>QEPC01001730.1:1800772-1842312 GCA_003113815.1 Sphenodon punctatus
GGGCTTGGGGGACAGGCAGGATGGTGACTCCATCAATAGTTATTGACAGTGAGGAAGGAGAGGAAGGATGAGGGGGGAAGATAAGGAGTTCAGTTTTAGCCATGTTGAGTTTGAGTTGACGTTGAGACATCCAGGTAGAGATGTCAGAGAGACAGTTGATGAGACGAGCTTGAACAGAGGGAGAGAGAGAGGGAGTAGAGACATTGCTTAGGGCTCTCCAAAAGACGGAGGGCAATATAGGCTGATGGAAAGGAAGGAAAGGAAGATCTAAAGCTGAGCAGCAGACAAATATTGCCCATCAGTGAGAGACGTTTGTATGGATAGGAATACTGGGAAGGAGGAATGGACAGGTTCTCTTCCACGTATGGGGCACAGGGAGCAGTTCCTGTCTTAATTTCAGCCCTCCCCCCCTCCCAATCCCATAGGGCCATAGGAGGGGGACGGACGAAATGATGGAGAGGACGACCCCCTGAATCACTGCCCTACACCTCATTTCCAGAAGTTGGATGCCACCATTTGAGGAGAAGGGCTGAGATTTTGGCAGCCATTTTGGACTGTTGCTTCACTGCAGAAGAGTTGGCGGAGGGAAACACCGGCAGCCCCATTGCTTGAGTCATTGGTGGTGGGATGAATTTCGTCACGGATTCCCTGCCACAGGTTAATTGCCAAGTCTTTGCCCATTTGGGTCTGGACTGGCTCTGAGGTGGCTCCCTTGGCCACAGCCCCACCTACTCTCTGTAGGGTTGCTCCCTGTGGTGGGTCTTTTGTACCTGACACTCTCATAGGCCACAATGGAAGCGTCAGGTAAAAAATGACCAAAAGTGGCAACCCTAACGCTCTCTCCTACGAACGGCAGCCCTCTACTCCAATCAAAGAAAGGGGAGCACAGAGTAGGGTGGGACTTCTTCCTAGTCACTTGGCCAATCAGAGCTCTTTTGAAGGGGCCAGCTTTTTCCGCCAGCGCCTCCCTAACCAATCAGGAGTTTGGGGCCTCAGGGGCTGGCCTTCACCGCCCCGCTAAAATGATACGGGAGGAGAGGATACTATTTTTAAAAGATTTCTCCAGGCCTCTGCACTTAAAACGAGAGTGAAAATGAATCTTGAGAAACACAAGCAAACTTGTCAAGTTAATCCTGCCCAAACCAAAGATGGTGGAAGTGGGTAACGACCCCATTTCCGTTCTGTTGGGTCTTAGCTTTGGTTATTTTCTGGGCTGGCTATTTCCGGCTTCCGGTCATTTCAATACTGTTAGCACTACGCACCCACAACCCGTGCATGCAGTGCCGGCAGGTTTCAGAATCCCGTCTCGAGGCCACAATCTCCTTCCTCTTGAGTAGTCCCAGTGAGGCCTGCAGGCGTACGTTGTGTGCAAATTGCAGCTTTAGGACCTGCTAGGGCTTTGGCTTCTCTTCTTCGGTCTCTTTCCCTCGCAATTGTATTTGAAATCACCGTGCAGCCGTGGGGGCAGTTTATGAATAGCCCTGCGATCTTCGTTCCCATGAGGTGTGCGTGTGTGTGTTTGTATTGTTGCCCCCTGCGTCGGCGCTGTGATGGCTCAGGGAGTCCTGCAGCGCACGGCGCTTCGCAGCCGCGTGAAAGATTGGCTCTCGGAAGCTAATTCTGCTCTCAGTGGAAAGGCAAGCAGAGTGAGAGAGAGAGGAACTCCGCACCTTTCCCGGAGACTCTCTTGTCCTTTTGTCTCGTCCGTCCACCTGCTGCAGCGGGTAAGGTGGTGTCGATTTTGCAAGCTGTGGGGGACAGGCTCGGTCTGCTTTGCCTAACAGAGAGGTGGAGAGCCCTTCTCCGAGGCTCACCTCGCTAGGAGTTGGGGCAGGGATGCTTAGGAGTCCACTCAAGATGGGGGAAAGCAAGGGGAGGACCCAGAGCATGGGTTTTCTGCGTCCATCCCCTATTCTTGCATGCAGGTCCTCATCTCTACTCCCTTCCCCTGAGCTCAGGCTTTCAGTGTCCGAGGGTAGGGACAGGGGACAGAGCCAGGCTGCTTTCACACCTTATGGGGTTTTTGTGGGTGTGAAATATATCTGGGGAAAATGCGGACAGTCGGAACGCTCCTACCCGCGTTAAAAACAGGAGCTGCTGTGTCTGTGGATGCAGATTACCAGCTGGCTTTACGGCGATGACAGCATGTCTCGAATCCAGCAGTTCAGATGTGTGCGAGCGCACACGGCATTTAGATTTGCGGCACAGCTCCTCCAGGCGCCACTTTCGCCATAGAGAGTCACGCCGGAAGGAGGTAGGGGCTAAATTGCTCTCTCCTGGAAAACGAAACTGCAGAGCCATCCCGTTGTGAAACGGCTTTTGTGGAAAAGCAGCTTGGGGGGCACTGCGGGATATTAGGTGCAGCGTGATTGCCCCCTCCCGCAATCATGGCGTCACATACAATTCCAGATGGTTGCCGGATGTGGAGAAACAGCACAGGTGTGAAAGCAGCCCCAGAAATTGGAAAGGGGCCACATAAAAAGGTCAGATTTGGCCCGTCCCCATCCCTGGCCTGGTATATTGAGGCTGCAAAGAGGTAAAGTTCTGAAGGGATTAAGCAGAGCATTCCCCCCCCCCCCCACAAAATATGAGCACTCGGGGCTCCAAGCTGCGTTGGCAGGAGGGGGGGGGTAGAATGACTACCAGTCCCTAGAAATCCCCCCCCACCCCCGCCCCAACTTCCAAAGAAACACACACACTGGACAAACTTTAACAAACGTTGTCGAGAAATTCTTTTTGGAAAACTGGACTTTTTTAGATGGCGTCTCATCATTGGGTATTTTCAGACGTTACGAGACCATGCTCAACCACAGTGAACCACGGTCAATCCCGCAGCAGGGCCAAAGCGCCCCGAATGTCTGTTTCGCGGGCGCCAGATGTTCACCACGGTCAATACCCACATGGGGTCAAAATCAACCACGCTTCCGGAGCTCCACCCCCCCGGACCATCTCCGAAAGCGTGGTCAAAGACATTCCCGACAGGAACCAACAAAAAGTAACGTCTGGCCGGCAACCACCGGCCGGAATCAAAGGAGATGATTCCCAGCCGGGGACAAAGCACGCAGCGTCGCTGCCAGGCAACCAGCAACAACACAGGCCAGGGAGGGAGATTTAAAGGGCACACGCTTCCGGGTGCTTTGACCACGACCCGGCCCGGGATTGGCGTAACGTCTGTTGCGCTGCCCCGGGCCGTGATCTGGCGGCCCGATTCCCTGCCGTGGTCCCATCACGTCTGTTTGGGGCTTTTTTTGACCACGGGGGGTGGCTGTTCGGTTCACCCCCGCCGGGGATCCACTGTGGTGAATCGGGACCGCGTAACGTCTGAAATCACCCATTGTTTCATTTCTTGAATCAGACGTCATTGTCAGCCTCCTGCAGTCGAAACTTACAGAAAAATGTTTGATAATTAATTAGAGACATTTCATGGTGGTTAATAAACTTATTCGATTCCTATTGTATTATTATCTTTTATCGTTCTAAGGTTTGAAATGAATATCTCTTAAGCATCAATTCTGGTTTTAATGTTTCTGGATGATGGGATTAAGTGTCCTTTTGAGTTCTGTCCCCACCAGGGAAAATTCCCTTTAAAATTGCCCTGGGGTTATTTATGTGTCCCGCAACTATGCACTTTAAATACCAGCTAGGGAGGAGTGAGAGGAAGAGGAGGAGTTTTTGACCCAAGCAAAGTATAAAGGGCCTGGGTAGCAGAATCTGGGAGAGGTTAGGAGGGAGAGAGGGTAGTCACCGCAGCAGGCAAGGAGGCGAAGGGGACAGACTGGTTATCCGTGAGGCTGTGGAGCTGTTCTAGGGGTTGGACAAATAGTCCAACGTGAGTCTTTTGGAAAGGAGTGGTACCCAAGGAGGGAGCTGAAGGAAGGGATCAGTATTGAAATATTGTAAATAAGCCAGGGGAGAATTCATCTGGGGACTGCAATGCCCATAACTGAAGGGAAGATTGAGATCTGAAGTCAGGGGCTGACCCCACCATAGGGGTCCTGATCCTTGGCTGGCATGTCATGGTGACCCTGCAACATCAGCAATTTGGGCATCATGCTCTCAGACCTTCTGGCCCCAAATTTTGCTTATATCAGTGTAAATATGTGCATCACTATTTATTTATTTATTTATTATTATTAATATAGTGTGGACAATTGTGATAAGATATGGGTCCCTGCCCCAAGGAGCTTACAATCTAAAGGGGGCGAGGGACACATAGGGAGAGACAAAGGGTGTCTTTAGACATAATGTCAACAGAAGTCTGAATGTGTGTTTTGACCTTGGTATGAACCTTGGTTTGGCCCTGTGTTCACCATGTGGCGCTGCCCATCTTGGGGCAAATCGGTGTTTTGCTCACCACCCGATCTCAGCACCCAAGCTCTGCTGCTTCGTTCCCCAGGTTGTACCTGCTAACATGCCAAGCAATAGCATTAGACACAATGTTGGCCACGTGTTCAGCCTGAACACACAAATTGTCCTTGTGATGCAATGGTGTTCACATCGCGTGTTCAACGGGTGGCCAAACTGGTGTTGCGATTGTTATTGTTGTGTGTAAACACAACGGCCAAAACACGTGCTTTAGGGGTTTTGACCCCCAATCTTTGTCATGTCTAAAGAGAGAGAGATGAAACTCGAGCTCGAGTTTGTCTCGGTTATCGTTGAGAATGGTTCTTGACTCGTTTTAAGCAAGAAATGATAATTGAGAAAAATACTGATTCTCGACATTTTTTAATTGAGAATTTTTTCTTGAAATATCATTTACTGCTTATTGTTTACTGTTACCGTTTACCATTTACCGCAATTTACAGTTACTGATGACCATTTACCATAATTTACCATTTACTGTGTACCGCTTACTGTGTACCGTGTTCATCCCAGTAATGCGCATGTGCAAAGTGGCATTTTGCTACTGGGACGAAGGCAGTACACGGTAGGTGGTTGGTACATGGCCAATCGGTATACGGTAAACAGTAAATTGCGGTAAACAGTAATGGTAAATTGTGGTAAACGATAAACAGTAAACAGTATTTCGAGGAAAAAATTCACAACCAAGATCTTGGTTTGTTATCGAGATTGTGTCAGGGGAGAAGGAACCTACACTAGCAGGGAAATATGACTGGAGGCACCATGTTATGGAAAACACAAGGCAGCAGAAAACGCAAGATGAGGCAGGGCGGCAGGGAAGTACAAGGCAATGGGGGAACATAGTACAACAGGGAATGAGCCTAGACAAAGCTATGGGGGAGCATAAGGCAATGAGGGAACATAGCACAACAGGAAATGAGCCTAGACAAAGCTATGGGGGAGCATAAGGCAATGGGGGAACATAGCACAACAGGAAATGAGCCTAGACAAGGCTGGGAGAGAGTACCTAACAATAAGCAGGAGGGAAGCTGGGAAGGAAGACCCAGGACAGAGGGAGAACAAGGGATACGGAAACTGGCTATAGAGGAAACTGACCACCCTAGCAGCATTCGGAAGGGAAGGGACACCTGCTCACAGTCTTGTAGACCAAGGAGGGTAAGAGCTGTTGCTCCCCCAGTTTCCTGTGGCCACCCCACAGGCTATCTATCTATCAACCTGTGGCCAATCAGGAAGCCAGGAGCCAAAGTCAGGGAGACAAGGCACAGCTGGGAAAAGGTGTGGACACACAGGAGGGGGCAGAGACGTGGAACAGAACCCAAGTGTCCGAACATGGCCATTATCCCTGCCCAGAGTGGCACCAGTCCTTAACACAGCGCTCCAAACCCTTCAGGGCAGAGGGTTCAAGACCCAGTCCTGACAGATTGTACCAAAATCTCAGTGACAGTTCTCAAAGTTTTTTTGCAAGAAAAAAATGGCTTCTCATTTCAGCCCTTTTGAGAAGTTGCAGGTTCATGTGCACTGCTCACTGCTTAGGGTGGCCACCTTCATTTGTTTTATACCTGACACTTCCGGGGGCAACCCTATATGTGCTTAACTTAGTTACAGGGGAGGGCTATTTATATTAGCTTATAAATATTGTTTATATAGCGCCCGCAATGTGCCTGGCACTGAGCAATCGTGAATTAGAAACCGGCGGTCCCTGCCCCAAGGGGCTTACAATCTAGGATGAATAAGGCAGAGGGGAACACAAGGGAGAGTTCATGAAGCTGAGATGTTGCAGGTGCGCGTGCTTAGCTTAGTTCCAGGGGAGAAGGGAACTCTGAACGACAGGACAACTGAAAGAGCATCCATAAGTAATCTATCAGAGGGTGAGGAGTTAGGGAAGAGGTAGTTTTTTAGGAGGGATGGGAAGGTTGGGAAGGGGAAGGAGCAGGGCGTACGTGTTATGGGAGGGAGTCCATTGACTCCCATCAACTGGTAAAAAAAACCTGGCATAAGACGAGCAGAATCAGCCAGTTTCTTGCTGTGATTCACATATAGGTGAGGGGCAGTTCCTGGATGTGGCCCCTAGAGCCAATCCCAGCCCCCCATCAGTGAAAGACTGAGATCAAGGGAAGGGAGCAGAGCATGCACACATGGAGAGGGGACAGATCCATGGTCTGCTACTATGACTTATCATTTCTATAGCACTACTAGGCGTACGCAGTGCCTTGCAGTCACAGATTTCTGGAGACAGGTCCCTGCCTAGTGGGCTCACAATCTAAGATAGACAAGGATGGGGGGGAACACGCAGGGAGAGAGAGAGAGAGACACACACACATTCCCATTTTACAGATGGGGGAACTGAGGCTGAGAAATTGTGACTTGCCCAAGGCCACCCAGTGAGTTAATTGGTTAGGATGAGATTCAAACCCTGGTCTCAAAGGTCCAGGTTCAAGTTCAGCACCTTGGCCAGGACACCACTGGCTCTCTCTGATCTACCTTCCTTTTCCTGCATGCATCTTTTGAAGCTCTCACCCCCACCCTGCAGCCTCCGAAGCTTGTACTAATTTTCAAAGCGGCCCCCTAGGAGGGAAGAGGTCCCCCCATTCCTGGTATAGGCAATGCTGTTGGACAACCAATCAGAATGGACGCCAGTGCCCATTCTGATTGGTTCTCCAACAGCATTGCCAAACACCTCTCTATTCTGCTGGGCTATTCTCGCCATATTTCAAATGGTTTCCTTTGCTGTCTCTTTCCCTGTGCAAATACCCTGGAGGGCTGTCAGCCAAGAGAGGAAAGTGTTGGATTGAAATTACACCAGGGTGTAATTCCCTAGTAACCAACCCAGCAGAACGAAGGGTTGATTTCTTTTTTTAAAGCACTTAGTGACCGCTCTGCTGCTTCTTCCTGGCTCTCAGTGGCTGCCTTCTCTGTCACCGTTTTCTGCGTGTTGCTATGTCTTTCTGCGTTTCAGCATCGCAAACTCTCTGTGCATATGGCTCCGGAGAGGCCTGGCAGTGTAGCTCAGGCTAACGCAGCACCGATGCCGTGAGACGCAGGGACGGATTGCAAGCAGGGCGAGGGATTGTAAGAGATGCAGAGGGGAAACGTGGTGAGACAGTGCAGATGTTGACAGCTGGAATGAGGGATCAGACATCTCTGTGCAAAGCAAGGGCAGCCAGAGCTACTACAGCAGTTCATGCAACCAAATTTAGGAGAAGAGATAAAGAGCTGCCTAAGTGTGCAGATCAATGGTCCATCTTAGCCCTGTAAAGAGTCACAAACCGACACAGCAGCAGGGTTTCAAATCCAGCTGAGACCTCACCCAGGCATGCTACCTGAGACCTTCCAGGATTCCCAGCAAAGACCCCACCCAGACATCCTGAATTGGAGATGCTGCAGATTGAAATTGGGACCTTATACATACAAAACATGCGCTCGACCACCTGAGCCACCATGGCCCACGCTAACACCTAAGGGGCAAGTGGGTGTAGAAATGTATGTTATTCACAGCTAAAGCTGTTGACTAGCTATTAGGATGAGATCCTCATCAGAGAACCTAAAATCCTTCTTTGCATAACATAAGAAGTGTCATACTGGATCAGACCAATTGTCCATCGAGCCCAGCATCCTGTCTCCGACAGTGGCCAGTCACGGGGGCCTGGGAGAAGCACCCAACAGGTCACCATGCTATCCATTCCCTGGGGGTCATCCCCAGGTTCCCCAGTCCTATCTGGTTAATACCTGCTAATGGAACTATCTTCCAGAAACTTGTCCAAACCTCTTTTAAACTCAGCTATACTGCTGGCCTTGACCACCTCCCCTAGGAGTAAATTCCACAACCTAATTGTACGCTGAGTGAAAAAATACTTTCTTTTGTTTGTTTTTACTCTGCCACCTGTGAGTTTCATGGAGTGTCCCCTAGTTCTAGTACTAGCTGAGAGGGTAAATATTAACCAATCCCTGTTTACAGGTTCCACCCCACTCGTGATTTTATAGACCTCTATCATATCTCCTCTCAGCCGTCTCTTCTCCAAGCTGAAGAGCCCCAACCTATCAAGCCTCTCCTCATACGGGGGCTGTTCCGTACCCTGGATCATTTTTGTTGCCCTTCTCTGAACCTTCTCTAGTTCCACTAAGTCTTTTTTGAGATGGGGCGACCGGAACTGCACACAATATTCTAGGTGCGGTCGCACCATTGATTTGTATAGAGGCATTATGACTTCCTCAGTTTTATTCTCTATTCCCTTGCGAATAATTCCTGACATTCTATTTGCTTTTTATGCCACCTCTGAATCAGCCAGTGCAAGGTTACCAGGGCATTATCCCCCGGTGCATTGCAGCCCAAACGTTCCCCTTTTGGCTGCTGCCCATCCAGGTATTTGACAGAGAAAGAGACAGCAAAGGGAGCCATTGGGGTCAGATCAGGGGTGGGGAATGTTTTCACTCGCACAGACCCCTTTGAAAATGAGTCGACGCTTTGACGGCTGCATAGAAGCTGGGGGTGGACGAGGGGGCTTACGTGCATGTTCTAGAAGCGGAGGGTCTGTCTCCGATCCTTGGGTTCCTGCCCTCACTCATCTCTTCTCCCTTCCCCTGAGCTCCCTCGTTCACTGCTTGGGGGTTGAGAACCGGATCCAGTGACCAGATCGAGAAATCGGAAAGGGGACAAATCAAAACTACCCATGAGCCACGTTTGGCCCCCGGGCCTGAGCTTCCCCGCCCCTAGGCTAGATGGTGCATCCAGTCTGGCACGCCCAGTCTTGGGAGACAGGGCAGGGCTGGCATAAGGCTTGGAAAGTGCCAGGGCAAAGAGTGTTTTGCACCTGCCTCTCCCTCTCCCCGCCCCAGTGAAAAAATAACCCCACCTCAAGCTTGAGGGAATCCCCCTTCCGCGGTTCCAGCTGAAGATGGTTTTTCAGCTGGTGACAGGGACGGTCACTGCTTCCACTTGGGATCCTCTGACTGCCTTTAAAACGGAAACTTTAGTGCCAAAGTCGATGCGCCCATTTGAGAATTTTGACTTTTGAATCGGCTGAGTTTTAACTGGACCCCCCATCAGTCCTGCACAGACAAACCTATGTGTACACAGAGCCTCCTTGTTTTCCCCCCCTCCATGCCTGAAACACATGCAAATTGATGCAAATGAGGGGTGGCACGATGTGTCCCTATTTCTCGTCATCAGAAGTTGGAGGCGATGAAATAGCACATGATTGCAAGTGAAAAGCTCTGGGAGAAATAATGATTTTATGTCTCAAATGCTTTTCTTGTGAAGGCTTCCAAGTGCCATGTTCTCCTTGCCCTCGGGGGTAAGCCCCTTGTTTTTAGTTTAAACTGATTGTTACCAATAAAAACAACAACAACAAAATCCCGGGTTTTACAAAAACTGTTGTCCAGTTCTTACTGATTTTCAACCAAATTTTGTATCACTCAAGTACATAAAATTAGATCATTTTATTAGGTAAATTGCATTTGATATATGTGTTTTGTTAATAATAAATTAGTCTGCGGGTAGATGCAAAGCTGCCTGTTGAAGCAAGGCCACGTAGTGGAAGATATACACTCACAATATACACACACGCACTCAGAGGTGCATACCCATCTGTACGTACTGATGAATCTCACCCCTGCCATGCACCCATTTCATGCCATTAGCAGTTGACAGTTTTAAGATTTGTCACGCTAATGTAAACTCTGCCCCCCTATCTCCCCCGAAGTGGCACAGGGCTCAGAGCAGGTACATCCCACCCTCCCACGTGGGGTTATTTGTC
This sequence comes from Sphenodon punctatus, assembly GCA_003113815.1. Lineage (NCBI taxonomy): Eukaryota > Metazoa > Chordata > Lepidosauria > Sphenodontia > Sphenodontidae > Sphenodon > Sphenodon punctatus. Next base: position 1,810,888 of record QEPC01001730.1, read on the forward strand.
CTTCTATCCATCAAAATCAACTCCAGTATTTACCCAGACAAATGACGAGTCATTTTGGGGGGCCAATTTTCACCTGTTTGTAGTTGTAATCAATGCTGATAAATTCCCAGGGAAAATAAATGAAAATAAAAACGGAAAATGACGGGGTCGTTATCCACACTGCAGACGCTTCTCTTAAGCTCCTGTGAACTTGGAAAGAGAAGAGAAATAGGTTTTTCTCTACATCCAGGTTCAGTCCAAGGATCCAAGAGGTGAATCCCAGCAGGGTTTTTTCCGGAGCTGTGAAGCTCTTCAAGAACTGAATACGTTCAGATGCTTCAGCTCCCCCTCCACGGCTTTCTCTGCTCACACAGCGAGACTGCCCTCACATTGCAAAGCAAGCGCCTCCCACGGTGCTCAGGGATGGATTCGGGCTTAATGTGCTGGTGGCTATAAATAATCAATATTATTCCACAAGGAGTTTAAAGGCTGTTGTTATCTCTAGAAAGAAGCATTCTGGAAGCCCGCAGCCCAGTTCTAGGGAGGCGGATTGTCTGCCAACGGTTTGCCACGGGAACCTTGCTAAAGAGTCATGGGTGACATCAGAGAAAGGGTCTGGATTTAAGAAAACAGATACTTAAAGGATCTTGAAGACATTTTGGACTTGAGTCATTGTGGACAACACATTGAAAACCTCAGCCCAGCGCGCAGCGGCCATCAAGAAAGCAAACAGAATGTTAGGAATTATTCGGACAGGGATCGAGGATAGAACAGAAAATATCATAGTGCCTCTATATAAATCGATGGTGCGACCACACCTTGATTATTGTGTGCAGTTCTGGTCGCCCCATCTCAAAAAAGACATTGTAAGACAAGAAAAGGTACAGAGAAGGGCAACAAAAATGATAAAGGCGATGGAACAGCTTCCTCACGAAGAGCCCTAAATAGGTTAGGGCTCTTCAGCTTGGAGAAGAGACGACAGAGAGGAGAGAAGTTTATAAAATCATGAGTGGTGTGGAATGAGCAAATAGGGAAAGGTTGTTTATCCTCTCAAATAATACTAGAAGTAGGGGACACGCCATGAAAGTAACTGGCAGCAGATTTAAAACAAAGAGAGGTTTTTTATCTCTCATCACACCATTAACTTGTGGAATTTCATGCCAAAGGACGTGATCAAGGCCAGTAGCACAGGTGGGGTTTTTAAAAAAGGATTGGATAAATTATTGGAGGAAAGTTCCATTTAAAGCTATTATCCAAGTAGGTTGTGGGACATAACCTCGTGACTGTCGGGAGCTGAGAGCGATCAACCGGGAATGGATCACTCCATTGTGACCTGTTGGGGACTTCTCCGAAGTGACCAAAAATGGCCACTGTCGGAGACAGGATGCTGGGCTGGATGGACCGTTGGTCTCTGACCCAGCATGGCATTACGTTCTTAAATCTGAACAGGCACTTGATTTTTCTTATGGGCCTGGGAAGAGCCAAGTTAATAGTTCAAATCCTACTTGGGGCATTGCTAGGGTTACCACCTCCCTTCATGCTTTCATAGAGGGTTGCACTTTGGAAAAGGAGAGGGGCAAAGGGGATGCCACGCCCACCTCTGACATAACCCTGCCCCGGATGGATCATCATGATGTCATGCTTCATAGGGGTGTGGCCAAACCAGGGAGTGGGAGAATCCCTCAGGCCTGCCCCCATTCCGACAGTTACTACCCTAGTTGACCAGGAGTAATTGGGGCTTCCCCCAGAACTAGAGCTGAAATGAGAAGTTGTGGGTTTTTTTCCACAAAAATATTGCGAGAGTCGAGAATTGTCACCAACAGACTGAAATCTCGGTCAAGACCTTCTTCTTGAAATACCGTTTATCATTTACCACAATTTACCATTACCGTTTACCGTATACCGATTCACCGTGTACCACCGTCATTCCAGTAATGCGTATGTGCAAAATGCCACTTTGCGCATTTACCAGGATGAACGTAGTACATGGTAAGCAGTACGCAGTAAAGAGGTATACTGTAAATGGTAAATTGTGGTAAATGGTAACGGTAAACAATAAACGGTATTTCAAGAAGAATTTGATCTGCAAACTCCTATTTGACTGTAACCAAGCCAAGAACCTGTTCCCAAGTTCTCGCATCCTCATGAATGTTGCATCCCTTGTCTCTCCCTCTGTCCCCCCTTCCCTGGCTCCCCTCCCCCTGTCTTTAGATTGTAAGCTCTCGGGCAGGGACCGTGTCTATCTTATTCTCTGTAAAGCGCCAGGTACATCGCTGGCACTGTATAAAAGCTTATAATAATAATAATAATATAACCAAGAAATGTCGAGAATCGGTATTTTTCTTGATCATCATTTCTCGCTTGAAACGAGTCAAGAACTGTCATTCTCAACGATAACTGAAAGAACTTGAGGTCAAGTTTCACCCATATAAAACCCAGAGACTCTAGCTCAAAAACGAGAATCTGTGGGCAAAACCCAGACAGGTGGGAATCCTAGATTTTTCTCCCTCCTTGTGGCCGTTCTGGACGTCCGTGAAATGGCTGCGTGGCAAGGTTGTTCACGTTGAACAAGAGGCATTAAGAATTGAATTCACTACCTGACTGCGTCTTGGGGCTGGGCGTTTGGGAGAAAGCTTATCCAGGGGAGCTTATTTTGCATTTAAATCCAGGATCCTGGAGCAGCAGCGGGGGTGGGGATGCCAGCTCAGTCAGCGTCATTGGCACAACGGGAAAACCAGCGGTAAATTTGTCACTCGGAGTCTGTCCCTGCCAGGGCGGCAGTGCAACGCGGAGTCGTCTGATACACCTGCAGCCTGCTGTGCTCGGTCTAGAGACCAGTGTTGTGATCAGCAGTCGCACCTTTAAAAGAGCTCTAACTCAGGCCCCCCTGGGAGCCATCGACTCGTGTAATAGCAGGGTGGTTACGTCAGCTCCTTGTTCCACCTTTACTAGCCCCTCAAGCTGTGATCGCTCAGGGAAACCAGCCCCGAGTACCTTTGCCCCATTCAGGAGGGTCCTGTAGCCCATGCAGGGGCTGTGGTGCTCTGCCCCGTGATGATATGTCCCGGCCCCCTCTCTCCCAGGGAGGGGAGTGAGGGGCGATAGCAACCCTTCTGCCCCAGGCTCCTAGCCCGCTTCGAACCTCGAGGGATGCTTCCCCCAACAGTTTCTCCCAATGTTCCTGGGGCCTAGTCCTGCCCCCAGGGCCCTCTCAGTTCGCGGCCCCAATCTGGCTCCGCCATGGCCAATTATTTGGGTGAGGACTCAGCCGCTCCTCCCAGCTCCCCATCCTCCTTCCTCCTCTTCCTCGGCCCCTTCCCTGTGTCTCCAGGGCCGCCTTGTAGTGGCTGCCTCAGGCGGCTCCACCTCGTATGCCTTGGCAAGGCACCAGATGATGATGTCACTGGGAGGGCCGCCCTTTGTGTGCCGTGGCCAACCTGGTCAAACCGTTCTCACTCCATTCCCTCCTTCGGCACATCTCTATGGGGACTAGTGGGGCGAGTACTCCATGGGCCTGTGATGGGGAGGGGGGGGAGGTCCCCGTCACAGTCCCCCTCTAGTGGTAGCGCTGGGCCACACAGAGGCTGTGGCGCTCTGTCCCCCTCTAGTGGAGGCGCTGGGCCACACAGAGACTGTGGTGCTCTGTCCCCCTCTAGTGGTGGCGCTGGGCCACGCAGAGACTGTAGCGCTCTGTCCCCCTGTAATGAAAGAGACCTGAAGGCCTGCAAATATGGGGGCCTGAAACTGAAATTCTGGCCAATTTCTGTTTTTGACATAATTGGGTGGTTCAGTCGGTCCAAGCGGAATTAGTATCAGAAGAAATTCAGACCAGACCAGTCGAAACTAGTTTTGTTGACGTGCACGTGGTGGCCATTTTGTATATGCACAAATTGTCAATAGGAATTCCAACCAGAAATTTATTTTGAGCAGAATTCTGATCGAAATACTGACAATCTTTCCACAAAATCAGAATGGCTGTTTCGTACCAGCGAGATGCTGCAGTCCTGAACTGAGACCTGGGTTTTACATCATTCGCATTCTAGAGTAGGCGTAGCAGAATCTGCAACATTGAGTTCAGGTCTTCCCCACCATCTATAGTTCAATAATTTTAATTGGAGTGACTGGAAAGTGACCCCGGGGTCACAAACGTGAATACGCCCTCCGTTATAAGCCCTGAATAATTCCGTTAGCTGGGAAAAATCAAAATGAGTCAACTGGTTTTTAGATGAATTAATTTCAGTAGCTGTATCTTTATTTAATTATCTCGATTTCATAATTGAGGACGAGAACAGCTTGCCGGGTCAGACTGAAGCTCACATGTTGCGTCGCAGGAGGCATGAGAGTTGCCAGATACTGTCTAGGCCTTAGGTTCGCACGCTGGGGAGGTGCACTTGGTGGAGCGCGCGGGGAGGGGATGAGGAGGAGAAACCCAGCCGAGCCGGCAAAGACCTAGCTCCACACTCTCACCGAGCTAGGAGGAATCTCCAAAATCATGGGGTAGCGACAGGGAGAGAGTCCAAAGAACCAGGCGGGAGAAAGAGAGGGAACACGGTGCATGTATGTGTGTATGGGGAGGGGGGTTTCTACTACCTCAGAGACGTGAACGGGGAGCGTGTGCTTCCAGAACTGCTTCTCAAGGCAGGACTGTGGCCAGGGCAAAATGTAGGCCCAGGCTGCCTCCTAACATAACCTTTCACAGGGGCCCTAAATGCTTTCTGCTCCCCAACTCATTTGCTCTGCTCCCTCCTCCCAAATCTTCAAATCCCTCCTTTAAAAACCCTCCCTCTTCCATCAGGGCTTTCCCCCGCTGGCTGCTCACCGATGCTCCCTCTACGCGGGGTGCTCCGCCAGAGGAAATTGTGGTTCGGTTCCGTTTTACAGTATCAGTGCCGCAATTTCCGGATTTTTAAGTACAGATCCGTATTAGAAAACCGTATTTAAATCAATAAAATAGAAATTAATTTTAAAAATTAAATACCCATTGCATGTGAGCATGCTCACTTTTGGCGCCATTTTGGGAAAAGGCAGCTGGTCTGCGCATGCAAAAAATTGCCGGTGCGCATGTGCAGAGTGGCTGCCCTTTTCCGATGCTGCCGCCGCCATTTTAGAAAAGGGCACACACAACAGTCGGGAAGCCATTTTGTACATGCTCAGTTAATTTGTTTGTTTCAATCGAACTGTAGCGGAGGCTGCCCTTTTCTAAAATGGCAGCGATGCTGCCACTGCCATTTTGGAAAAGGCTGCACATGCGCTGAATGGCCATTTGTGCATGGACAGTTTTTTAAAAATAAATAAATAAACCAAACTGTAACAGGCATATTGTCCATGGTGGCAGATCAGTACGGATTAATCCCTTACGAGCAGTTACAAATTGTATCCAAACCAGATTCCCACCCCTACTCTCTACTGCCTTTCATTCAGAGCCCTGTAACTAAGCCAAGCATGTGCACCTGCGACTTCTCAACTTTGGGAATGTCTCCCAGTGTTTCCCTTTCCCATGTATCGCCAAGATTGTAAGCCCCTTGGGACAGGGACCTGCCTCCAATTTAATGATTGTTTAGTGTCCGGCACATTGCTGGTGCTCTATAAATATGCAATAATAATAATATTTAATAATTCAATATTTTCTTCTATTGCTGGAGCAGAGGAGGCCTTGGACCAGAGGGCAGGGTGAGAGCAGGATGGCATTATCAAAGGAATCACTTTTTTTAGGACTTAGTCGTCAATCTGCTCTGGTTTCTTGGAGGTTTATTACTAGGGCTTGTCTGCTGTCTCTGGTGTTTATTTCATGGCATTCCCTCTGTCCGGGAACTGATTGCAGCACATGGTTGTGATTTTACAGGGGGTTAGGTTTGGTTACAATACAGTATGTTTTGGAAAATACACCAAAGCAAAAGAAAGCAGAGGAAAATGTCCAAGGAATGGGCACATGGCACAAATCAGAGCACAAAGCTGAATCCAGACCCCGACCTGCTAACTGTCTCATTTCCCTAGCCCTTTCAGTGACCCTTACCTACGTCACCCTCACAACAACCCTGTGAGTTAGGTTATTGGCCGTTTTTACACAGATGGGGCTGGGTGTTTTGTCGCGGTGTGTGTCCCTTTACACGGACACACACCCACCTCCACCCACGGAGCCTCCTCCGGTTTTCCGAAGGGGTCCGTGGGTGTGCAATGGGCGGAGGTGGGTGTGCAATGGGCGGAGGTGGGTGTGCAATGGGTGGAGGTGGGTGTGCAGTGGGAGGAGGTGAGTGTGCAGTGGGCGGAGGTGGGTGTGCAGTGGGCGGAGGTGGGTGTGCAATGGGCGGAGGTGGGTGTGCAATGGGCAGAGGTGGGTGTGCAGTGGGCAGAGGTGGGTGGGCGGAAGTGGGTGTGCAATGGGCAGAGGTGGGTGTGCAATGGGCAGAGGTGGGTGTGCAGTGGGCGGAGGTGGGTGTGCAGTGGGCGGAGGTGGGTGTGCAGTGGGCGGAGGTGGGTGTGCAGTGGGCGGAGGTGGGGGTGCAATGGGCGGAAGTGGGGGTACAGTGGGCGGAAGTGGGTGTGCAATGGGTGGAAGTGGGTGTGCAATGGGTGGAGGTGGGTGTGCAATGGGCGGAGGTGGGTGTGCAGTGGGCGGAAGTTGGTGTGCAATGGGCGGAGGTGGGTGTGCAATGGGCAGAGGTGGGTGTGCAGTGGGCAGAGGTGGGTGGGCGGAAGTGGGTGTGCAATGGGCAGAGGTGGGTGTGCAGTGGGCAGAGGTGGGTGTGCAGTGGGCGGAGGTGGGTGTGCAGTGGGCGGAAGTGGGTGTGCAATGGGCGGAGGTGGGTGTGCAATGGGCGGAGGTGGGTGTTGCGCGGCAGCATGCATGCACCCTCACCCATCCCTCTCGGTGTTCACACGGGCGAACACCGAGTGGACACCCATCCCCCCACCCACGGTCAGCCATTTACACGGACCCCCTCCCTCCCCAAACACTGAACTGGGGGGGTGGGGGCGTCCGTGTAAAAACTGCCATTATGATCCCGGTTTTACAGATGGGAAATGAGGGTGAGAGAGTGGGCGATAACTAACGAGACAATCGCCCCGTGTGCGGGCTGTGAATCGCGGCTCACTCCCCGATGTCCTGGGGGTGGTAGTTAGCACTCAGCTGAGGATACGTGTTCCCGAGGCTGGCCTCCTCTGGTCCCCCTTCCCGAAGGAGCTGAGTGGAAAGGGGAGCTGGGTGCCAAGCCTTCCCACTGCCTGGCTGCTTCTCGGAGCAGCTGGGCAGTGGGAAGTAGAGAGGAGCACAGGAGGCGCGTGGTTCCTCCGGAGGAGCTGTAAGCTGGCTTCTATCCCCGCTCCTTTGCCACCAGGCGAGGAGAACAGTGAGGATGGGAAATGGGGGGTCATGGCCGGGCAACGTTACTGCCTTTGCCTGCACAGTGTCCTCCCTCCGCAGTCTGGAGGAAGACACCATGCAGGAAACACGAACCTCTAGGAGATGCACACTGACCGGAAAGATGAGTTCCAGGTCAGTGTCTACCTATTAAATGGACCAATAGTCACTCAATTTCGGGTGGCTATTGTTTTGTTTGTTTTCACCCAGAGTAACTTGCCTAAGGGTATCTCCAGTGAGTTCGTAGTCATAGAGTCACAAGGCTGGAAGGGACCTTAAAGGTCACTGCAGGACCTGCTGCGTCCCAACCATCCACACAGAGAAATCCCACCAATACCTACAATTAGAAACCGGGACCAACCAGAGCACACTGATGCCTGAAATAACAGGAAATAAGTTTAGAAAAAGATGGGATTTGAACCCTGGCCTCCTACATCCTCCAAAGAACAAACAAAAATGCATAAGATACCATGGAATCCCCAAATTATTATTTGTATTAATAATCACAACATAAAAATAAATGCATTCATAATCAGAGCAAAAGTCTGGACATTACACAGTACAAAAGAATACACAATCATTTGAAGAAGACACATCAGAATTGAAGTCAGTTCAGTGTGGTCAATAACCCATCAATTATGTCCAACATGTTTCGATATATAATCTTCTTCAGTGACAGTTCAAAAAATGTAATTCTAAAGGTCAAGACAGTCAACAGAATCCACCTCTGCCATCATGAATAATCAATAAGCAAATGATAAACAATACACTCCATTCTCCTTAATTTCCTAATAGTATAGTTAGCATTTTTTGTACAATTAATGTACAACTGATCTACACGTTATAGTCACTCTGTTATACATTATTACAAGAACTGAAGTTACAATGATCTATTCTCTCTAGAGAATTCCGTGGTATCTTATGCATTTTGGCTTGTTCTTTGGTATATGGGCTTATCGCAATAAATACCTTGGGTATTTTCAGCCGTGACGTGGCTCTGTGGTGTGAGGGTGTGTGTGCTCCACGGTCAGACTGCAGCCAGGGGAACCTGCTAGGTCCGTCTAAAGCAGATCCAGGTGGGACTACAAGCAGGTGGACGTGGGGGTGCGCCCTGCAGGGGCAGGCTGCCTCTGCATCTGTCTAAAAACTCCCCTTTTGCCTTTGCTGACCAGACTAGGTCAAACTTGAGCCAGGGTGTTGTGCTGTCACGATGCTCCAGAGAGGGCGGGGCCATGTCGGCAGGGTGTGGGGCAATGGGCAGCAGAGGTAAACTGAGGCTTTCAGGGTGACCACGTCAAAAAGAGGACGGACCATAGAGACTTTGCCACCTCCTGTGCAGCAGCGGCCCTGCCCTTATGGAGTATAACAACAACACTCCCTAAGAGGCCGGGTTAGCTCAGAAAAGGGTGCGGCAGCCCCATTGCCCCGCCCTGCCGACGTGGCCCCGCCCTCTCCGGAGCATCGTGACATCACAACACTTCCTTAAGGGGCTGCCCCCTCCAGGGGAAAGGGGCTGCCCCTCTGTGAGAACGAGAACTGCTAAAAGAAAGCAGAGCGTGGAAGGAACTGTTCGGACGCAGAAACAAGAACAGAATTTGAATGCTCTGTGAAACCTGTCCTGTTAAGAATGCTGCATCGAAAGCCCAAATGGCTGCTCTGCTGTTCCTCAGCCTGGTTTTTCTCAATCCCTCTTCCTCTCCTTTCTTGCAGGATATGCGGAAGCATGTCATCATGACCCTCCTGGATACTGAACAATCGTACGTGGAGTCCCTCCGCACTCTGATGCAGGTAATGCCACGCTGCTGCTTCTGGGGGAAAGGGGCAGGAGGAGGAGGCTGTTTGTCTGTCTGTCTGTCTGTCTTCCTGTTTTCTCCTCCCTGGGAGAGCTGGCCCCCCGCACCTGCGTATGGCAGAGATCAGCCTATCCCCATAAGTTACACCGAGGGCATAAGGGATAGAACAAACTTGTGGGGCAGACTGTGAGGAATTACCGTAAAACGCAGGTGGAATTCAACGTTGACAAGTGCAAAGTGATGCAAAGCACATTGGGGAAAATAATCCTAACTATGCGCATACGATGCTGGGATCTAAATGAGGAGTTACCACTCATGGAGTCATTGTGGAGAATTCATTTAAATCCTCAGGTCAGTGCATCAAAAATGCAAAGAGAGCGTTAGGAATTATTCGGAAAGGGGCAGAGAATAAAACTGAAAATATTGTAACACCTCTCTATAAATCTATGGTGCGATGCACGTTAAGTGTTGGGTGCAGTTCTGGTCGCCCCATCTCAAAAAAGCTATAGTAGAACTGGAAAAAGTACAGAGAAGAGCAACAAAAATGATTTAGGGTCTGGAACGGCTTCCATACAAGAAGGGGCTTGATAAGCTGAATCTCTTCTTCAGCTTGGAGAAGAGACGATCGAGAGGGGATAGGATAGAAGTTTATAAAATCATGAGTGGTGTGGAACGAGTCAATAGGAAATGTTATTTACCCGCTCATACAGCACTAGAACTAGGGGACCCTCCATGAAACTAACTGGCAGCAGGTTTAAAACAAAGTATTTTTTCACTCAGCGCACAATTAAGTTATGGAATTTGTTGTCAGAGGAGGTGGTCAAGGCCAGTAGCAGAGCTGGGTTTTAAAAAGGACTGGATACGTTCTTGGAGGGTAGGTCCATTAATGGCTATTAACCAAGTAGAATGGGGGACATAGCTTCTTACTGTTGGGAGCTGGAAGCGAACACCAGGGTATGAGTCACTCCATTACGATCTATTGGGTTCCTTTCCAAAGTGACTGAGAATGGCCACTTTCAGAGACAGGATGCTGGGCTCAATGGACCCGTGGTCTGACCCAGTATGTCACTACTTATCTTTCTTAGGTTCCTATGTAACAAGACACCAGGCAATGGATCACTTCATTATGACCTGTTGGGTACTTCTCCAAAGCAGCCTCGTGACCCCTGTTGGAGACAGTATGTTGGGTTCAATGGGCCTTTGGTCTGACCCAGTCTAGCACTTTTTCTTGGGTGTCTACATGTTACACTTTCCAGCTGTTCAGTCCTCCTAACACAGGGGTCTCTGTTGCGGTCACTCATGCAGTCACGGCACTTGCCGCACAGTAAACACGGTTTTGTCACCCACAATGGGTTCAGAGGACTCCCGGGATCACAGTTTAACATTCATGTCTATCCTTGTCCCTGCCCTTCTGGGGCACCCTAGGCCTGAATGTGAACTTTTCACCGAGTTTCAGTTCCATCAGAACCGGACATTCCGTCCAGTCCAATCAGAAATCGGAAACAGATGATTATTCCGATCATTTCTTCCCGTTTCCAACTGGGCCAGATGAAACATTTCAGGCCATTTGTGCCTGAAATTCAGTCTGGCGGTCACTTTCCGCATTTCGTGCAAATGGCCACCTTTAATTTTTTTTATCAGAATTCCGGTGTTAAAAAAAAAAGAGTAACTTCTGTTTTTGCAGAAACGTTCTGCAAAAATGGAACCGTTTTTTTTACCCAGCCCGAGGGTCCCCTAGAGACATGGAATTTGCTAAGGGGACATTGTGGACACTACAAGGCTACGTGCTAGTGGCAACTACTTTTATATAAATTAGGGCTGAAATTCGGTATTCAGAATTACTCATGTTTTATCAAGTATTCCAGTATTCGATTCAGTTTTACTAAGTACCAAGTAACCGACGAATTTGTCCGGTACCCGGTACGTTACTCAATACTATGCAAATCCTTGATTGAGCAAAGGGAGAAGGGGTCAGCAGGGGCAGAGAAGGGGGCAGGAGGAAAGGGCAGGAAGGGGAGCCAGGGACATATATCACCTTATAGGGGCTTTCCCTAACCCTGTATAAGAGGACGCAGCACTCAGAAAAATACTCGGTAAAAGGCGGGGTCTTTTACCAAATACTGAGTATTTGGCTGCGTTACCGAGGACCAGCTGAACATTCAGGCCCAGTCCTTGGAAACGCAGAAATACTCTCAAATATTTTTTTTTCCTCTTCGGTTCAGCCCTACTATAAACGTACCAAGGATTCGCTTTCTGGGGCTTTAGCTGTGGCCGTTCCTCACCACTCAGAGCAAGTGAAGGAAGAGAGTTGGGGAACCTCCTCGGAGATGCTGAGATCAAAGGGACTGGAAGTCTCCGACAGCTGTTTCCACTGGGGGTGGGGGGCGGGATTTTGCCATGGCTTGTTTAGATGCACAAAGGAGGCTGGGTCTGAAAGAAAGCAGAAATCCTGCGCTTTTGGGAAGCCTGCCCAGATCCTCTGCGTTTGGGAGCCGAGAGAAAGACGTTGACACTGATTGTGATACACACCATGCACAAGTGTGTTACTGCACAAGCTCTTTGCACCAAGGCCAGGGCGGCACAGTAGCGTGCCTGCACTGCATCACTCGGGGGAAGAGAGGGGGATGGGCTATTAACAGAAATCCAAACTTTCCCTTGCTCCCATCACAGCTGCTGCAGCTTGTCAGACTGTGACAAGGTGCTTTCTTGTGGGGCTGCGGTTCCTGGAGCTGTGCAGCTGAGGTCAGACAGTTTAATTTAGTGGAAGGATTTCTTTCTCTTTGATTGTCAGGCCGGACGTGGGCATTCAGCTTGAAACCCTACCTCGGTGCGCCATGCAGTCAGACTCTTTCTCCCTCTGGATGTTTGAAGTGTACATTTGGATTTCTTTACATTTATAACCAGAGCAGCAGGGAAGGTACAATATGAATTAATCATAATATTAAAAGACCAGCAGTTTAATCCCAAAACAGAGAGGTCAAACAACCCGACAACCCACCCATGGATACCAACCCTTATTATACCCTCCTGTGACCCAGTGCTTCAGAAAATCAATAGATGCTACCAGTAGTTGTGGCTCATCTATTGGGGCTAAGCCCCACTAGAAAATCCTGCCTGTATGGAGAAGCTGCTGCTGCCTAAATTCCACGAGCAGGGACCGGATCCAGGATGGTCCTCCACTGTTTTATGGCAGCTGTGAGCAAGCACCGTTCTGAGCCTGCTCACAACTCCCCTGAGCATAGTGCTGTGTGCAGAGCCCAGAGAAGGGCTATGTATTGATCGGCCCTCTCTGGAGTCCACCCACCACAGTCCAGCAGTCTGCAGCCGTTTTTAAACAAAATATGCCCACACAGGTCCACCCGTCCCCCACGCATCCAGATGCCCATCTGAAGGCGGCATGAGGGGACGGTCCCTTGACTCACGCACCACCCACTCATGCCCACGCTTGGAGCATCAGGGAAAAATCCAGGCGCTATAAAAATGAAAGAATTATTATTATATTGTACGAGTCCGACCTATTATGTGTGTTCACTAGACAATTGTGCGTGTCAAGGGCGGGCAAACCGTGGCTCTTGAGCAGTTCACGTGTGGTTCTCCTGCGACCGCATCCTGCATTAGTGATCTGGTGTCAGGAAACTGGGTGGAACACCTGACATGACCACTTCCTGTCTCCTTGCTGTTATTGTTCCTGACTCTGGGCCTCTGACGCCTTGGACTTGATTGCTTGCCCTGAAGCCTTGCAGCATGCTCTGAAGCCTTTCGTTATTTCCTCTCAATTTAGTCACTTTCCAGCATTTCCCAGGAATTTTACGGCAAATTCCAGCACTTCCACGGTCCTTACCGACACTTTTGTGTCTCCGCAGCCCCCGGGGGGAGGGCATGCGGATTGGCTTCTTGTCCTGTCTGCCTAGGGTTGCCATACACGCACATTTTTCCAGGACACTTATGTATAATACATGTTGCAGGGCCTGCCTTGGCACCCCAGTGCATATATGACAACCCTGTATCTACCCCACTTTTGGCCCCTATGTCCTAGATCCTGCCACCCCTGAAAATGTGAGACCCTTATGACCCCTGTAGTCGTACAGTGGATCTCCCCTCCTGTAGACACTTGGTTTTTTCGCCAGGCATTTGGTGAGGGGGACGGATAGGGGGTGGGTGGGTTAATAGGGAGGATTTTTGCCCGGACCTCTTTTAGTGGGGATTGTATTGATGATGTTTTAGGGGACACTATAATAAATAAATTAATTGAATAAATAAATACAAGGAGCTGCCTGACTGAGTCAGACCAATGGTCCATCTTAGCCAGGGACCCGAGTTGACTGCGTTGCTGCAATTGGCAGTGATTTTTGCAGAATCAGCCAATCCTCGCAGTGCCGGGCTGAAATTGCAGTGACGCCGCAGTGGGAGCCCGTCTGCGGGGTCTTTAAATCCCGTCTCAGGCATAAACACGTCACCTGACGCCAAACTAAACCTGCTGCTGCAGTCTGTCCGGGAGATGTGACCGTGACCCGGGGTAAATAGGCCCCTGGGAGATTAATTGTGGGTGGGTGGGGTCTGAAGGCCCTGTGTTTGGGTGAGGGAGGCCTGGGGTTTTAATATGAGGTGGGAATTCTGTGGGGCTGAAATTCCAGAGGATTTGAGTCGTGTTTGATTAGCAAAGTTGTGAGTCTATGCCAAACCTGTTGCAAATTTGCTTCCCAGCATGCAGAGTTATGCAAATCAAGTGAATTATGCAAATAGTAATGCTTGACGTGCATTTGCAGAATTTGGCTTCACTGGTTGCAGAATTTAAGATTTTTTGGTGCAGTGAACTCGGGTCCCTGATCTTAGCCCAGTATTGTCACAGCCTGACACGGAAGCAGGGTTTCAAATACAGCTCTCCACGATCCCCGGCAGAAGCCTCACCCAGGCGTGCTACCTGAGACCCTCCAGGATCCCCGGCAGAGGCCTCACCCAGGCGTGCTACCCGAGACCCTCCAGGATCCCCGGCAGAGGCCTCACCCAGGCGCGCTACCCGAGACCCTCCAGGATCCCCAGCAGAGGCCTCACCCAGGCGTGCTACCCGAGACCCTCCAGGATCCCCGGCAGAGGCCTCACACAGGCGCGCTACCCGAGACCCTCCAGGATCCCCGGCAGAGGCCTCACACAGGCGCGCTACCCGAGACCCTCCAGGATCCCCAGCAGAGGCCTCACCCAGGCGTGCTACCGGAGATCCGGAATTGGAGATGCTGGGGATTGAACGTGGGACCTTATACAGGCAACGCGTGTGCTCTGCTACCTGAGCCACTGTGCCCCACCCCAGTGACAACAATACCTCTGGGCACTGCTACTCTGGGTAAAACCAGGGTGACACCGATCAGTTCTCTCACTGGGCCTCCTTGCTCCGCTTCATAAGCGTTTCCCCCTGCCCAGAGCCTGTCGGGCACACAGTGTACAGGGCCAGGAGGACACAGCCCTTTGATGTTACTAGCAACGGCATAATTGAGCAAAGCTCTTTCTCAGTCATAATCAAACATAATCGAGCAGGACAAGAGGGGTCGAGCCATCCCTCTGGAAAAGCAAACGGAGTGGTGGCTTCATCCATTTGAAAGACAAGCTGGTTAATGAGAGTTTAGAAACCCTTTCATTTTGCAAAGTGGAATCCCTGGAAATGGGCCTGCATTATTCATGCACACACACACCCTCCCCCTTCTGGAGAAACCCGCCCCCGGGAGTGAGTGGCAGAGCCTGCCGAGAGAGCCACAGTCAGCCAACAAGATAGTTGTCGTTATCTCCAGCTCTTGAGCTGCAAGTGAAGGGACGGGGGGACGGGGGGGACCGGTGGCGGGGGACAGCAGAGAGCGTGGCTGCCGACTTGCAATTGCAGATTTGGTTCCGGAAGGTGGATTTATTTTTTCATGCTTGGTTTGCAAGTTGACCAAACCTGGGCTCCGAAGGGGAGTTGGAAGGAGAAAGGTCTAATGGTGGGAGGATGAAGTGAGAACTCGTAGAGTTGGAAGGGACCTCACGGATCCCTCCTGTAGTGTAGCTAGTTTTAAAAGGGGATTGGATAAGTTCTTGGAGGATAGGTCCGTTCATGGCTTTTAGCCTAGTTTCTTGGGGACGTAACGTACTGTCAGAGGCTGGAACAACAGGGCATGGATTGCCCATTGTGACCTGTCAGGTACTTTTCCCAAGAGACAGAGATTGGCCACTGTCGGAGACAGGATGCTGGGCTTGATGGACCGTTGGTCTGACCCAGTCTGGCACTACTTATGTTCCTATGTTATGTTTTTATATGATCGTTCTCTCCAGAGGTGGGGAATCTTTTCCCTCCCGGGGGCCAGTTTCAAAATGAATTCAAGCTCTGAGGACTCGTAGGATGTTTTCAGACATGACACTAACCCCAGTTTAACCACACTTGAACTTTTCTTATACATGTTGCAGGGCTGCATAGGGCACTAATACAGCCCTGCAACATGCATAAATAACCTCCAAGGGTGGTTAAAGGGTGGTTAGCGTCATGTCTGTTTTCACCCATATATACGAAATGTTTAAGTGTGGTTAACCTGGGGTTAGCGTCGTGTCTGAAAACACCCATAGACATTGGGAGCAAGGGTGGGTTAAGGGGTGCACTCAGGAAGAGGAGGGTCCGGTCACTGATCTGTGCCCTGGATCTGCTCCCTCTCCTTGTGTGAATGCCCTCATCTCTGATCCCTCTGCTCCTCAGTCTTTCAGTGTATGAGGGTAAGGAGCGGATCTGGGGGTCGCATCCGGGAATTGGAAAGGGGCCAAAGGAAAACTAGCCACGGGCTACATTTAACCCCCAGGGTATGGGTGGGCATCCGGAGGATATTACGGATTCGGATCCATTACGGATCCAGATCTTTAATTTCCTGATTTAATTATGGATCCATATTTAAATAAATTTTTAAAATAAAAATAATTACAAATCAAAAACCACTTTGCGCGTGGATAAAATGGCCGCTGGCCCATTCTGTGCATGCGCAGCTTTCCCCCAGACCGTCGCAGCATCAACGCTATTTTGGAAAAGGGGAGCCAGTCTGTGCATGTAAGGAAAATCCAATGTACAAATACCGGGATGGGGGATTCCTGGCTGGCTTAGCAGCAGTGCATGTGAAAAGCATCTGGAGATTGTAGTTGATCACAAACTGAACATGAGTCAGCAGTGGGATGCAGCTGCTAAAAAGGCTAATGCAGTTTTAGGCTCCATTAACAGAAGCATCGTTTCTAAGCCAAGAGAAATAATAGTTCCACTCTGTTCTGTGCTGGTAGGATCTCATCTGGAGTATCGTGTCCAGTTCTGGGCACCGCGTTTTAAGAAGGATTTTGACAAATTGGAACGGGTTCAGAGGAGGGCGACAAAGATGGTCAGGGGTCTGGAAACCAAGTCCTATGAGGAAAGGTTGAACGAGGAGCTGGGTGTGTTTAGCCTAGAGAAGAGAAGACTGAGGGGAGGCATGATAGCGGTCTTCCTCTATCTGAAGGGCCGTCACAGAGGGGGTGGCAACGACTCATTCTCTCGCGCCCCTTAAGGCATGACTAGAAACAATGGGCTCAAACAACAAGAAAGCAGATTTCAGTTAAATATGAGGTAGATCTTCCTAACGGTAAGAGTTGTTTGACAGTGGAACAAGTTGCCTAGGGCGGGGGTGGGCTCCCCTTTGCCGGAGGTTTTCACACAGAGGCTGGACGGCCGTCTGTCGGCGATGCTGTCGCTGCAAATTCCCTGCACTGAGCAAGGGGTTGGACTAGATGCCCTCTAAGGTCCCTTCCAAATCTATGACTCTTCTCTCTAGGCTAAAATCCCAATGTCCTTCAACCTTTCCCTGTGTGACTTCCATCCCAGCCCCTCTGTCCTCTTGGCTGCCCTCCTCTCAGTCCTTTCCGATTTGCTGCCCTCCGCCTTGTCTTGCAGCGCCCTAGGCTCCGTGAGGTCCCCGTGAGAGCTGCAGCTGCGAGCACATTTGCTACCTGCGGGTAATACCTGCATTTTCATTGTTCAGGCACGTGACGGGGTACTCAGCCCCCCTTCAGTCGCCCGATGCCCCCAAATGCAGGTATTACTGGGGCGTCCTGGGGAGGGCTGCATTGGTGGCACTGCAGCCCTGCACCATGTATTTTGTATAAGTACCCTGGATGAAAGGGGAGGTATGGTGCCAATCCCAGCACCTGCAGCTCCCCGGACTGACTCAGCTCCCCGCCGGGCTGCTGCTGCTCCGGTCCTGTTCACTGCTCGCCAGCCTGTGCGCTGCTCAGCTGAGCTAGGGACTTCCCTGCTCAGCTATTTCTGAGGCGGGGCAGCAAGGCGGCCTCTTCCCAACTGCGTGCACCCCCCTAATGGGTCCCCTGTTCCCAGGGGGACCCAAAATGGGGGTGCACGCGGGACCAATCCACACCTCTGATAGAGGCCCCCCCATTAAGGGGGTGCACATAGATGGGAAGAGGCCGCCTCACTCCTCTCCCCCCACCATCAAAAAAAGCCACACGCAGGCCAGGGAGGAGCAGCAACTGAACTGGAGGCGCAGCAGCCCAGCAGTGCTCCCCAATTGATGCCCAAACACGATGGGGTGAGTCAGGCCCCCCAGATTTGACCGGGTGCCCGACTTGCTGGAGACCTGGTTGCAGCTGTGTCTGGGGGGGCGTGTCTCCAACCACCCCTCGGCTTGTGTGGCTTGTGTGTGGCTGTTGCACTTCCTCTTCCACAGGAAATCTTGGGTTGGTCCCATTCATTCCCTGCCCCTTTAGGAGGAGAGATGGTGCCACCTCTTTCCCTCCCGTACAAGTAGGGGCTGGGAAAAGGAAGGCGGTTCTCTGGGCTCAGGGGACCATTGGTCTGACCCGCTGTGTTTTAATGGGGAGACACCAGCCCCAAGGAGAGTGGGGAAGCTTTCAGGAGGAGGCAGACAACGGGTGGGAAATTCCATTATCTGGCTCTCCGCTTGCTGAATTCTCATCTAACGCACGCACACGTCCGGAGCAAGCCGCCTCCCAGCAAACTGCTGCTCCTGCTGCTGCTGGCCTTCGTTCAGAACCCGCTCTTCTCCCTGGGGCAAGCTCCCCGGATATAGGCTTTGACCTGGAGACTCTGGTCTCCCGGGCTGAAACGAGAAGCCCTTTTGTTCTCGCGAGATACCTCACGGTATTTCGGGCTGGGGCTGAGAATGCGTCGCGATCTCGGCCCCGGTACGAGACTCGCAATCCCTCGCGGGCAGGCTCTGCGCGAGTGGGGGAGGCGGAGCTGGGGGGGGCAAGGCTCTGTTATTTCTCGTCATGGATCCATCGTGGCCCCGTCAGCGTAAAACACACCGTGAGAAATTGACATGGGCACGCAGCCCGTCTGGATCTCACGCCACTGCTATTTTCCCCGTGAAATTGACTCTCACGAGAAAAAGCAGAACGAATGAGCAGGCCTGAGCCTGACTGCATTGACCTAGGGCCCAGCCAGAGCCTCTGTGACCTGCTTCAGGCCACCCTGTCTCTAACTACGCAACCGGCTCTTTGGGAACGTTGAACCTCCGACGCTCCCATTGTTTTGAAAGTAGGGCCCTCACGGTCTGTCCCGCCCTTTGTAAATCATCCTCCAGCAGGCTCTCTGGGTTATCCCGAGTCTCCAGCAATACAGCTAGTGCTGTCTGAGCAGGGCTCCAGCTACTGATCTAGTCTAGGAAAGCCTTCTGCTTTGAAATGTCTCATTGGCCTTGATCCCTTGAGTGGATCTCTTCTGCTTTCAAAAACAGGAGGGGCTGATGCTCCTGAATAAAGATGTTTAGCTCCTGTGGCCTAGCAGGAAATGTTATATTTCCTCTCCAAGGAACACGTTGAATCAGTATAGATAAAAGGCTTTCAGAAATGATTATTATTTCTGTAGCGCCAGCAATGGGCCAGATGCTGAACAGCCATCATTAGAGTCAGGTCCCTGCCCCAATGGGCTTACAGTCTAGGATGGGCAGATGAGGGGAAACCTCGAGTGTCCCCCCTTCCACCCGTGCAGCCTGGACTCGGGGAGGGTTTTTTACTTTTTTGGTGGGTTTTTTACATTGCAGCCATTCATTTAAATGGCTGCAATGTAAAAAAAAATCCGGAATCCGGTAACCGGACCGGATTTACCGGGTTGAATCCGATAATGCCGGTACGCCCAGTACTGGCATTATCGGATACCGGAAATGCCGGTAATCCCGCCGCTATCAAATGCTTTCTGGAAATCCAGGTACACTATATCTTCTGGGTCTCCCTTGTCCACATGCTTATTTACACTCTCAAATAATTCCAACAGGTTATTGAGGCATGACTTACCTTTACTAAATCCATGTTGACTCTTCCTCATTAAGCCATGTTTATCAACATGCCCAGCAATTCAGACGTCAAGCTTACTGGTCTGTAGTTTCCAGGATCGCCTCTGGATCCCTTTAACCCCTGTAATTGGGGTTACATTTGCCACCCTCCAGTCCTCGGGTACAGTGGCAGATTTTAGTGATAGGTTACAAATTACTAAGAGTAGGTCTGTAATTTCATATTTGAGTTCCTTCAGAACTCTGGGGTAAATGCCATCTGGCCCTGGTGATTTGTTAGTATTTAGTTTGTCAATTTGCTCTAGAACCTCCTCCAGAGTCATGTTGATTTGTGACAACTCTTCCAGTTCATCAGTTACAAATCAAGAAACTGGCGTGGGTGTTTCCCCAACATCCTCTGCAGTGAAGACCGAAGCAAAGAACTCATTCAGCTTCTCTGCAATGTCCTTTTCCTCCCTAAGCCCCCCTTTCAGCCCCTGGTCGTCTAACTGCCCAACTGACTCTCTAGCAGGCTTCCTACTTCTGATGCACTTGAAAAACTTTTTAGTATTAGTTTTAGCATCTTTTAACAAGTTGCTCCTCAAATTCCTTTTTGGCCGCCTGCCTTATTAACTTTTTACATCTACTTTGGCAACGCTTATGCTCCTCCCTATTTACCTCATTGGGACTCTCTTTCCATTTTTTAAAGGATGCCCTTTTGGCTCCAGTAGCCTCTTTCACCTCCCCATTTAACCACACAGGCAGATGTTTGCTCCTCTTCCTACCTTTCTTAATTTATGGAATACATTTAATCTGAGCTTTCAATAGGGTGTTTTTAAATAGTCTCCACGCTGCCTGTGGACATTTAATTCTTGCAACTGCACCTTTACGTTTCCCTCTAACTACTTTCCTCATTTTTACATAGTTCCCCCTTTCTAAAGTTATCGGTTACCGCAGTGGTTTTATTTGGCATTTTCCCTCCTGTGATCACTATTGCTCAGCGGCTCCACCACCGTTACCCCTCGCACTAAATCCTGCACTCCACGTAGGACTAGATCCAGAGTGGCTCCTTCTCTTGCTGGTTCCAGGATGAGCTGCTCCAGGAAGTAGAATGACATCTAGACATTTTATCTCTGCATCCCGCCCCGAGGAGACATTCACCCAGTCAATATGAGGGTAATTGAAATTGCCCATCATTACTGCATTTACAACTTTAGTAGCCTGCCTAGTCTCCCTTAGCATTTCGCAGTCAGTCTCACTGTCCTGGTCAGGAAGACAATAGTATAGACCGACCACTCTACACTTCCTCGTTATACATGGAATTTCTATCCACAGAGATTCCCGAGTACCGTTTGCTTCCTTTACAATATTAATCCTGCTGGACTCAATGTTGTCTCTTACATACAGCACCACCCTACCTACCACCAGCAAAATCTACTCTGTCGTTTCGATGTATTTTGTATCCTGGTAATAGTGTGTCCCCATTGGTTGTCCTCATTCCACCAGGTCTCTGAGATTCCTGTGATGTCTATATCCTCATTTAACGCAAGACACTCTAATTCTACCAACTTACGTTTTAGACTTCTAGCCTTTGTATATAAACATTTAAATGTATATAGTGCATTTCGGCAGTTGTTACATCTTGTCCGGCGGCTTCGGCCGTATCTCTCAGTCTCCGATCTCACCACTGTCATCCATGCCGTCATCATCTCGAGGCTGGATTACTGCAATGTGCTCTACGTGGGGCTGCCCGAGAAGCTGGTCCGGAGGCTGCAGCTGGTGCAGAATGCTTACGGGGGTGGATCGCAGGGAGCACATGACACCAGTGCTCTGGGCTCTGCACTGGCTGCCTATAAAGCACCGGGCCAGGTTCAAGGTGCTGGTTCTAACCTTTAAAGGCCTTCACGGCCTGGGCCCTGCTTATCTGTGGGATCACCTCACTCCCCATGTGCCCGTGCGACCCTTGAGATCATCCGTGGGGGCCTTTTTGGAGGTTCCCCGGGCAAGGCAGGTGGCCACTGATGTTAGATCTTTTTCGGTGGCTGCCCCTGTGCTGTGGAATTCATTCCTGGAGGAGGCTCGGCTGGCTCCCACCCTCCTGTCATTTCGACGTTTGTGTAAGACCTGGCTGTTCCGCCAGGCCTTTGGCGAGGGGGATAGGGTGGGTGGGTTGCGGGGGGAGCTGTTTTTTTGTCCCGCATATGGGATTTTTAACTTTATTATTGCTTTCATAGTTTTATTATTTTTATTTGTTGTTTGCCACCCCGAGCTGCCCTGCGGGCAGGAGGGACGGGATACAAATCTTTTATAAAGAATATAATCTGTTTATTAAATGTTAATAAAACACAGCCATGGCCTGCTTTTGGCCCCCCACTGCTGGGCTACAGGGCTGGCCTTAGGGATTGCAGGGCCCAGGGTGGGGGAGAAATGCGGGACTCCCTTCTGCTGCCAGCGGGTCTAGGGGTGCTCCCCAGCTCGGTCTGGGGGCTCGGGGACACTCCCCTCTGCCCATCCATTTTTCAGAAGGGCACTTGCCGGCCCACTGCCACCACCACGACAACTGTGACACCGCGGGCCTGGGCCCCAGGCCCACTCGCCGGCTCCCGGGCCGCAACAGCAGCATAATTGAATTTGCCGCCGCCCGCCGGAGGTTGCCACGGGCCAGGGAGTGAGGGAGAGGCGGGGCCTCTGCCTCTCCCTCAGTCCCTGGCCGAGACCGACAGCGGCCGGGAGCTGCAGGCTGTGCGACGCAATGTGTCCAGAGTGGAGACTCTTGAGAAGTCAGAAGTGGAGGGCGGGGCACGCAGACTGCAGCCACAGCCTACAAGGACGGAGTTGGCCGGGCTGGCGTTGGGGCCCCGCGCTGCGATGCATTGGCCTTGGGGCCCCGCACCTCTCCTCCCCCGGCCACGGACCCAGTCACCCAATAGTAATAATAAATAATAATAATAATGAAATAAACATTTTAAAAAATTTGGTCCCAAGCTTGGGGCCACCCAGGAGCGGGGCCTGCGGCGGCGCCAAACTGCCCCACGGTAAGGCCGGCCCTGCTGTGCTAGACAATCTCGACAGTGGGAGTAATAAGGGAGGCCCAGATTTTAGCCATGTTATGAAATGAATGTGATTGAGAACGCGTGCGCCGATAGAAACCGTGCTGCTGCTCCTAGTAGAACAGACATGTCCCAGTGGCTTGGGGAAAGATGGTGGAACAGGAGGCCTGGTTCTGTTACTACTTATCATTTCTACAGCGCTCCTAGGCACGCGCCCGCTGATCCCTTCCATCCAGTACAATCTGTTACCTGAGCTCTGTGTACTCATATCCTCACCACATGGACCAGCCAGCCATCATTCTCGATGGAACCAAGCCAAGCGCGTGCACCTGGGACCTCGCATCTTTGTGAATGTTACACTCCTTGTCTCTCTGTTCCCCTTCCTTTGTCTCCCCCTTTCTCTCAGATTGTAAACCCTTGGGCAGGGACCGTGTCTATTCAATTAATTTGTAAAGCACCAGGTACATTACTGGCGCTATATAAATGCTTGCTAATAATAATAAGCAGCACTTTACAATCACAGAGTTTGGAGACAGGTCCCTGCCCAGTGGGCTTACCATCTAAGATAGACAAGGGTGAGGGGGAAACAGACACACACACCCATTTTACAGATGGGGAACTGAGGCTGAGACTTGCCCAAGACCACCCTGCAAATTCATTAGCTAAGGTGGGATTTGAACCCTGGCTTCCCAGGTCCAAGTCCAGCCCCTTATCCCCGACACCGCACCAGCTCGTCTACGTTTGGTGAGCCCTAAAGGATGGTTTTGGAAGCCCAGGTCCGTGTTCTCTCTCCGCAGCTTCACTCTAACCCCATGTTTCATTCTCCGTTTGCCTAGGGTTACATGAAGCCCTTGAAGCAGCCGGAAAATTCGATCCTGTGCGACCCTTACCTGGTGGACGAGATCTTCCATCAGATCCCCGAGCTGCTGGAGCATCACGAGCAGTTCTTGGAGCAGATCATCGAGTGCGTGCAGAACTGGCACGAGAAGCAGAAAGTGGGAGACCTGCTGGTGCAGTCTGTAAGTGCCACGAGCTTTGTCCCACGTACCAACACATGCTTCCCGGGGCCAGCCCGCTGGGCTATGTTACCACCCACTCTGCAGGGAGAAGGGATGGGGTGGGTCTTGTGCAGGGCTGGCGGGGGGGCAACTGGGGCAGTTTGCCCCAGGCCTCTGCAAAGCTGGGGCCCCTGGTTAGAGTGAAGATGCCATTGAATCTCAGCATGTAATTGTGACATCATGGGGCCCATCCCCGACCCTGAAGGGTAAATAGTTGTGTGCCTAACAGATGCTAATTTGAGGTTTTCGTGATTGTTTTTGCACATTATTAATTCATTATTATTATTATTATTATTATAAACATTTATATAGCGCCAGTCGTGTGACCTGGTGCTGTACAGAACATAGAAATGGACGCGGTCCCTGCCTGTGGCTTACAATCTAAAAGACAAGGAGGAGGAGATCAATGCTGAGTTTAAGCTGTCAGGCAAAAAACAGGCTAAATGAATTATTGTTGCTCCTTTTTGGTCAAAGCTGGGCTGTAAAATTTCACTTTAGTAACCTCTCTCTGAGGTAAACCCTCTCTGAGCAGCCCTCCTGCCGCGGGAATGAGCCGGGGAGCTGCCGGCTCATTCCCAGGGCAAGGAGGAGCCGTGCCACATGCAAGAACTCTCACAAATGGTCCCCCGGCTCCATGCGTGTGCGCACGGGTCCTCGTAGGGGGCCCCCAACCACACACCTGCCCCAGGCCCCATAAACCCTCTGGGCGGCCCTGGTCTTGTCTCAGCAACAGTAGCACGAGACCCGCGTGAACGGCTTCCTCTGTAAAGGCGCAGGGCTGGAGCCAGGCCAGGCGCACGGCAGATTTGGAAGTGGGCATAAAAGGCTCTGACGTGCTCCTGGTCAAGGGAGCGATAGCATAGACTCGTCAGCGTGGGGTGCCCGGGTGAGCTGGCACCCAGCCACACTCCTCCTCTGCCCCCACCCTCGCCTGCCCATGACCCCCTTGCTCCTCTGAACCTCTTCTCCCCTTCTCCCTCGCTGCCCTTCTTGCCTGGAACTCCCTCCCTGGATACATTCGCTCTGCTTCCCTCCCTCCCTCCCAACGTTCCAAATCCCTCCTGAAACCCACTTCCTCCGGCAGGGCACCCATGGAGCACACCTGCAGCCCTGCAACATGGATAATAAAATGTAACACCTATTTTATCAGTGTTAGAGTGTCTGTGTGAAAAGGGCCAGTGACTATTGATTGTACAGCACCAGGTACATGTCTGGCACTACATACAAATAATAATAAATAATATTATTAATAAGTATTATTATTAATAAAGCACACCATTGTTACGGATGGCTCCACACAGCCAATGTTAATGACAGCCATCCACAGACTAAGACAGGGATGGGGAACCTCTGGTCCAGGGGCCAAATGCAGCCGTGGCTAGTTTTTATTTGGCTCCTTTCCAGTTCCTGGATCTGACCCCTGGATCCAGTTCCTAACCCCAAGCACGGAAAGACTGCGCTCAGGATAATGGAGCAGAGATGAACACGCACACAGGTCTGTGATCTGGACTCTTCTTCCTGACCACGCTCCTTAGCCACCTCCGCCCCCAACTTCAGTGTGGCCCTTTGGAGCTTACATTCATTTTCAGATTGGCCCCTGGGAGGGAGGGAAAAGATTGCCCAACCCCTGGGGTAGGGAGAGGAAAGGGAGAAGTTTCTGATCCAGCCAGAATATAAAGGACTTAGGAAGAGGATAAACTAAAAGGGGAAAGCCAGAGCCAGGAAGCTTGACTTTTCCCTAATTGAGTAGGAGTCCTGGGCCAGAAAAGCTGAGGATATTTGGGCCGGGGGGGGAAGGGAGGGGAGCTGTGGTCCATGCAAATCGCGGTCCATGCCAATTGGGGTGTAAGCAGGACCTTAGCATAGGTGGGTGGGGACTGGCAATGGGGTCCCACCCCTTCCCAGTGCCTCCTGTGCCCCCTGGTTTGAGAACCAGGGCGTTAGAAAAATGAAAGTGTGACCATCATTAATTTTTGATGAGCCAATTGCAAAAGCTGATTGGATGGGATGGCTCTAGGCCCAAAATTCAACAATGAATGTACCTTCTGGGAGAGAAGGACCCTGTAAGATCCAAGTATGTAGCCATCTGTGCTTTAAGAATCATGAACGTGCGTTTGCAATATATAGTGCGAGCAAATTATATTTAGGACAGTATGTGAAATGGGTGCCAAGTTGCGAAGGGGAGTATGTGCCCCCCGAAATGTATTTATTTTAATGTGGACCTCTTAAACCTGGTGATATCTGGGTTTAATGTTTCTGCTGGTTTTGTCACTGTTACATATATTTTGTGTGTTGTACATTTTGTTTATTAACACCATTGGTATACGGAATTTTATATAGCCATGTGGCTTCAATAAATTCATGCATACATCAATTTTTGATGATCAGTTAAATATAATGTCCCCTTCAGGGGCCACATTGCAGACCCAACAATCCCCATATTTATCATTTGTTTGTTTAGTTAAATGTTTATAAAATTATACATTTATAAAGTTTTAAATGTTTATCCTGCCCGTCCCTCAGAAAGGCTCAGGGCAGCTTGCAAAATAAAACAACATAAAAACGTATAAAAGACAGAAACATTAAAATACAACCACCACCCCGCAAAAAAACCCAACCTCCACAAAACCCACCCAATACCACCTCTCCATTCCCCATATCTAACCCACCCTTCACAGCCCTGCCCCAAACCAAACCAAACTGTAAGACCTACCCCAAACCAAACTGTAAGACCTGTCTGTTCGCCCAGGCCTTTGGGAGGGAGGGGTAGGGGGGTGTTTTAGTTCCCCCACCTACTTGGGTTTTTATGCTGATCTTAGTCCTGTTTTAATTTTTTATAATATGTATGATGATTTTAATTGATTTTATTGTCTTAATATTTTGGAAGCCGCCCTGAGCTACATGGCAGGAGGGGCGGGGTAGAAATTCATGGAAATAAATAAACAAATAAATAAAAACCCACCCACCAACCCCCAATCCCCACCTGCCAAATGCCTTTTCAAACAGAAAGGCCTTATACCTCCTCCAGAAGACACTCAGGGCCAGGCTCAAATGAACCTCCAAGAAAAGGAAGTTGCATAACATCAGAGCAGCAACTGAGAACTCCTCCCTGGAAGCCCTCGTCGTATGAACAAGACTAACAGACGGTCCCCACAGGACGGCGCTCCCGGACGATCACAGGGGCCGCAGTGGGGCATGGAAGGACAGGCGATCTTTCAGACATGTGAGCTCCAGACTGATGAGGGCTTTAAAGGTTAAAACCAGACCCTTGAATTGTACCCAGAAAGCTGTAGGCAGCCCGTGCAGACTTCGGAACGCCGGTGTAATGAGCGTCCGG
This sequence comes from Sphenodon punctatus, assembly GCA_003113815.1. Taxonomy (NCBI): domain Eukaryota; kingdom Metazoa; phylum Chordata; class Lepidosauria; order Sphenodontia; family Sphenodontidae; genus Sphenodon; species Sphenodon punctatus. Next base: position 1,837,736 of record QEPC01001730.1, read on the forward strand.
TGCCTCAGCCCTGAAAGGAGGCAAGCCGCCGCATTCTGCACTAAACGGTCCCCCGGGGCAGCCCCATGTAGAGCGGATGCATTTGTGAGATATGTCGGTATTTCTAGTTTACACCTGGGCCCCATGTGTTGAGGGCCCCCTCCCAAATTGCTGCGGGCGGGGCTCCCCATGTGGGGCTGTAATTAACACCGCTGCTTTTCACCCTCGCATTGTCCGTTCCTGTTTATTCAGCCCTGGTGTTTATTGTGTCTGCTCCAGTGCACCCGCTCTCCTACGGCCCCTGTGCAATTGCAGTCTGGGGCCCCCTGGATCCCGGCCCTGGAGCAGCGCCAGGAGGTTGAGGAAAGGATCTAATGACCCTCAGTAGCAGGGAAACACTAGGAAAGTTAGAGAGCTGCCTCTCCCAAGCCAAGCGGCATAGCCTTCCTTGTGTGGGTCTAGAATCCTTTGGGGGTAGGCAGGAGGGGGAATAGTGCCTGGGTTGCGGGGGGGGAGGGGGCAAGGAGCAGTGCCCATGGCTGCAGCAGTGAGGAGGGGTGAGTTGGGGTGCATCCCCTTAATCTTCTCCCTGTTTTTCCTAGGGTCCCCATTTCCTCTCTCACTAACCTAAGCAGATGCACCTGCAACTTCATGGATGTATCCCTGTCTCTCACTCTGCTCCCCTGCCTTCTCTCTTAGATTGTAAGTCCACTGGGGCAGGGACCTGTCTATAATTGAGAATCGTAAAATGCCAGGTACATTGTTGGCACTATATAATAATAATAATAATAGTTAATAATTAATTAGTAATAATAATGACATAGAGCTAAATATTTTGAGAGGTACAGCTGTAGAAGACTGAAATTTGTTTGCAAGGATTAAACCAAAAACGAAGAACATTTTCCCTCCCAGGGTCCACTTTGAAAATAAATCCAAGGGCCACACAGAAGTTTGGGGTGGGGGCTCTTAAGAGGCGCGCTCGGGAATAGGAGGCTCCAGGTCATGGATCTGTGCCATGGATCAGTCCCTCATCCTTGTGTACCTGCCACCTCCTCTCTGCCCCCTTCTCCTGAGTTCAGTCTTTCACTGCTTGGGGGGGTAGCAACTGGATCCAGGGGGCAGAGCCAGAAAATAGAAAGGGGCCAAATGAAACCAGCTGTGGGCCACATTTGGCCCTGTAGCCCGAGGTTTTCCACCCCTGGATTAAACTAATCCCACTCGGGAGCTAAAGGTGAGGTAGCGGATCCAGAAATGCAAGGCTCTGGGGTGCAATTGCCACCTTCCTTCAAGCTTTGACCCATAGGGTTGGTCCCACATCCTGGTGAAGGGAAGAAGCCGTGGGGAGACAATCCCCCCCAGCAAGCACTGAATATTACCATGTGCCGCACCAGAGTATTCCTGTGTCACTGTTCCCTTCCCTGACGCATGCATCTGGGTCCGCTTGCCCCCCGTCAGCACCTGCAGGATTTACCTCTCTGGCAGATTATCAGGGATGAGCCGGCTCCAGTAATCCAGTCGAGACAGATTTAATTCACACTCCAGCGCACGGCTCAGTCCTCGGTAATTAAAGTGCAAATCAGGGCTCTGCTTAGCCTGCTGCCTGATGAGTCGTGCCGTGCACACACCGGGATTCCTGTTTGTCTGGCAGTGGCTTGGGAGAACGGCCGGCCCCGGGGAAGGGGAAAGAAGGGCTCTATGGGAGAAGGGGCAGAGGTGAAATCCAGTCAGGCTAACTCCGTGAGGGCCGTTGCCGTAATGCCACCATGGGAATAATGTTATTATTTTTATTTTATTCATTGGTGCCCCACCACCATCCTGCCTCTGGCACCAAACAGCTGGTGGATGCCTTGCGGATGAGGGGCACAGGTGGCTCTTGGAGACATGTGCCATCGACAGGCGGGGCGGATCTCATGGCAGAAAGTAAAGCATCCTTCCTTTCTCCCCCGCAGCTGATGTCTGCCCTCAGGGCCAGATTAAAGGATGTTGGTGTCAGGTGCCAATACGGCGTAAGAGCCGGGAAGGCAGAATTCAAGGACAGGCCAAGAGCGAACCGTAGAGACGGAAAGTACCTTGAGGATTGTCTAACCCAACCCCCTGCTTGGATGGAGGATGGCAGCAGCTACAGCGTCCCTGACAGGTGGCCGTCCAGCCACTTTTGCAAAACCTCCACCAATGGAAAGCCTACAACCCCCCCCCCCTCGGCAGCCAATGATGGGGCAGAGCCAGATTAGCCAATCAGAAGTCAAGGGCCTGGCTCAGATAAGGGGAATTGGGTCTGTGAGTGACCCCCCCCCCCAGGGGTAGAGCAGAGCCCCCTAGGTTTCAGACTGAGGCGTCCTCAGAATCGGGGCCCCTGTATAGCTGCCTTAGTTTCTCCTGGTCTGCGTTTCCCCTTCTGTCCATATTGGATGATAGCCCTTCTCCACTTCCCAGCATGTCGTGATCCTGTGGTTGGTGAGCTACAAGTCCCTGAAACAGAGAGTGGCAAAGGGCCAGGACTGAGCTGCTTTCCTAGAGCTGCGTAGGGGAAAGCTTCCCAGCTGTGGCTGATCCAGCAGGCCTCTCCCTTTGCCCGCTTCACACCTCCCTCGAGGACGCGGCTCCCGTACGGCGAGCCTCCCCCAGACAAGATCATGGCTGGGGTTTTGCCAGCGTCCCCACTCACGAGATGCAGCAGCATCTGTTCCGTACATTTCCAAGGGAACCGCTTCCAAAATTCGCCTTATCTGTCCACCCTAGAATGACAGGGTTTATTCGAGAGCAGGAAGGCCGCCGTTCCCACCCCCCTGGATTCCAACCAAGCTACTCTATTTATTTATTTATTTGCTATTCTTTTACCCCGCGCCCTCCCCCTCACAGAGCAGCTCAGGGTGGCTTACAAAAATAATAACCATAAACATACAACGATAACAACAATAAAAGAATCGCACAATATACAATGTCAAATTCATTCAAATGCTAAAAGTATACAAAGGGCAGAACCTTCCCCAACCCACCCCAGCCCACCCGTCTCCCTCTCCGAAGGCCTGGTAGAACAGCCAGGTCTTACACTGTCTTCGGAAAGAGGGGAGGTCCGGGGCCAGGCCGGCCTCCATCGGGAGGGAATTCCACAGCCTGGGAGCGGCCACCGAGAACGCCCCTCCCCATTGTCGCCACCCGGGAATGCCGGGGAACTTCGAGTCGGGCGTCCCCGGCCGAGCGCAGGGGCCGCAATACAATCTGAGGCCTGAGGCGGTCCCGCGGGTAAGCCGGGCCCAGGCCGTTTAGGGCTTTATAGGTCATTACCAGCACCTTGAATTGGACCCGGAAGATAATAGGCAGCCAGTGCAGAGAATGGAGCACCGGTGTAATGTGCTCACGGCGACCCATCCCCGTTAAGAGTCGGGCCGCGGCATTCTGCACCAGCTGCGGCCTCCGGACCGTCCCCAAGGGCAGCCCCACGTAGAGTGCGTCACAGCAGTCTAGTCTAGAGGTGATAAAGGCATGGATGATGGTGGCCAGATCCGAGTTCGAAACATACGGCCACAGCCGTCGCACCAGATGTAACTGGCGAAATGCTCCCCTCACCACAGCCTCCACCTGGAGATCCAGGTACAGCTGTGAGTCAAGGAGCACCCCCAGTCTACGGACCTGTGTGGCCAAAGGGGGGCAAACCCCATCAATGACGAGAGCCACACACACACACGGCCCTTCCCACCAACATCACCTCCGTCTTGCTGGGATTCAGCGTCAGACGACTCGCCCTCATCCAGTCCCCCACAGCCGCCGGGCACCGGGTAAGCACTGAGACTGCCGGGTCTGAGTCTGCAGGAAAAGAGAGGTAGAGTTGTGTGTCATCGGCGTACTGATGACAGCGCACGCCGAACCCTCTCACGACCTCGCCCAGAGGCTGCATGGACACGCGGAACAGGAGGGGGGACAGAATAGAACCTGCGGGACTCCGCACATGACGACCCAGGGAGATGAAGTACATTTCCCCGAGAAGCACGCGCTGAGTTCGCCCGGCCAGGAGTGAGCAGAGCCATTCAAGAACAATTCCGCTCACCCCGGACCGGTCCCGCAGCCGAGCCACCAACATCTTGCGGTCAACGGTATCAAATGCGGCCGACAGATCTAATCAAATTTAAATAGAGGATCTGCCCCGATCTAGTGCAGGCTGCCAACCAAAGTCACAAGTGCAGTCTCCGTGCCAAACCCAGGATGAAAACCAGACTGCGAGGGATCTAGAAAACTGACCCAATCCAGATGCCCCTGAAGCTGCTGAGCCACCACCCGTTCAATGGTAGAGACTGGCCGATAGCTGGCTGGAGAGTCAGTATCAAGAGATGGTTTCTTGAGCAGAGGCTGTACCACCGCCTCTTTGAGGCGGCTTGGCACTCTGCCCTCCCTAAGGGAGGCATTGACCACCCCCGCCAGCAGCGGCCCTAATGTCTCCCGTCTGGCCTTAACCAGCCAGGACGGGCACGGATCTAATTCGCAACAGGTGGCCCTTACCGCCCCAAGGACATCGGCCGCATCAGCGGGCAGCACTCACTGAAATTGATCCCATGAAATCGGACAAGACGGGGCCTCCACTACCTCAGGTTCTCCCACTGTTA
>QEPC01001730.1:1854867-1868184 GCA_003113815.1 Sphenodon punctatus
AAAAAAACTTTTATGCGGGGGCTTTAAGTTTTTTTTACATTGCAGCCATTTTTAAATGGCTGCAATGCAAAAAAAATCCGGTACCCCGAAATCCGGTACCCGGTCCGGATTACCGGGTCAAATCCGATAATGCCGGTACGCCCGATACCGGCATTATCGGATACCGGATTCTACCGGTGTCCCACCCCTAGTGATAACTATTCACATTTTGGATACTTATTTGAATATCCAAATAAATTGCTGCAGCCAAAATTATGTTATTTTATTTGCATGCTTGGATATTTTGTTTCAGATACTTAATTTTCCTAGTTTCTTCCCTCATTTTGGTTTGGGTATACAATTATTTGATTGAATATTCAAACCAAAAGGACTGAAAAAGACTTGGAAAAACCAACCAAGATAAATGAAATGAATATCCAAATGAAGCAGAGATGAATAGCAGTTTGTGTTTATATCTACTTTGTTGGATCTAATTCAAGCACTGTGATGTCCTGGTGCCCTGTGGATATAGGGGGCACATCACGAAAAAGACAGGGTTAAGGTATTCTGATGCACCATTTTTGACTTCTCTGCCCTCAAGTGCTATGGTGTCTGGGGTATTAGCAACCAGTAACCAGTCATTTAGCTAGGGGGAAATGGCAATGCCCTGCTTACGAAGGAAAGCTATGACTGGGACCATAACCTTAGTAAAGACCCTAGGGGCCGAGGAGAGTCCAAATGGTAATGAACAAAACTGAAAATGCGTGGAGTCATGGGTGAAACGGAAGAATCTTCTACAGGAGGTATGCAATCTAATATGAAAATAAGCATCTTTTAGACCAATAACTGCATACCATTGACCCGGCTTCAGGTGGGTTCTTAAATTGTCCATCCCAAATTGTTCTTAAATTAAATCTGGTGCTGGATAGTGATTTGAAACAATCTACTAAAAGATCATATGATTTCAAATGGAGGAGATTCTCCTATTGGTTATCTGGGAGATCCATCTCCGTAGATCAGGTAACCGCGCCACTAGTCCTTCAGTACTTGTTGGAGCTGGCTGAGAAGGGCCTTGCGCACTCTTCTATAAGAGTGCATCTCTCAGCGATAGCCCAGCGCGTTGCCCTCCCAAATTCCCAATCCCTTTTTGATCACTCTCTGGTAAAAAAGTTTCTTAAGGGACTAATTAATTTGTTTCCCCCTCACAAACACCCCGTTTCTCAGTGGGATCTGAACCTTGTTCTAGATCAACTGGCAAAACACCCTTTCGAACCTGCAGAACAATCTGACCTGTTCCACTGGTCTCTGAAGACTGCCTTGTTGGTTGCCATCACGTCCCTTAGGCGGGTGAGTGAACTCACTACTATATCTATCAAGGAGCCTTACTTCTCAGTCTTCCCAGACAGGATAGAGATCTCTCTCCATCCGTCGTTTATCCCGAAAACAGTGTCCAGATTTCATTGTCCTCCCAGTATTCCTCCCTCCACCTCACGAGTCAGAAATCTTAGCCAGATTTCACACTTTGGATGTTAAGAGAGCGGTCCTGCTCTCTTTAGACAAGACCCAGCACTGCAGACGGACTGACAATTTGTTCCTCTCCCCTTCTCTTCCCAAATTAGGGCAACAAGTTTCATCCCAAACTATCTCAAAATGGTTAGTGCATTTGATCTGCTTTGCCTTTGAGCAGGTAGGAAGTCCACCCCCGCCTTATTTAAAGACTCATTCGCTCAGAGGTCTGGGTGCTTCTACAGCAGCATTTTGCAACATCTCTCCTCTCGAGATCTGCAGGGCTGCAACCTGGAGTTCCCCGCATACGTTCACTAAGCATTATGCTTTGCAACTCGATTCTGAATCTGACACCTCTCTGGGAGTATCTATATTGAATTCTGTAATTAAGACTTAATAATCTATTTTACTTACAACGGTTTTGTTGTTTAAACAAAAAAAAGAGCAACTTTTAAACTAAGTTAACAGAATAAACTTACACACTTTTTGCTTGCAGAGGTATGTTGTTTTTATTCTATAAGAAAATTCCCCCACCGCCTTGATCTAAGCTTGGTACTCTCCCACTTGTGAGAATGTGAGGAGCCACTCGAAGAAGAACAGAAAGTTGCTACCTTGTAAACAAGGTTCTTCAAGATGGCTCCGAACATTCTCATAAATACCCACCCTTCCGACTCCGCATGGAATTTTCTTCCTAATTGCTTAGGATTGGAAGGAACTGTTGGGTTTAGGCAGGAAGGTACCTTATATAGTGTGGGGGGTGCATGAACATCACGTGTTTTTTAAATTAGTGAGCTTGGTATGTGCCGGTAAGAGAAGGGCGCGCAAGCACAAACCCATTTGTGAGAATGGGAGGAGCCACTTGAAGAAGAACAGAAGGTTGCTGCCTTGTAAACAAGGTTCTTCGAGATGGCTTCGAACATTCTCACAAAGGTACCTTCCCGCCTAAACCCAACAGTTCCTTCCAACCCTAAGCAATTAGGAAGAAAATTCTGACCCCGCAAGGAAGTTTCTTCCTGCACACTCAGGGTTGGAAAGAACTGTTGGGTTTGGGCGGGAAGGTACCTTATATACTGTGGGGGCTCAAGACCGTCATGTGGTTTTTTCAAACTAGTGAGCTTGGTATTTGCTGGTAAGAGAAGGGCGCACAAGGGCAAACCCATTTGTGAGACTGTTTGGAGCCATCTCAAAGAACCTTGTTTACAAGGTAGCAACCTTCTGTTCCAAATCCTGGCTCGCTGGACTGGGGCATGCGGGGCCAGCGACAAGTGGTGAGGCGGGAGGGGAACTTTCTTCCCCCTCTGCTGTGGGGGCTACAGCTGAGCTCAGCTGATTCTACTAAGGGCTAGCAGCTCCGACAGGGGGGCGGGCCAGCCTGGATTTTGAATTCAGGCGCGCCAGCCGGCAGAGCAACAGACCAGGCTCCAGGACGGGGCTCCGGCTTCCGCGGGGCCATGTGCGGCCGCACATATCGCACATGCCTGGGGCCGGCCCTGCTTCCGCCTAGATGCCCAGGTTGGAGCTGTGGCGAGGAGCACTTTCCACCAACTACATCTGGTGCAACGGCTTAGGCCATATATCCCTAACTCCGACCTGGTCACTATCATCCATGCTTTCATCACCTCAAGACTGGACTATTGTAACACGGTCTACATGGAGCTGCCCATGGTGACGGTTCGGAGGCTGCAGCTGGCGCAGAATGCGGCGGCTCGTCTCCTTACAAGGACGGGCCGCCGGGAGCATATTACACCAGTGCACCATTCTCTGCACTGGCTGCCTATAGTCTTCCGGGCCCAATTCAGGATGCTGGTTCTTACCTATAAATCACTACACGGCTTGGGCCCCATGTACCACCTCACTCCCCGTGCTCGAGCGGCCCCTGCGGTCAGCCAGCAGCGCCCTTCGTTTCCTGGTGAGCAACTATAGAGAGACCGTTCTCGGTGACCCCGCCAAAGCTGTGGAGCTCACTCCCGGCGGAGGCCCGGGTTGCCCCGCACCTCTACTCTTTTTGATGTTATTTCAAGACCTGGCTGTTCCGCTGGGCCTTTGGCGCGGCGAGGGATACAGGTGTGGGTGGGTTTTTATTTATTTTTGTGGTAGAGTATTATTATGATTATTATTATTTTCTTTTTTTGAATTTTTAGGTTTCTAGCTTCCCCTCTTTCCCTCTTCCTTTGGGAGATGCTTCTCTGATCTCTTTTCCCCTTTTCTATTGTTCTTATGGTTTTTATATTAGTTTGTGTTTGTGTATTGTGCGCTGCCCCAAGCTGCCTTGGCAGGAGGGGCGAGATATTCAATGTTTTAAGATAAAATAAATAAAATAATGAGATTCAGAAGTTGGGAGCTGTAGCTAGATAAATCCAGGTACAGATTCCCAACAATGAAGGCAATGAACCATTTGGAACAGTTCACGTGAGGAACCTTTTTCCCTCCGGGCCCCTCTTTGAAAAGGAGTCCAAGCTCTGAGGGCCCCATAGATGTTGGAGGGGAGGGGTGCGCTCAGGAAGATATACGTTCAAAACATGGATTTGTGCCCTCTCCTTCTGTGCCCGCCCTCATCTCTGCCCTTTGCCACTGTTTTTCAGCTCTTGGGGGTAGAAACTGGTTCCAGGAACTAGTAAGGGGCCCCCATAAAAACTAGCCATGGGTCACATTTGGTCCCCAGACATGAGGTTCCCCACCAGATGCATAGCTAGTAGGGATAGCCATTACGGAGTCGGATCAAGGAATCTTTCAAACCAAGACCAGCTACTCTTTCAAAAAGAGACTCTCTTGCTCAGTTAGACATGCTGGACTTTGTGAGGAACGGCCAGATTATTTTCAACTTCCTGCTTTCCTCCGTAGGACGTTCTCAGAGCAGAGCCCTTCTCTCTCCTCTCCCCTCATGCACCGATTCCTTTCTTGTTTTCACAGTTTTCCAAGGACATCCTGGTGAGCATTTACTCGTCGTACATTGACAACTTCCTCAACGCCAAAGACGCCGTCCGAATAGCCAAGGAGGCCAGGCCGGCCTTTATGAAATTCCTGGAGGTAGGTTGCAATCCCAGTTGGAACAGCTTGTCCCGAGCGGCAAGTCCGTTGCTTCACTCTGCAGCACCCTGGCAAAAGGGTGCTGGGTAGAGTTTCCACCTCCCGCTGAGCTTTTGTCCTTTTCTGTCGTAACTCCGCCCCCTGATGGAGCATGTGATGTCACAGCACCCCTCAGGGGGGCGGAGCCATATTGGAAAGGAGGCAGAGCAAAATGGCTGCCACACCTCTTTCTTTACAGAGTACTCCGGGGTAAGGAGGGAGCCCCACAGTTGTAGCTCATTCCCTTATGGGTTTTGGTTTTGTTTTTTTTCTAGCAAAGCATGAGAGAAAACAAAGAGAAGCAGGCACTATCTGACCTGATGATCAAGCCCGTGCAGAGGATCCCACGCTACGAGCTGCTAGTCAAGGTGAGCACAATTGATCAGTAACGGCCGTTCTACACCTCATTGTCTGCTCTGTGTTCTCGGGCTGACGGTGCAGAAAGGCATGTTATTACTTATCATTTCTCTAGTCCTTTCAATCTTAGAAAGCACTTTACAATCCTTATCTAGTTCCCCCTCACAATGGGTCATTATTATTATTCCCATTTTACAGATGGGGAAACTGAGGCAGACGTGACTTGCTCCAAGCCATCCAGAGAGTGAATGGCTAGAGTTGAACCCTGGTCTCCCACATCCAAATCCCAACACTTTATCCGCTAAGCTACACAGACTCTCGCTGGTATTACAAAGCAACACAGTGACAAGCAAAAAAGGCAAGGCAGTTGGGCATATTGGCACCTTAGAAAACATTGGGCAGCTTACCCCACCATGGGAAATGCAAGGAGACACTTTGTCTTGGAAGTTACTCACCCTCATCTTAGGCAAAAGCACACAGGAAGGCTTTGCTGGAGCATGAGAGATGCCATCCTGGGACAGATCAGTGGTCTGTCCAACCCAACAGCCTGTCTCCTGGCAGTGGCCATGCACGCTTCAGTTGCTTCAGAGAAGCCATAACGGGTCTGTCCGCAGGTGAGGCTCTCAAGGGTTCATAAGCGTCTTTAGGGGAATTAGCTTGACCTGGGACACAAAAAGTTCTCTTCCCACTTTGGCCCTTCTAGGCTGGTTTCTGTGTTTGGCCCTATTTGGGCTCTTATAGTAGTCCTTTGCTAGAGCATTTGGCCCCCTCAGGGATCAACAGTACATTTGGCCCTTCCCAGGGTTAACATCACACTTGGCCCCTCTCAGGACTAACAACAGATTTGGTCCCTCGGGGGCAATTTGCTCGGGTCTCCCTGAATCCCTTACAACCCACCCATTCCTCCAGGCATGGAGCTTCTCCCGAACAAGGGAGGGTCCCCAATCATAAAGTCTAAACAGAAACACTAGTCCCTCCTGGATAACTCACAGTCAGGAGCCCTTCTGGCTTAATCTAGTTCTCCGGATGGAGTAATCCGTTCCCTGCTATTCACACCGAACAGTCAGAGGTCTCCGCCCCTGACCAATAGCCATTGATGGGCTTTGAGAACATACCCAGTTCTTGTTTTGAACCCTACTCTTGGCCTTCACAACCTCCTTCGGCAATAAGTTCCAGAGGTTCATTTAGGGAAAAATTAAATTCCTATTAGCTGTCTTAAATCTGTGGCCAGTTAATTTCATGGGGTGTCCCCCTAATTTGAGTATTATGGGATGGGGCTACATTGCTTGCTCCAGACCACTCGTAATTTTGTAAACTTCTCTCACATCCTTAGTCATCGGGTGCAAACAGACATGACACTAACTCTACTTCAACACCGCTTTAGCAGTGCATGTTGCAGGGCTATGTAGGGCACCAATATAGCCCTGCAGCATGCATAAGAAATGTGAAAACGGTGTTAAAGTGGAGTTAGTGTCATGTCCGTTTTCACCCAGCGTTTCTTTACACAGAACTGCCCTAATCGATCAAGCCTCTCCTCCTATAGAAGCCGTTCCGTGTCTTTCAGCAACTTTGTCGCCAGTTCCTGCACTTTTTCCATTTCTACTGTGCCCTTTCCAAGATGCGGAAACCAGTCGCGCATGCAGCATTCAAGGTGCGGACACACCGTAGATTTATAGAGTGGCATTAGGGTAGTCTGTGCTGTATTTTCTATCCCTATCCTAACAGTTTCCAAAATTCTGGTTGCCTTTTTGACCACTGCTGTGCACTGAGCTAATGTGATCAGTGAACTCGCCATGATCTGTCAGGGATGGAGGTACCAGATTCTCAGGAAAGGGGTAGAAAAGACACACGTAGTTCCCTAAAGCTGTCACCCCAACACGGGAACAGGATGGACCAGGCCCTGTTGCAAGGTAAATGTTCCCTCAGGGTGGCAGGCAGCTGAGCTACTAGGTTCTGGCCAGAGCTCATCATCGATACAGACAGTAGCAGTTGCAAGCCCCTACAAGGCTGTCCAAGAGAACATGGCGGAGAGTCCGGAGAAGGAAAGAAAGAGAGAGACTTCTAGAGTATTCGCCCGATATCCAAGGAACTGAACTACTAATTCCGACCGGAGGAGGATTCCTAGATAGAACATCAGTAAACGTGAACCAGCAGAGAAAGGGGGAGGCTACCAACAATCCCCTAACCCAGTCAAGGTAGTGACGAGGGCAGGAAGGCTATGAAGCCACAACTGGGACAGCAGGCGACACTCTAGTGATCAGGGTACTCAAACCAGAAAGGAGTCTCCCTAGGAGGAAGAAAACGAAAAGAGCCTAGTGCAATGGTAGGGACGCCAGCCCAGCAACGAGAACCACAAAAGAAGTTCAGTGAAAAGGAGGAGGAGGGAAGACAGCCATAGAGCAGAACCAAGCAGCGCTAGTCAAGAACTCTAAGGAAAGGAAGTCAAGCAACAAGGAATCAAACGTAGGTAGCAAGAGAACTCTTGAAAGAGAACAAGGTCAAGCACTAAGCACCACGCTCACCATAGCCAGGGGCTCTGATGGGAATAAGGGCAGGCAATAGGGATACAGCAATCCGAGGGCTTCAAGGAACAAGGCCAAGCAACCAGGCAACCCACTCATCATCAGAGCCAGGGACTCTGACGGGAATAAGGACAACCACAAGAGAGATCCAGCCTGGAGCAGAGAACCAGAAGAGGCAGGCAGCGACATCCACCCAGATAGCAGGAGGACACACAGAGGCTTCACCAGCTGCCTGCTGCCCCCAGCATGCCTTAAATGGAAGTTGGGGACCAATCAGGGAGCTGGCAGGCTTGGTCTGTAATGAAAGGAGGCGAAACAAGCTACCCGAAGCTTATATTGCAGCCAGCCCCAGCAGTGGTATCCAAGGAAAGCCACGCCCAAGGCTGTGGGTTCAAGGCCTGACCCTGACAAGATCCTTATCCTGAATGTTAACACCTAATTTGGAACCCAACACTGAGTCTGCAAGATTAGAATTACTTTCTCCTTATGTGCACTACTTTGTACTCATCCGCCTTGAATTTCATCTTCCACTTTGCTGCCCAGGCATGCGACTCTTTGCAGTCTGCTTGGGACTTAACTTGGTGTCATCTGCAAATCTGGCCACCTCACTCTTCACCCTTCTTTCCAGATCATTCATTTGTATTTACTTCTGTATTTATTCATTTATTTATTTCTCTAAGGCTATAGCCTGCTCTTCCCCGAAGACTCAGAGCAGATTGCATACACAAAAACATACCTAAGATAAAAACCAATTAAAAAACCCAAACTGTATAAAAATATAAAAATTCCCCATTTAAAACCGGCATCCCAGACCCTATCCCCACCAGCCAAACACCTGGGCAGATAAATAGGGCTTACAGTTGCCTCCAGAAAATGATCAGGCTTGGGTTTTGGTAAATCTCCAGGAGAAGGGGAGTTCCAAAGCTGTGGAGCAGCCACTGAGAACTCCCTGTGCCATCTGGACCCTGGTGTGATGATAGAATTTGCAAGAGGACGTCCTCCCCCACACCTAGCTGGCCTTAGAGATCACGATGGGACATAAGGAAGGTGGGGCCCAAGGCCGTGAATAAATCTGTTCAATAGCACTGGTCCGGTTGCCAGACCCTGTACAGATGTGTCTGCCGCAGGCCAGAATTCCGGAGCAGAGAGACCAGCGTCTCTTGTCATGCCGGGAAGCAATTTGCGACGGAAAGCACCACCGGGTTTGCATTGCCCAAGGGAGAAGCAGCAGTGAGCCAGGACCCCCCCCCCCCCCCCCCCCGGTGGCTCTAATATTACAGCATGCTGGTAGAAAGTACATCGTCCCCTGCAGCCCACGGTCCCTGCGGGAATGTAACCTCACAGTCCTGAAACTGCTCAGAGCTGACGCCAGCTCTGAGTGCCAGCGCGAGTTTCACTGAAGCGAAAGGGGCTGGCGTCGGTGCCAAGGGAGAGCGCGTGCACTAAACACAGAGTGGGGGTCTACAGGGAGCCGGCTCCGAGGTCTGCTTTGGCCCTGCAGCAGATTGGAAGAGGCCCTCCTTCCCTGCCAGGTGGGTGGATAGAACTGATCTCACTTAAGGTGTTTACTGCATGTGAAATGCCTGCCCCGGTCCGGGGGCTGTGCGTTTCAGTCAGTGCTATTATTGGCTGTGGGTGGGAAGGGAGAGCAGCGTTTGGAACGACTGGGAAAAGAAGGATGAATTCAGCCAGGAACGGGACCGGGCTAGCCGGAGCTGTATGTGCTGCCGCTGCCCCCTAGTGAGTGGAATGAGAACTGCTGGATCCTATACCCCATGCTCCTCTCGGCCGGGAGAACTTCTCTTGGGTGCTGCAAACTGCTATTCGGCGGGAGGGGAGATGTGTCTGATCCCCATGAATGGAGGCAAAGTATTTCAGAGAGCCTCTTTTATTGGACCAACTTCTGTTGGTGAGAGTGTGAAAGCGTTTGGGCCACACAGGGATGGCAAAAGTTACCACGCGCAATACTTACATTCAGGAACCTGCATTCGCTGCATTTCCCCCATTGCTGCCCATGGGGAAACCACAGTAAACATGGATCTCTGGTTTAACCTGTGATTTTGCACAGGCGCCAGTGCGTTTTTACCGTCTTCCACATGCACAAACGTATTCTGGCTTTTGCAGATGCACAAAGATGTAGTTGACTGTTTCACCTGTGCAAGTTGGCTATGGCTTTTTTGTTCGACCAGGCCTAGAGTGGGTGGGGTTAGGATTTGGGGGGAATGATTTTCATGAGAATTTTAGAGATTTTATCTTTTTATGGGTTTTATTTTTGCATACTTCATCTCTGTGTGGGTTTTTTAAAACAGTCCGTGATGTAAGCCACTCTGCGCTTTCAGGAAATGGCGATTAAGAAATCCAAATAAGTAAATAAATACATACAAATGACAGGGTTGGGTGAGTTGGCAGAACCAATCTGGATCTCTGAGGGACTGGCTCGTGGTCAGCCCCCATTTCGTTAGACCCAGATCAGAATGGGTGAATCCGTCACAGGTGGAATTCACCCCCGGAATATCCATTTCACCCCAATATTACAGAGCAACGCCATGGAACCAGGGGCTGAAGGTCCCCCACCTCCGCTTGAGCCAAACACTCAGACTTGGATAGTCTCGATAGCTCCTCCAGACCTTCAAATGTATGAACATCTGTGAATCCCTCTGAATCCCAAGGCTAATTTTTGTGTATTAAGCGTATAAATTGTGTGAAACCCGTTTCCACAAACAACAGGTGAGTGGAATGTAGGACCTTGTTACGCTGGGAAACTTTACAGTTTCTAAAAGCGCTTTTTTGGCTCCTGTAGACGACTACGTTGTCGATGCCACAATCTCCTTAGAACTGGGGGTGGCGGCAATGTCCTGCTCGTCGGTGGGAATGCCAAGCGGCAAGCCATCCTCCGGTCAGGAAGCGGGGAGGCACTGACAGACGGATATTATTGTATTTGCATACTTGGAATTCTTTGCATGCCAGATTCAGAAGGACTGCCGTTCAGATCCGTTTCTAGAAAGTGGCCATTACTCATTCTTCAGCGCAGAGTTTGCAATAGCCTGGGAGGGAGGGAAATGTCTTTTTAAGAGTTCCAGGACACTTAGAGACAAAGTGCATCCTCTGCAGCATCCACGCTTGCCGGCCCGATTGCAAGGATTTTTTTTGCCAGGCTAACAGTGCGATCCTTCTCAGAACAGCATGTGCTCTACTAGATACGATGGGAGACTTTCCATTTGCGCATGTACAAAATGGTGAGAAAACAATTTTGATCGTTCCAATCAGAAATGAGGATGGAATTTCATCCATTCCGGTTTCTGACCGGAACAATTGAACGGCCCGTTTCTGACGGAATTGGAACATGGGCAGAATTTGAGCCCTAATAAATAACACCTCTTTGGTAGGCAGGCAGGAATAGGAATGAGCGGGGGGCAGGACTAAGGGGCGGGGGGGGGGGGGCTTAAGGGGATTTTTATATGCTTTTACTTGTTTTTTATTTATTTATTTATTTAATATATTTATATCCTGCCCCTCCTGCAAGCAGCTCGGGGCGGCTAACAAATTTCAGTTAAAACAATTTTTAAAACATTAAAACAATCATAAAAATCTTACGATAGAACAGGGAGGACAGAAATTTACAAAAAATAATAAGGAATATATGTTGTAAGCTGCCGTGAGCCTTGTGGAGGTATACATTTGAATAAATAAATTCCTCACGAACAGTAATTGACTCCCTGATTGCTGTATCTTATGTAGAGTATGGTGGCTGCGCTGCTCCCCATGTATGAGAGAGGTAACGGGCAGACTGGGGTCTGCAAACCACTTCCTCAGGGATGTTGTGAGCGTGAAGAAGACAGGGATTGCAAAGCACGTTGAAGACTGAAATGATAGAAGTCCTCATGATTGTGATTTGATATACTTTGCACGTGAAAGTCAGACTAAGCTACGTTTCCTCATCAGGTTATTCTGCCATAGTGCAGGGCAGAGGGGAAAAGCTTGTACAAAGTTGAAACATTCAGGAACCTCTGCTATAAAACTTGGCCAGCCATGAAGGGAGCCCCGTCCATGCTTCTCCCAATGGGCCTGGATATGAACCGGGTACTGCATCTACAATAGGGCGGAAACGGGCATACGGAGTAATACAAGATCCCACGAATTTTTTCAAGAATCTTGCGAGAGTCTCAGAAACCTAAAAAAACCCTGCTCTCCGCATGCGCAGAATGGCCACCGCAGTCATTCTGCGCATGCACCATCCCCAGCAGCCATTTGTGCATGCGCAGAGCTTGGCGGGGAGGCTTTTAAGGTTTTCGAGACTCTTGGAACGTCTTCCACATACACAAAAGTGTCACCGCAGGTATTCGTCCCCCCACCCACAGCAGCCCTTTTCGAGAATCTTGTGAGAATGCTGTCAAGAACAGCGATTCTCGCGAAATTCTCAAAATGGAAAATCTCATTGAGAGACCTATTCTCTATTAGGTCGAAATCTCATTTCACCCCTAATCTGCAACCCATGGGCACTTTTTTGGGAACCCACCAGGCACCAGAGGCATCTTCACGTACCTTGAAGGGACACCTAGGGTTCGCAAATCCTATCCTTTCCTCCAGCTGCCCTAGATCTGGGGGTGGGGTGGCAGCACTGGCGAGGCGGTGGCAATCTTCTGGGACCAGGGGCGTGTGGAGACAAGAGGGGTGGCAGGGGCTGCAGGCCTGTATGGAGGCCTGGAGCAGTCACCTGGAGCATGCGCAGGCCCCTGGTGCACGTCTGAGAACGGCGAAGCTCTGGCAGATCTCTGGGCCCTGCTGCCATCACCGGTCCCATAAGTCCCTGCAACCACCTCCCCCTCCCAGCCCCCCAAGTGAATGGCGGGGGGAGAGGGAGGGAGCAGGACCGGCTTTAGCGCAGGGTGTCCTGGAGTGATTGCCCCAGGCCCTGCTATATTCTCTAATTCCACGGGCCCCACAGTGGGTCCCGTTTATACTAGGCGAGGGTGCAGGGCTCTCACTCCAAGCAGGCCCCAAACACGACTCCCTCTAGGATCCCGTGAAGGGTGCCCCCCCCAAGGGGCGGAGCCACAAGGGAAGGGGTTGGAGCCACCAGGGACCCTTCATTTTGTTTTCACCCTGGGCCCCGCCAATTCTGAGGCCCATCCCTGAGAGGGAGGGAAGGAAAGAAGAGCTGAAGTAGGGAGCCGTTGGAACGGGTATCGCTCAAGCACCGTTGATTGGACAAGTATCCCCGGCTTTTGCCGGTATCGGCCCGAACCGAGATACACTCACAGTAGAAATGGCCCTGCCACCACAGGCCATATTTTATCGTCTTGACCTTGGCAGCCTTGCCTCATTTTGCTACCCTCCGTGCCCTTCACGACTATTTGCATACCCTTACCCACAATGCCTCACCCTCCTGCCTTTAATACCAATCATTTTGCGGTCGCCTTAACCTAATTACAGCTCTGCTCTCGCTGGCTGCCTGCTAATGAAAATACAGCATTCCAGCCAGCCGCATTCCCGTGTCTTGCCTTTGTTTCAGTAGTATTTGTAGCCAAGCGGGGGGATGATCTCATCGCGCTCTGGGTACGAGTCAGTGCTATTTTTGTGCCCTCTGTGGAGCCAGACATCGGAGGCCTTCACAGTTAATTAAATGGAGGGGGGATTGGTCCAGCTGTCAGTACGCAGACGCTGTGCAGAGCAGGGAAGAGGGGTGTAATTCATCCAGTGAGGAGCTGAGGTGTCCTAATGGAATGGGAGCTGTTGCCTAGTCCAGATTGTGAAATCGGCACCTCATTAAAGTCATAAGAACATAAAAAGTACCAGACTAATGGTCCACCAAGCCCAGTATCCTGTCTCCCAACAGTAGGCATTATTAGTTAAGAACATAAGAACCATACTGGGTCAGACCAATGGT
>QEPC01001730.1:1882109-1914054 GCA_003113815.1 Sphenodon punctatus
CCCCCCCCCCCCCCCCCCGATGCCTCCTCTAGCCCCGGCCCCATCAGTAATACGGCCGCCGGACCTGAGTTTGAGGTCCGTGCTATCCTGGACTCCCAGCTCCTCTGGGGCCATCTTCACTATCTTGACTGGGTGGGCTATGGCCTGGCAGGAGCCCGCATCTCAACGTCAGGGCTCCCCGGCTCGTTTGGGCCTTCCATCTCCGGCACCCCTCTCGACCGGGTCCCGCCCACTGGGGCATCTGGCAGCCTCGAGGGGGGGTATTGTCAGCCCAGGGGCCCGGCAGCAGTCATGCCCCCGCTTATCGGGTCGGCGAGGGCGCATCACGAGCCTGCGGCGGTTGGAGGCAGGCGCTCCAGCAGCGCGGCCGGTAGCTCCGCCCCCAGCAGCAACGTCAGCTCCAGGGCCGGAGTCCGTGGACCTGGCTGCACCCCCTGCGCCAGCTCCGCCTGTCGGAGAGCCCCTGCTGTGGCGTTCGGAACGCCTGCGAGCACGTACGGGGGCGGGGTTTGTAGGATAAAGGCCAGCGCCGCAAACAGAGCAGCGCTGGTGATTCGGAGACCGGCCCCCACCCTGCGACTGAGCCTAGAGCCATTGTATGAGCGGAGTGAGAGAGTGTGATGAGACCCATATGCGTGATTTCCCTGACCCTCTTCCCAGAGTGACTCGGTGAGTGTGTGTAGTGTTGGTAGCCCTAATTCACCCCCTTCCTTCCTTGGCTTATTGTTCCTGGTATAAGTGACCCTTCCCTCCTTCCAGCCCGGTGCTCCTTCCCTCCATACTCACAGCCCCACGTACCTTCCCCTGTTCCCCTCACTCTCCCGAGTGCAAGTGCTGCATGGGTCACTAAGGCTGGGCCTTGGCGTCCCTGAGTCTCGAGCGCCTTATGATGATAGAGGCCTGTTCTCTCCTCGAGCGGTAAAGGCCACATTTCTATCCTGACGGGCACCCTTCCACAACGTCATCGTACCGAGCCAGGGCAAGCCTCGGCAGCGAGTGGACACGAGCAAGTGTGTGTTGTCCCCCCTCCCCGTGACAGCTACTCAGTAACTGGAAAACCTTGCTCATTATTTATTTGAATGTCCCTCCTCAATGGAGGTAAGAGAGAAATTGTTAAAACCTCGATTGGAGGATCGGTCCCTTTGGGATGTAAAATCCAGAATGTTGGACCTATTAGCAAACACCCCAGATTACGTTATAATGAAAATTGCGAATTTTGCACACACTCTAATGGGTACATCAGCGCCGTAAACTCGTCGAAATTTCTAAGGAAGTTACTAATTGACTAATTACTTAAAATGTACTGGCAGAATTGGGTTCTGGCTATGTAAAATTATGTCTTCATTTATCTGTTTTGATATCTTATTTTATTGTATATTTTAATTTCCTATCTTATTTTACGTTATGCAAAGACCGATGTTCAAGACAATAAAGTGATCTGATTGATTGATTGATTGATTACTATTATTATTAATTCAGAATTATACCCCGCCTTTCACATTAAGGCTCAGGACAGCTTACAACATTTAAAACCTCTTTTCAAAAATCCCCTTACTTCTAGGGTTGCCCCCTGTGCAGATTTTTAAGGAACACTTATGAAAAATACATGTTGCAGGGCCTGCATTAGCGCCTAAGGCCCTGCGATATGTATTCTTAATAAGTGTTTCTTAAAAATCTGCATAGGTGACACCCTTACTTCCTTGCCTCCCTTTCCTTAACCCCACCTCACAACCCTATCCCTGCCTGCCAAACGTCTGACCAAACAGAAAGGTCTTACGTTGTTTCTGGAAGATGAACCAGCTTGGGCCAAGTGGGAGGGAGTTCCATAATCGTGGGGCAGCCACCGATACCAAGAATGCCTCTCTGCGTTTTCACATTGTAGAAACTTCCCAAAGAAGGGGGGCGTGGCAGACCTTTTGCTCTGACCCTGTTGACTTGGTCCAGCTCTCTGTGGTTTTTTTCCTGGAGGAAGGTGGCAACCCTGCCCCTGACCATAAGTGACTTGGGGGGGGCGAGGGGGCACATGCCCCTCCAGATTTTCAGAAGGCCTATAGAACCCTATACACCCCCTGCCTAGCCCCCACGCCTGTGACCCTCCCCCCCAACTGTCGACAGTTACCAGTCACCTATGCCCCTGACTATAATGCCAGAGCATCTCACAGTCTTCAGTGTGTGTATCCACACAGCACGTGCCCCAGTGTGTTGATTGGCAAAGTGACTCACCCAGGGTCACACAGGAAGTCTGTGGCAGAGCCGAGAACTGAATCCCAATCTCTGGAGTCCCAGGCTAGCACCTTCATCCTTCCCCTCTAACTTTCATTACTTTGCTTGGCGAATCAAAAATAGCCCATGCTGAATCAAAGCAACTTGCTAGCTTCCCTAGCATGTGATTGAGGCAGATGGTAACGGTTTACTCATTGGACTAGTGCACAGACTGAGGTAATAAGTGTTCAGATTCCTTTCATGCTTATCGTGCATATTCTAGCATGCCAGTTTGCCTACGTCAGAGGTTTCTAAACTGTGGGGTCATGACCCCAAGTGAGGTCACAGCCTCTGCGGAAAGGACGCCACTCACTCCAGAAAAGCCCATTGAAACCCATGAGGCGGGGGTGGGGAAACTCGGGTCCTGGGGCCAAATGCAGCCCATGGCTAGTTTTTATGTGGCCCCTTTCCAGTTTCCTGGATCCAGTCCCACTGACAAACTCAGCTCAGGGTAAGAGAGAAGAGATGAGGGACCCTCCTCCTGTGCACACCCATTCAATCCCCAGCCCCAATAGCTGTGCAGTCCGCAGAGCTTGTACTCATTTTCAAGGTGGCCCCTGGGAGGGAAAAGATTCCTCAGTCCGCTCCTGCCCTAGGGCTTCGCTCAGTCTGGAGTCAGTGGTGTGTGGATCACAGCAAGAGCCGCGATGCCGACGGGCTTTGATATACTTTGCACGCCTTTTGTTGCTGGCTGAGGTTACAAAATCATATTTAAGTCTCAGAATGGAGTCACGCAGGCAAAATGTTGGGAACCACAGGTCGGAGTAATGCCGCCCAACACTGATGCAGGGACGTGTTGGAGAACACATTTGCATTTGAATTTGTATGAATTTGCATCATTGGGTAATTTCAGACGTTACGAGATCACAGTCAACCACGGTCAATTCCCGGTGGTGACTGTGATTCCGGAACGTCTGTTGGCGGGAACGGATGTTCCCCCCCAAGATGTTACCACGGCGTGGAATTACATTCACCACGCGAGCGGCCGAAGTGGCAGGGCCGGAGGCCGTCGCGTGTTGAATGTAATCTCACGCCGGGGTGAACCCCGGCGTCACGTCTGGTCGGGCGCCACGGCCCGGGATCACCGGCGGGATCTCGGGCCGTGGCGAATTCGGCCCGACGCAGCGGCCTCATTGGCCCCGCCGCCCGCCCGTCTCCCCAGAGGGCGGGCGGCGGGGTGCGTGGAGGGGGCGGGGCCGTGTGGCCACACGTTGCGTGGCGCAGCCCCACCCCCTCCCAGATTCCCCACCGGGATCCCCCCGGCACGTCTGCTACAGCGGGACGGGGTCATCCCGGCGGGGAATGGATAGGGTGTTTTCGGTACGGGGCCAATGGGCCCCATAACGTCTGAAAACACCCATTGTGTCTCCTCGCAGAATCTGACTTTTCTATTCACAGAATGTGGGGTATGCAGTTGCAGAATTTAGAAAACATTTTGGCAGAATTCATCAGCCCCTTTATGCCAGACCGTGGGATCCTGCAGCTTCCCTAGATTCCCTTGTGATGTTGCAGGCTGCCCAGTTGGCGCCCCGTTCGCTGCATTCTCCTGCATCCTTTCCTGTAACTCCCCCTGACGCTTCTCCTACCAGGACCTGCTGAAGCACACACCGGAGGATCATCCGGACCACTCCTCCTTGATGGATGCCCAGAGGAACATCAAGCAGGTGGCTGAGAAGATCAACAAAGGAATGAAGAGTGCCGAAGAGGTGGAGAGGAACGCCAGGATAGTGCAAGAGATCGAGTCCCACATCGAAGGGATGGAAGACGTATGTAGAGAATAACTCTCCGTGCAAGTGACGGGGGCCTGGCTTGAGTTGTCCAGACTTTGCCAGATTAAAAGATGTGGGGGCCCACCCAACCCAAGCCATCAACATGCATGTAGGTGGGAAGTCTGGGAATCAGGCCGGTCTCCAAGGTGGGATGGGAAGATGCAGGCGTGTTATAACCAGTGAGATTGGGGCCCCAAGTAAAACGGGGGTATAGTTCTCCTCTTATCCTATGATAGGGGTAGTGCAAAAAA
The DNA here is from genome assembly GCA_003113815.1 of Sphenodon punctatus. NCBI lineage: Eukaryota > Metazoa > Chordata > Lepidosauria > Sphenodontia > Sphenodontidae > Sphenodon > Sphenodon punctatus. The sequence goes on from QEPC01001730.1 coordinate 1,886,392, forward strand.
AGGTTCCATTTTCGCAAACATTTCTGCAAAAAATGAAACAGTTCCCCTTTATTTCAACCGGAAATTCTGATCAGAAACATTTCTGATAGAAATTCTGGCCGAATTTCTTTTTTAAAAAAATAAATAAATAATAATAACCATTTGTACATACACAAAATGGCCGTCAGGCTGATTTGTGCATGTACAAAATGGCTGCCACCCGTATCCAAAATGGCAGTGACACCAACACCACCATTTTGAATATGGGCAGGGTCCATTGTGCATATGCAAATCAGCCTTGGGACCCTTTTCCACAAGCTGACTTTTTAAACAATGATTTCTTCCTTTCCAATCGGAATCGGGTGGAATGTTGCCTGTTCCGGTGTCTGATCAGAACGGACTAAATGCCCGATTCCAAACGGAAATTGGAATGGGCAAAAATTCTACGTCGCCCCTATCATAGGAATGTTTGGCAGACACACGCGGACTCACCCATTTGGAAAAGGAAAATGTTACCATAATTAGTTGTTGATGTTCAGTTCACATAACATCCCCTTCAGACCTTCGAGTGGAAGATGCTGCAACGCAAGGGTGAGGAACCTCCGGCCCGGGGACCTTAGTTTTTATTTGGCCCCAGGATCCAGATCCGATCCCTACCCTCAAGCCCTGAAAAAGTGAGTTCAGGGGGAGGGAGCAGAGATGAGGGCATGGATCCATGGCGCAGATCCGTGATCTGGAGACTCCTCTTCCTTTCCCCACCCTGAGTGCACTCCCAACTTCTACGTTCCCCTCAGAGCTTGTATTCATTGTAAAAGTGTCCCCCGGCAGGGAAAAGGGGTCTCCACTCCTGCTGTCATAGCACCTACTACCGCTGCCGAACCCCAGATTGCCCTACGTCACAGGAACCGCATGGACCTTGCCCCTATTGCCCCTCAGAGTCAGAGATTAATGTTCATCCCAAGTCTCTTTGTCTCTGTCCTTACAGCTTGCAGCCCCGCTCCGGAGGTTCTTGCGCCAGGAGATGGTGGTTGAAGTGGTAAGTGCGTCTCTCTCTCTTTTTGAATTCACCGTGCCGCCTTCTCTGTTGTCGTTCCCCCTCCCTCACCCTCTGAGTGTGTAAATGGCCGTGGAAATCCCGCTTCTCTCAGAGCAATCACCTCACTACAGGACCATGAGAGAAGACTTGTGAAAAAATTTTAGGGGGTGAAAGGAACATAACACACACCCCAACCGTAACATTGGACTGTGTGCTCAGAACCCCAACCCTCAACTTTGTGAGGTGGATAGATCTCCATGTCGGCCTGAGCTCCCACCAACAGCTTCATGCCATTCAAAATGGCCGCTGTAGGAATTTGGCGGAGAGGAAGGCGGGGGCAGTCTACGGGAAGGAGCAGCGAGGGAGCTAACTGTGGGTTGTGAGGTGGAGTCGGAGGGGACAGTGTGGGATAGGGCTGAGGGAGAACCATTGTTCCTGTACCATTGGAAAATACCTATTTTGGGAGCATTTGCAACTGTCGGTATTCCTCACTATCCATTGAATCCATGCTTCTACTGTTGTTGAGATCAGCGTCTGTGATTGTCTCTCATTTTTTGTTAATTTCCAGTATTTTCGCAATTTCCATTCGTTTCCGGTATTTTCGGCAATCCGGCATTTTATGTCAATTTCTGGCATCAGAATGCAGAAAAAGGCTAGCTGTTGAAATATACCAATCAGAAACACAGTTTACAAGGCTCGAAAGCAAGGACCACTGAGAGAAATGACAACGCTTACGTAATGAACTTGCGATTTTACACAAGCTGGAAGTAACGAACATACGCAGCATTTGAGGAACATGATGTGAACCAAATGATAACTAGGCTGTTCAAGGCTCTTATCCCTCTGGACTAGACCCTTCACCATTCCTAAACCATTCCAAACATCACACCAACCTGGTATCTGCTGCCTCTCAAAAGAAACCCAGCACCACCCTCAGAAGCAAAATGCCAGCGTCAGAAGAAGAGACAACAACTTTATTTTATTAATAAATAACTTTATTTATTTATTCAAATGTATATGCCATCCTTCTCAATGAGGCTCAGGGCAGCTAACAACATATAAAAACAGCATAGAAAAACAGCTAAAAATTCCCTTAGCCCCAACAACCCTTCCCCCAGTCCCCCCTGCGCCCATCCCACCCAACCCTAGCCCCGCCTGCCAGACACCTGGCCAAACAAAAAGGTCTTACATTGATAGAAGACAGGCTGCCACGTTCTGCACCAACTGTAGCTTCTGAACAGTCATCAAGTTGGTGCAGAACATGGCGGCCCATCTTCTGTCAGGGGCGGATTGCCGGGAGCACATAGCATTTATGCTCCAGGGAATGCACTGGCGAGCAATAGCTTTTCCAGCACAATTCAAGGGGCTGGCTTTCTAAGACCGAAACGAGAATCAATTAGATTCTTGCAAGAATCTTGCGAGGACCATTAGCGAGATCTCACTGGGATCTTGCTAATGGTTCGAGATTCTCATGAGAATCTCGCTAAACAAGCAATACGTGCGCAAAATGGCCAGTAGACTGTTCTGCGCATGCGCAACCTTTTTCCAAAAGGGGCCCCCGTTCTGCACATGTGCAAAATGGCCACCACGCATGCGCGAAGCAGCTGCCTGTTTCCAAAATGGCACTGATGCTGCCTGCGCCATTTTGAAAAGGACGCCCCGGCAGCCATTTTACTCAGGCACGGTTCTTTTCTTTTTTTTCGTTCTTTTTTTTTAACAAAGGGGGGGAAATGTCTTGATTCTCGTTTTTTTCTCTTGATTCTTATCGAGAAGCTGGATTCTCAACAAGAATTGGGGGGGGAAACCTAGATTGAGTTTCAACCCTTGTTTTGACCTATCAAGCCCTAAATGGCTTGGGCCCCAAGTATCTGAAAGGCCGTCTCTTCCTTTATGTTCCATCATGGTCTCTTATGTGGAGTGCATTGCAGTAGTTTAGCCTCGCGGTTATGAAGGCATGGATGAGGGCGGCCAAATCTGAATCTGTTAATAAAAAGGTTGCAGTCTCCTTGCCAGATGTAATTGGTGAAAACGCTCCTGGCCATCGCCACCGCCTGACAATCCAGGCAGAGCAATGGTTCCAAGAGCGCTCCGAAGCTGCGGAGTGACCAAAGGAGGCTGGGCCCCATCCATTACGGTGGTCCCTACGTCTCCCAGGCCACAAGGCCAGCCAACCATCATCACTTCAGTCGGCCCGCCCTCATCCAGTCCCCGACAGCAGCCAGGCACTGAGTAAGCACCAAGATTGCAGGACCTGGGTCAGATGAAAACAGAGAGAGAGAGTTGTGGTGTCATCCGCATACTGGTGGCGCTTCACTCCAGATCTCTGTATGACCTTGGACAGGAGCCTCAGATACACAGTGAACAGGCGTGAAGACAAGATGTAACCCTGCAGGATTCCACAAGAGAGCACGAGGGTTGTCGAGCCACTGCCCATCATCACCAAGAGCAGTCCCACAAACCCCTGCCAGATCCCACAGCCGTGTCAACAACATCCCATGATCAGCTGCATCAAAGGCCGCCAAAAGATCTAACAAAATCAACAGGGTTCAGTTGCCCCTGTCAATTTTCAGGCAGAGATTGTCAACCAAGGGCACAAGCTCAGTATCAGTGCCATGTCCAGGATGAACAGGAATTCAATAGCATCGAGAAGCACCTGAAGCTCTGAGGCAGCCACCCATTAAATATCCTTCTCTAAAAAGGGAAGATTAGAGACAGGGCGATAGCTGACAGGGAAATCAATGTCAAGAGATGGTTTCTTGAGCAGGGGTTGGATAACTGCCATTTTGAAGCTGTTAGGCACTAGGGGTGGGAAGTCCGGATTATCCGGTATCCAATACTGCTGGTATTTTGCTGTACCCGCAGTATCGGATTAATCTGGATATTGGGGGTACCGGTTCCCCGTGCCAGATTGTTTTACATTGCGGCCATTGAAATGAATGGCCGCAATGTAAAAAAAACAAAAAAAACAAACCCAACCACTTTTCCCTCCCCCGTCCAGGCTGCGCGGGTGGAAGAGGGGACACCCGCACCCACCCTGCCCAGCCTGGATTTTTTTTTAAAAAAAGAATTCCCCGAAGTCCCTGGCTCCGGGCCGCTGCCGGCGACCCGGAGCCCGTACCAGCAGGTAGGTACTAGGGTGATCCCTGGGGTAGGTGGTGGTTTAACACACACCCCACCCCAGGGATCACCCTACCCCCCCACCCAAGGATCACCTACCTTTGGTGCTTCGGGCGGCAGCACGGCGGTCCGGCGGCTTCAGCGCTGGCTGTGGCTGCCGACTTCGGCGTTTACTAGGCCTTCCGGGGAACTTCCGGATTTCCCCGGAAGGCCTAGTAAGCGCTGAAGCCGGCAGCCACAGCCAGCGCTGAAGCCGCCGGACCGCCGTGCTGCCGCCACCGTGGCGTGGGTGGGAGGGGGGTGTCCCCTCTTCACCTGCACAACCTGGGAGGGGGAGGGATTGTTTTTTCCCCCCCATTGATTTCAGTGGGGACACTGACAGTTCCCCATTGAAATCAATGCAATAGATCCGGCACCAGTAAACCGGTTTTAATCCGGTAAACCGGTTTTCTGCAAACCGGTAAAACCAGTAGCCTTTTTTTTTTCAGATGTCCCATCCCTATTAGGCACCCTGCTCCCCTCAAGGGAGGCATTGACAACTCCAGCCAGCAACTGCCCCAAAGTCTCCTGGCTGGTTTTCGGACAGGCATGGGATCTAATACACAACTGGGCGCACGCACCTCTCCAAGCACACCCTCTGCATTGATGGGCAAGACTGAGGCCACTTGCAGACGAGCATGGGGAGCGGGGGGACTTTCAGGATCAAAGGTCACATTAGGAGCGATCCCGGAGGCTCCGCTTGTGTGCAGGGGGCGGGTTAGCCCGTTTCTAGCGTGATTTCCATGACGCGATGCAGGGCTGGATTTTTGAGTCCTGCATCGGGTGATGGAAATCACGCTAGAAACGGGCTAAACCACCCCCACCCCCACCCATGAGCAGAGCCTCCAGGATCGCTCCTAACGCGATCTCCAGTCCCAGAAGTTCCCCCGTGCCCGTGTGGAAGTGGCCCTAACTGAAGCTGATCCAGACAAACCGGACATGTCTGAGCCTCCCCAACCCCAAATTCTGCACCCAAGCTGGCAGTGTTCAGGTTGTGCCAAATACGAGCAACTTTATCAAAAAAGTATGTGGCAAACTCATCCCAATGGGCAACTAATGACTCAATTGGCCGCTTGAGCTCCGCCCCGAGCTGTTTGCGGGAGGGGCGGGATATAAATATATTAAATAATAAATAAATAATAATAATTTTACACAAGGTGCTTAGAAGTGCCTCTGGAGCCCCATATTCAAGAGAAAGCCATGTTCCCCGCGCTACCGGAGAGACGTGCTGTCCCGGTCACTTCAGCAGCGGCGGCTGCAGACACGGGCCTTTCAAAACCTCAGGTCTACAGAACGTGCCTCTTGAAAGCCCCACGTCTGCAGCCACCGCTAGGGCTGTAGCGGAATGTCGCAGCGGTAGCTATTTCCGCCGGAAACAGCGTTTCCGCAATTAGTGGTACGGCGTGGCAGAGGGTTTCATTCCGATAGTTTCATTCTGCTACATCCGCAGTTCCGCTAATTTCATTCCGCTACTTCCACAGGCTTCGCAAAATAGTGAAAACATGACATTTTCGCTATTTCCTCCATTCCGCCAGCGCCACAAAATAGCGGAACAGCGGTTTTCCGACAGTTTCCGCAATTTGCAGAATGCCGGCAGAATTAGCGGAACGTCTGCAGAAAAGCCGCGGTGTGGCGCGGACAATTCCGAAATGGCGGAATGGAATCACGGCGCGGTAACAGCTGCTGCCACATCAGCCCTAGCCACCGCCACCGAAGCAAACGGGCGGCACGGCACTGCCGGTAGCGCGGGGAGCATGTAAACACCCCACACACAGCTTTCTCTTGAATACTTCTAAGCGCCTCGTGTAAAAGTGGCCTCTAACTCCGGGTGGAAACAGCCAGAGTGGAAGAGCTCCGCTGGACGGCAATTGGCAGACGCTCTGGTGGCAGCGAAGGAAACTTCTTGCACCGCTGCAGCTGCCACAACATAGTTTTTCAAAAGCAATCTCTGCCCCAGGCGGTTGAGCGCCACCTGCGCTCCGGTCAGCAACCTTCCCGCTTCATGAGCCTGAGGCCGCTCCTCCGTAGACCAAGGAGCCCTGCGCTGCTGCAGCGGAAGAAGCCGCTGCTTGGGTGCCGCTGTTGGTGGCCCTGAAACCTGTGCGTTCGCTGCCTCCGCTGTGAGCGAAGGTGTTTTCAGTGCAAAGAATGAAAAGGCCGCTCTCGAATTTCCCAGCCAGGTATTCCGCTGGGCGTTTCCGTGGCAACGGCAGCACCGACGTGCTAGCCCTGATCCAAAGAGAGGGAGAAGCCCATTTTCTCAGAAAGCATTCACCGCACTCCCCCCCGCTCTGATTCGCTGAGGAATGGCTGTGCGGGGGTCCTGACGGGGTTTTCTGGCTTAAACAACGGAGATCACACCCAAAAACCCAAGGAGGGATCACAGGCCTTTGCAGAACAAATGGGAATGGTGAAGCTTTGAGAACAATGGCAAAGGAAGTCAGGCTGCAGTCCACAAGCCACGTAGCCCGGAGTTGCCATAGTAAAGCCAGGGCTACCCCATTGGATAGGGGATTGCAGCCTCTGTTTGCAAGTGGTTAATGAATGAATGTTGAATCTATTTAAATTTATACTCTGCCCTTCCCCTACGGCTCAGGGGCTGGGCGGATTACAACATATAAAAATACTTTAAAAAAACTATACAGATCTCCTTTTTAAAACCCATCCCACCCTATCCCTGCCTGCCAAATGCCTGGCCAGATAAAAAGGGCTTGTCTTGCTTCCATAAGATGAGCAGGCTCAGGCTTAGATGAATCTCCAAGAGGGGAGAGAGTTCCATAATTGTGGGGCAGCCACCGAAAACGCCCCCCGGAGTGCCCCCGTTGTTAGAAATCGGTACCTGTAGGAGGTCGCTTCCAGCTGACCTCAAGTGGCCAGATATTTGAAATATGAGGTTTTACAAATTTCAGATATTTGAAATATGATGAGCTAGTCTAGGGTGCAGTTGCCTTAGTCAATCTCAAGAGCTCCGTGAAGCATGAAAGCGTTCATACCCTCCCCAACGGAAGTTGGCCAAATAAAAGGGACTGAGTATGAGCACAATATTTTTATTGTTACTCTTATTTATTCTTTATGTAGCACCAGTAATGGACCTGGTCCGGAACAGTCAAGAATATTTATGTATTTAGGTTTCTATAGTGCCCTTCTCCCAAAAGACTCAGGGCGGTTTACAATATATTAATACTCTTCCCCCAAATGATTACAAAGTTAAAAAACACCATAAAAATATACATAAGCCCCCTCACCCCAACCCCCGTCTCCACCTGCCATTTCTCTTTTCAGCTCAATTAAATCAATCTATGAAAATCACCACCCTATAATATAAATAATTACTGCCTCCCTCCTTTAAATCACAATCACACCTTTCTTCCTTCTGATGCCAACCCACTTGCCCCATATCTTCCTAAAGACAAGAGAGGGAAAACAACCTTACAAATTCTAAAATAACGAATCCAAAGCCTAAGACAAGTCCTTGCCCCGAGGGGCTTACAATCTAAAACAGGCAAGGGCAGGGGCTCATTGGGAGAGACAGGGATACATTCATGAAATTGAGAAGTTGCAGGCGCACTTGCTTAACTTAGATACAGGGAAGAGGAGGGAATCCTGAAGCTAGGCAGTCGTAAACAAGGAATCTATGGGGATGAGAAGCTAAGGAAAGTCGCCTGATGGGAGAGGTAGGTTTGCAGGAGGGATCTGATGGTCAGGAGGGAGGGAACAAAACAAATGTGCTCAGGGTGGGAGTTTCAGGCATAGGGGGCAGCATGGAAGATGGGGTGAAGGTGGGAGTGGGAGATTCTGGGGCAGGCAGATGAGGATGGTGACAGAGGAGGAGCAAAGTTCCCAGCTGAGAACATAGCGGAAAATGAGGGCAGAAGTTAGGGAAGAGCAAGACCACGAAGAGCCTTGAAGGTGAAGATAAGGAGTTTGTGTGAAGTGGGCGCCGGTGGTATTAGTAGGATGTGGTATAAATGACTACGGATGGGACTTATCGGTTTCAGTTTGAACCGAGATAGCCATTTTGTGGGCTGTCTCGATTTAAAACGGAGGGATCCGAAAACTGGGCCGTCTCAGTTCCCAGTTTTTGGATCTGTACCTTGCCATTGAAGTCAATGACTTCAGTGGGAAGGGGAACGTGGAGATTTGTGTCCCTAACACCTCCACCCCCCGGGGCCCAACTTGACTCCCACGCCCCAGGGCCCTACACGTACTTACCCACAGTTTCGTGAGCCTACTCCAGGTCTTTTAGCTTAGCGGGTAGAGGCTCACACAACTGGAGCAAGAGGTTCCCTGTTCAATCCCCCGCTGCTGACAATAACTCGTAAGAACTGGGCCATTGCTCATTCACTGATACAAGGTCTCCAGTCTCAAGGGTTCTTTCTGAGAACAAAGTCCATCTCCAGCTAGCGGGAGCTGTGGCTGAAATAAATTTTGGCAAGAATCAAGCACACCCACCCCGCGTGTACATACACGGATTGGTAGAATAGAAATGGAGCACAGGAAACAGGCCGGGCCTGTGGCAATCTCACTGTCATTCCTGACGCTCACTGTCGTTTTCTAACCAAGAACCTGGTTTACCTCAGAACATAATTGCAGTTGGTTTTTTTAAAGACATGAGTGCCTAATTTTGTGAGTGAAAGAATTAACCCTTCTTCCCCCTTTCTCTGCCTCTCTTGTTGCCCTACAGAAGACGGTGGGCGGGAAGAAGGACCGCTCACTGTTCCTCTTCACGGACTTGCTGGTCTGCACCACCGTGAAGCGCAAGTCGGGCTCCCTTCGCCGGAGCTCCATGAGCCTGTAAGTAGAATATCGAGATACGGGTGGGTAGTTAAGAACATAGTTAGAGCCCAAATGGAGACCCTGCAGGCTCCCATGGACCTCTCTCTTGGCCAGGCCACCAACTCTTACCCGGCCTGCTTCCCTTGTAGGCCTTGGTGTTACTCAGCCAGGCACACAGCTCCCAGCAGAGCTGAAACGGGTACCCACAAAAACGGGCATACCCATTGAATCCATGTTACCCAATTCAACTCAAATATTTCCGGTGTTTTTTGGTACCCAAAATGGTATCTGGTCGGGTACCCACGATACCAACATACCGAAGTACCATTTTCATCCCAATTTTTCAACTTCTGGTTTTGGATTTTCAACCTCTGGTCCCAGATTGCAAAAAAAAATTATTGGGTATTTCTTTGGGTTTTCAGGTAATTCCAGGTGCCCAAAAACTGATATTTCAGCTTCCCGGGTACTCAAAATGGTATTGGCGGGCCAATTTGGATACTCAAAACAGCGCTAACAAAAAATGCAGGTATTCCACGCTGGCACCAAAAATCAGCTACGCATTTGAGGTCTAGCTATTCCTAGAGCTAGACGAGAACAGAGCAGGCAGAGAAGAAGGGATGAGCTCCTGGGCCGTCCCGGTCCCGCCAAGAAAACACAGCTGGTGGAGTTATTTTTAGGCCTGGCTAATTTCCTTGATTTCAAGACTTGTTTGTGCCAAGGCCGCCACCTACTGGTCCCATTCAGCACTGCAATATTTCTCTTTCAGTTACACGGCGGCCAGCGTCATCGATACGGCGAGCAAGTACAAGCTGCTTTGGAAGCTGCCTCTGGAAGATGTGGACGTTGTGAAAGGTCTGGGTCTGCTGCTGTCGTGACACTAAAGCGTCCCCGTTCCAGATCCACCTCTCTACCCAGATAGACATCACATCCCCCCGGGGCAGGGGTCCCCTAGAGTAATACAGAGCAATGGAACGTGTGGTTCCATGCACTACAGTGTCAAGACCCAGCCTCGAAACCAGTCACCTGGGGCAGCGTGCAGCTCCACAACCTCGTGGCCTTGTCACGCCGCCCAGCTTCCTGATTGGCTGCCTGCCGTATATTTATTTATTTATTTATTTATTATATTTAATACCCCGCGCCCGTTGCCTCTGGTGACTCAGAGAGGCTAACAACAAGAATATAAAATATATAAGTACAATGTGAAAACACACCATCAATTAAAACTAAAATAAAATATCTCCTCCCACCCACCCCAACCCATCCCGCCCTACCCCTCACCAAACGCCTGAGGGAACAGCCAGGTTTACAAAGTACATCTAAAATACAAACGGTCAGGGGCTAGGGGAACCCCCATTATTATTATTATTATTATTATTATTAACAAACATTTATATAGCGCCAGCAGTGTACCTGGCACTTTACAAAGTAATAAAATAGACACGGTCCCTGCCCCTAGGGCTTACAATCTGAGAGACAGGAGCTGGGGGAGAGACTTAGGAAGGGGAACAGAGGGAGAGACAAGGGGTCTAACATTCATGAAGATGCGAGGTCTCAAGTGCACGTACTTGGCTTGGTTACAATGAGAATGACAGCAGGCAGGTCCATGTTGCAAGGATAAGGGTAAATTGGGAGGGAATTCCACAGCACCGGAAAAGCTCTCCTGCCGGCGGTCCCCCGTCTAGTCCGGGGGACCTCCAGAAAGGGCTCGCCGGACGATCGCAGGGGCCAATCAGGGACATGGGGAGTGAGGCGGTCCCACAGATAGGTGTGGCCCAGGCTGGGAAAGGGCTTTATAGGTCAATGCCAGTAGCTTGAATTTGGCCCGGAAGACTATCAGCAGCCAGTGCAGTGCCGGTGTAATGTGCTCCCGGCGGCCCGTCCCTGTCAGGAGGCGGCCCACCGCATTCTGCACCCGACCGTACCCAAGGGCAGCCCCTCGTAGAGCACGTTGCAGTAGTCCAACCTCGAGGTGATGAATGCGTGGATGACAGTAGCAAGGTCGGAGTCTGAGATATGAAACCGAAGCGGACATACTAGATGTAACTGCCGAAAAGCCACAACCGTCACCTGGGCATCCAGGTGGAGCTGCGGCTCAAGGAGCACACCCAGACTCCGAACTTGGGGCACCAAAGGAGGGCAGACCCCCGTCAACGAGGGGAGACTCCACCACTCCAAGGGCCCCCAAAATCCTTGCCCACTGGCATCACCTTCGTAATGTCGGGATTCAACTTCAGACGGCTCACCCTCATCCAGTCCCCCACAACCGCCAAACACCGGGACAGCCAGGAGACCGTCGGGCCTGGCTCCGATGTAAAGGAGAGGTAGAGTTGGGTGTCATCGGCATATTGATGACACCGCACCCCCTCAAACCCTCGCACGATTTCCCCCCAACGGCTGCGTGTACACGTTAAACAGGAGGGGGGGGCAGAATGGAACCCTGCAGGACCCCACACAAGAGGGCCCGGGAGGGTGACATATACTCCCCCAAGGCCACCCGGTGAGTTCTCCCAGCCAGGAAGGAGCAGAACCAGTCTAAGGCTGTCCTGCTCACCCCCGCACAGTCACCAGCACCTCGTGGTTAACGGTCTCAAATGCAGCTGATAGATCTAAAAGAATCAACAGGGTCTGATAACCCTGCTCCATAGCCAGGTGGAGATCGTCGACCAAGGCCACAAGCGCAGTCTCCGTGCCGTAACCCAGTTGAAAGCCGGACTGCGAAGGATTTAGGAACCCGCTGCGGCCCAGATGTGCCTTGAGCTGTTGGGCCACCACCCGCTCAATTACCTTCCCTAAAAAGGGACAGGCCGATAGCCGGCGAGGGAATCAGTGTCTAAAGATGGCTTCTTGAGCAGGAGCCGCGCCACAGCCTCCTTCAGGCCCCCTGGCACCCTGCCCTCCCTAAGGGAGGCACTGACTACCCCAGCCGGCAACAGCCCTCATGCCTCGTGGCCGGTTTTCACCAGCCAGGACGGGCACGGATCTAATTCACAAGCGGTGGCTCTAACAGCCTCCAGCAGATCCCTGGCATCGGTGGTATGAACCCCGTCTGAAACTGATCCCCTAAATCAGGACAAGGCAGGGCATTCATTATCCCCCGGTTTGCCCACTGCATCGAATGCAGCGACGAAGTTGTGATGGATGCGAGCGATCCTTATCCATGAAGTTCTCAATGAACCACTGGGTGACGCCAGATCCAGGCAGGACTGACCAAACCTCTCACCGCCCAGAAAAACTCTGCCGGATGAGACTTTGCCGATGCCACGAGGGCAGCAAAGAAACTCTTCATGAGGCAGCCCCGCAGCCACGGGAAGCTGGATGGATCCTGTGATCTGATCCACTTCCTGTCGGACTGTTGCTGCCTTAGCCTGACTTGCTCCCCTTCTTGTATCTGCTCTGCCACACACACACACCCCTCCCCACCACTATGGACCTGTTCCCTGAGACCGCCCAGGGATGCCTGCTAAATTCAGTTTGGAGAGATGGGGGGGGTGCTATTTGCCCCTCCCTTTTCTGACATGGCCACACCCCCTCGCTAAGCACAGTGATGTCACAGTGATGTCAGAGGCTTGGGCTCCCCGTTAATCCCCTGGCGCCAGCAGGGCAGGCCTTCCATGATGATTTCCCCCAGGAAACCCTGAACCCCCTTCATCCTGTGGGTGGGACCTAGGGTGGCCAGACCTCCCCTTTAAAAGAGGATGCTTATGAAAAATACATATTGCAGGGCTGCATTGGTTCCAGTGCAGCCCTGCACCATGTATTTTTCATACGCGACCTCTTTTAAAAGGGGAGGTCTGGCCACCTGAGTGGGACCAGGGCAGCCAGTGGCCTCCCCCGCCCCCAGCTCAAGCACAGATGGGGCAGGCCAGGGCTGGGAGTGCCTCAAGGAGCCATGGGCCCCAGTGACTCTAGCAGGGGCTGGGAGGGAATGCTGCACTGACCCTTGCACAAAGCTGGGAGCCCCTTGTCTCAGGGACGGCGAGACGTGACGATTTCGATGCGGCAGCAAAGAATCCATGCTGGAAGGGGTTCAGTGGAATGAGAAGGCCCTGTGCACCCTGTACCCCCTCTCTGTCTCTCCCTGCCCCACTGCAATGTGACCCCCTGGCGGAATTCTCTTTCCCTCTCTCCAATCACAGGGGCCTCCCAGGCCACCAACCGGGAGAGCGTCCAGAAGGCCATCTGCCGGCTGGATGAAGACCTGAGCACTCTGGGTCAAGTCAGCAAGCTCTCCGAGACCCTCAGCTTCCCCCACCAGGTAAGGACAGAAACAAGCAGGGGTTGGGGGCTGGGGGGCAGGGATGATCCAGAGAACCCCAGAACTGATGGGAGTCAAACGACGAGGGCAGGTCTCCTACCTCCAAGTGACCGTAGAGTGGTGGCCAGAGTGTCCTGGACTAGGGGGACTCCCTCCTCCACTCCATACCCTTTGCCACAGGAAAGTAGAACTTGCAAGAGGGTGCCCCCAGCTGACCTGGTGAAATGCAGGGGGATTCAGACAAATGCAGATCAAGGAACGTGTGGTGAGTTGGCATGGGGAATGGCGTTGTGTGAATCCCTGTAACAATCTCCCCCTAAGTGGCTTGCCCGAGGGCACTGAGAGAGCCTGTGGCAGGAGGAGGGAAGGGTTCCTAGATCACACCCACTCTAGTCCAGTGTTCAGGCCACAAGGTCAGCCTTCTTCATCTTCCAGAGGAGATGTAAGGACCTTTTTGTTTGGCCAGGCATTTGGCCGGCAGGAATAGGATTTGGTGGGATTGGGGAGGAGGATGGTGGGTGGCAGGTGGGGGTAAAGGGTGGAGTGGATGGGATGATGGGGTTTTAAGGAATTTTAATGTATTATTGTATTTTATATTTGTTTTTTTAATTTCAATGTTGTGTGCCAGCCTGAGTCTTCAGGAGAAAGGCGAAGTAAAAATAAATAAAATAAGATGAGGAGCGAGGAAACTCACTCATCCCAGGGGCCAAATGTGGCCCCTTTCCGCTTCCTAGATCTGTCTCCTGGATCCAATTCCTATCCCCCAAGCACCGAAAACCTGAGCTCAGGGCAAGGGATCAGAGACAAGGGCCTGCCCACAAGGAGAGGGGATAGTTTCATGGCACCGATTCCTGATCTCTTCCCCAGCGCACCCCTGAGCCCCGTTTCCACGCGGCCCTCGGAGCTCGTGCTCATTTCCACACGTTCCCCACTCCCGTTCTGAGGCCTGACGGGTCGTTTCTCTGCCTTTCTGTCTCTGCAGAGCCTGGACGATGTCATCAAAGACCTGATGGCGGCCATCCACCGGGAGCTGACGGAGAAGCAATCCCTGTCTTTCGCCATGTCCTTCCCGCCCAACAAAGTGGAGCTCACCGCCACCAAGGCCGACGGCACCGAATCCTTCGTCTTCGAGTTCCCCAACCCCGACGGGCGCCACAGCTTCGAGCAGACCTTCGACGACACCAAGAAGAAACTGGGTCAGTAGCTCGGTGGGCAGAGAAGCCAGTGGAAGGGTGGCTGGGCGCCCGGCTAGTGATCATTACAGGGTGGAAACAGATGATGCTTTAACCGTCTGCGGGGGGTTTGGGGGGTGCTCGCATGGGGGTGAGTGATGTAAAGAGATGGCCCCCCCTGCTGCTTGTAATGCTGAGATTCGGCTCCCCTGTGCGGTATCGCAAGGGGAGGGGGTGGGGGCGTGCTTTCTCTCCTTTCCCGCATGGGCTCCCCCCCACTGTCAGAAGCCAATCAGAGGCAGGCTGGCATCTGGGGCCGAAACAAAAGCCCAGGAGGGCAGAGCCATCATTGATAGGGTTTCAGATGACAGGAGAGCAGCCATTCGCTCAAAGTCAGAGTCATGATCCAGAAACCAGAGCGGAGTGAGGAACCAGGCCATCAGACCCAGCAAGGTGGGGGCAGAGGGGAGGCGGGAGGAAAGCAGGAGCTGGACCATGGCGGGTGATAGGGAGCAAGACCGAGAGGAATCAAGAACGGGCCGCCAGAAGCGCTCTGCAGAGCGAGGGTCTGTGGTCAAGTATTTGTATTATAAGTATTTATATAGCACCAGCTATGTACCTGGCACTGAACAATCCAAACTTAGAGACGGGTCCCTGCCCCAACAGCTTAGAGTTTAGGAGACAGGGAGGAGAGACGAGAGGGGAATCGTAGGGAGAGACAAGGAGACGTTCACAAAGTTGAGAAGGCACAAGTGCACGTGCTTAGCTTCGTTCCAGGGGAGAAAGGAGCTGATAGGACAGTAGAAGGGGCATCATTGGGTGGCTTTGGATGACCCCAGGGGTGGCCGCTCACGCATCCCCCATGTGCAGCCCCGCCTGCACCGGTTTTATACAGACGATCCGCCAGCGTGACGCACCACCACCACCACGGAACTGTCCGACGCTCTAGCCTGCCGCCTGCAGCTCTATGGCGTTGCCCAGGGCAACCCCCAGCCGGACCGGAGCTGCAGCAGCTGTTTGCGAGTAGACAGACCGGAGCTCCGCCTCCAGCCGGCGCCCCAGGCTTGGGCAGCCAGGCCGCCCGGGTGTGAGGCGGGGCAGAGCCATGAGCACCGTCGGTCCGTCTAAAAGCACCCAGGGAGCGGTCTCTGCGGGTGTGGAGCTAGGGAAAGCCCTGATGTTAGGAGAGACTTGAAGGTTGGGAGGAAGCAGAGTGAAGGTTTTCCAAGGAGGCACACGGGAGACGGGGCAAAGGCAGCTTAGGGAGAGCAGGAGTCTCGCAGGGGCAGAGGGGGAAGCGTGGCGTTCGGTCCCAGGCGGACAGGTAGCAAGAAAGGAGGGCTGGGAGATATGGGGGAGCAAGGCCGTGAAGAGCCTTGAAGGATGTGAAGGGGAAGAGGGAGCAGTGACAACTTCCTTCCTCCAGCCCCAGCCTTGGCCTTTGGCCAATCAGGACTGGAGCAGAGTGCAGCCCTGTCTCTAAGGCGGGGCTTTCTGCTAGGGCCTCTCCCTCTCCCAGACTGGAAGACCCCTTGGCATCCATTGGTCTGGGGAAGGTTGGGGGGAGCAGTCCCTGCCTCACGGATCTAGCTGGACTTCCTTTTCTTTGTTTTCCTTCCACACCCAGCTTCGCACAAAAACTGCTTGGACCCCGAGTTCCTGAAGGCGATTCCCATCATGAAGACGCGGAGCGGAATGCAGGCACGTGAGCCGTTCTCTCATCCCCGCAACCTAGAGCTCCCTCTTCTGCCTCAGCCTTGAACTGCAGGAATTTAGACAAGGCTGAATGGAAACCCTGAATTTCAACGCCGGGATCTGAACCGCAAGCCAGAGTTCAGAGCCCAGAGCTTGGGGTTGTTCCGATTTTGGGGGCGGGGGGAAGGCTGGGGGAGCTATTGGACACAGTAACCTGTTGGAAAGACTCTTGATGGCTTTGAGTTAGCCCCACAACAGTCCACTATGAAAATCAGCTCCTGATCCCAGAGAATCTGGACCGGGTAGTTTGGTTTTGCTCCTTAGCTCTGGGAAGAGTTTTATGCTGAAGCGCCATCCCTCTGACAAGCTGCGTTCTTCCCAAAGACAAAAGCAGCAGCCCGCCAGCGTGACAGGTCTGCACAGACACAAGATTGCCGTGGGAATCACAAACTCACACCAAGCTCCCCCGTGTTGTAACCCCGCCCTCACATGAGTCGCAGAGATACATTATACCAGAGGTTGGGCTGAAACGAAATACCAGCTCGCGTTCCCTTTTCAGCGCATCCGGCCGTTCTGGTGAAACACAGACCGGAATATGATCCCATCCGCGATTTGCCAGAAAGATCGGATTCATTTCCCCCCCGTACCTGGTGGCCGCCAGTTTGTGCAGTGTGCAAAAAGGCAGCACATGGCAGTCAGACCCTATGATGGAATTCCAAAGCGGATTCCATCCAGTCTCTCTGAAAAGACAGAATGGCCGTTTCGGTTCAGCCCAAAGCAGGGGTGGGCAAAGCGTGGCTCCATAGCCACATGTGGCCCCTGAGCAGTTCCAACACAGCCCCTGGGCCCCACGCTTCCTTAACGCTCCTCAACCCTTGGGCCCCCCCTAGTGGCAGCTCCCAAGCGGCCTGTCTCTAGGGCTGAAACTCAAACTCAATTTTTTTTCTTGATTCTTGGTGAGAATCAAGGTTCTTGGCTCGTTTTTAGCGATAGTTGAGAACTTAGAAACCACCCCCTCAGCCAGTTCTCAGCACGTTCTTGGTTGAGATTTATTTTTTTTCTCTCGATTTACTTATTGGAACTATTGTTCTCGGAGCTGTTGCGCTCTCTCTCGTTACCAAAGCGAATGCTGCCTTCTCTCTCGTTTTCACCTACCAACTCCACGAGAGAAGGGAAAAAAAGAACTGTGCATGCCACGGCCATTCTATGGCAGCCCTTTTCCAAAATGGTACCGGCAGCGTCGCTGCCATTTTGGAAGAGGGAAGCAATTCTGCACAGGCGCAATGACCATTTTGTGCGTGCATGAAATTCTCCGCGAGATCTCGCTGAGGGCTCGAGATCCTCACGAGTTTCTCGTGCGAATATAAATCCGTCTCGTTTCAGCCCTCCCTGTCTCCTGTGGCTCCTTGGCAGGATTGGTTGATGCAGATCTAGAACCCTTTGAGTCCTGCTGCCTCCCAGGAAAGCTCCTGAATTCCTGCCTCCTTGCTGCTAGTCTGCCTTCTGGGCCTCCATTCTACGTAGTCCGAGGCCCAGCTAGCTCCCAGCTCTCTCCAGCTGGGCCCAGTTAGCTACAGCCAGGCTGAAGCCCTAAATTCCAACTCCAGCGACCTCAAAGCCCTTGAGCTGCTCCTGTTAACCTCTCCCTGCAGTATTGGTTGGGTTCAACCGTCTTCACTTCCTGGTCTGAACCATTGTCAGGCTGTGGGGTTTGTGGCAGGACAGAGCCACTGCGGGCTTCGGCCCCTTTAAGGGAGCTAGCACCGGCATGAGGGTGGCGTGAGCTGAGCTGCAGGCGCTCCAATAGGGGGAGGACAGCGCCTCATTGAGACTGCAGCTGTGTGAGGGTGTGTCCCTGAGCCTGACAGAGCTCAGAGCTGTGAGAGACACCAGGGCCTCTTTAGGTATGGTAACCCTTACGGACCTCTGAGAGAGCTCTCCTGCTGACAGAGGTGACATGGGGAGGTGTCAGAGCCGGAGACGCCAGAGCGAGAGGCCTGAGAGACCACAGGGTGCAGCTGGGAGGCCACTGAGAGTGGAATCTAATAATCATAATCATCATCACTTTATTGTGCAACCATATGGTCATTGTAAAACAAACAAACCCCAAAACAGCCTCCATAATCCTCCAAAACCAGTGAATACTTATACGATCAAATACAAACAATCCAGTTAACAAAATGTAAAAGGTTAAAAGAATAAAACCACAATAAAAAGGGGGGCATAAATAAACTACGTTAAAGCAGCCACCTTGGATTTACTAGCATAGACGTAGTAGAAATACAACGCCCCCCTCCTCGTTCTCTCCTTGGAAGAATCTCTAAATAACAAGAGAGTGGAATCTTGCATTTGGGAATCGCCAGGGGGCTGAAGTGGAATGGGAGAGCCCAGCTCACTGGGAGACTTGCTATGGAGGAGACATAGCATCAATAAAGGACTTGTGAGCTACTGAGAGTATTGGGCCCTAATCCAGCAGCGACTTAAGGTGGCCAAGCAGTGATCGGCTGTTAATTAGTTGCCACGTCCCAGCCCAGAAGCAGCTGCATTCTCTGGTACTTTAGGGGCCGATGTAGGCCCTGCAACATGTATTTTTCATAAGCGTTCCTTAAAAATGTGCCTAGGTGAGAACCCTAGCCTAGGGTTCAAATCCCGCTCTGGAGCCTTCCCCTCACGACTGGTGGCTGAGACTTTGGCAGCAAAGGCAGCTTGTGAAAGGCGGCGCAGCCTAGCTAGTAAAGGGTGGGGCCTGGCTCTGGAAGACCTGTATTAGCCAAGGATTCACTGGGTGCCCTTGGACGAGTCACTCTCTCTCAGCCTCAGTTCCCTAGCTGTAAAATAGGGATAATAAAGATCCCAGGGTGAAGTAGATAAGGATTGTAAAATTTCACCCTATGAGAGAGTAGGTGTATCTAAATAAATTCTGGTGGTAGGTGATTTTATTTTATTTATTTACCTTATGCCCCACCCTACCCTAAGGTCCAGGGCAACTTACAAAATAAGAGCTGTGTAAAAGGTACATTAATTAAAATATATAAAAATCCTTCAAGACCCCACCCAACCCCTATCCCTTCCTCCCAAACACTTGGCCAAAGAAAAAGGTCTGGAAAATCTTTTGACCGCCTTCCTCTCAGTAACAATCAATCTCTGGGTTGGTTTGAGACTTTCACTGATGTCTTTTCAATGCAAATGTCAAAATAATGACCCCAAACTTCCCTCGTCTCTTGCCTCCTCTAGTTCTCCTGTGCCTCCCCGAGCCACAGCAGCCCCGAGAACGCCTACGAAGTCTGGGTGTGCAACAGCGATGGCTACGTGGGGCAGGTCTGCCTCCTCAGCATCAAGAAGGAGCCCACGGTTGAGGCCTGCATCGCCGTCTGCTCAGCCAGGATCCTCTGCATCGCCTCTGTGCCCGGCCTCAAGAGAACATATAGGTACTGCTTCCCCCAGGATGGGTCTGCGGCCAGGAGGGGAACGCAGGCCTCCTGGATACCCATGAGCCTCCAAGTCACCTACCCCAAACTCACCCCCCAATGGCCACGTTCCAACAAACAGAAGTAAACAGAAATCATTACTTTGATTTAATTAAATCAGAGTCACTACTCCGCTTGAGTAACGTTCAGAAAAACAGTGTAAACTAAAGTTTCTACACTTTAGTAGCATTCGGATGAACAGTGTAAACAAGTTGCTGTTCCACTTTTAGTAGCATTCAGATGAACAGGTAAACTGAAGTCGCTACTCCACTTTGGTAGCGTTTAGATGAACAGGGTAAATCAAGTCAGTACTCCGCTTTGGGAGTGTTTAGATGAACAGGGTAAACCAAGTCACTACTCCACTTTGGGAGCGTTTAGATGACAGGGTAAACCAAGTCACTACTCCACTTTGGGAGCGTTTAGATGACAGGGTAAACCAAGTCACTACTCCACTTTGGGAGCGTTTAGATGACAGGGTAAACCAAGTCACTACTCCACTTTCGTAGCATTTAGATGAACAGGGTGAATCAAGTCACTACTCCACTTTGGGAGCGTTTAGATGACAGGGTGAATCAAGTCACTACTCCACTTTGGGAGCGTTTAGATGACAGGGTAAACCAAGTCACTACTCCACTTTCGTAGCATTTAGATGAACAGGGTGAATCAAGTCACTACTCCACTTTGGGAGCGTTTAGATGACAGGGTAAACCAAGTCACTACTCCACTTTCGTAGCATTTAGATGAACAGGGTGAATCAAGTCACTACTCCACTTTGGGAGCGTTTAGATGACAGGGTAAACCAAGTCACTACTCCACTTTCGTAGCATTTAGATGAACAGGGTGAATCAAGTCACTACTCCACTTTGGGAGCGTTTAGATGACAGGGTAAACCAAGTCACTACTCCACTTTCGTAGCATTTAGATGAACAGGGTGAATCAAGTCACTACTCCACTTTGGGAGCGTTTAGATGACAGGGTAAACCAAGTCACTACTCCACTTTCGTAGCATTTAGATGAACAGGGTGAATCAAGTCACTACTCCACTTTGGGAGCGTTTAGATGACAGGGTAAACCAAGTCACTACTCCACTTTCGTAGCATTTAGATGAACAGGGTGAATCAAGTCACTACTCCACTTTGGGAGCGTTTAGATGACAGGGTAAACCAAGTCACTACTCCACTTTCGTAGCATTTAGATGAACAGGGTGAATCAAGTCACTACTCCACTTTGGGAGCGTTTAGATGACAGGGTAAACCAAGTCACTACTCCACTTTCGTAGCATTTAGATGAACAGGGTGAATCAAGTCACTACTCCACTTTGGGAGCGTTTAGATGACAGGGTAAACCAAGTCACTACTCCACTTTCGTAGCATTTAGATGAACAGGGTGAATCAAGTCACTACTCCACTTTGGGAGCGTTTAGATGACAGGGTAAACCAAGTCACTACTCCACTTTCGTAGCATTTAGATGAACAGGGTGAATCAAGTCACTACTCCACTTTGGGAGCGTTTAGATGACAGGGTAAACCAAGTCACTACTCCACTTTCGTAGCATTTAGATGAACAGGGTGAATCAAGTCACTACTCCACTTTGGGAGCGTTTAGATGACAGGGTAAACCAAGTCACTACTCCACTTTCGTAGCATTTAGATGAACAGGGTGAATCAAGTCACTACTCCACTTTGGGAGCGTTTAGATGACAGGGTAAACCAAGTCACTACTCCACTTTCGTAGCATTTAGATGAACAGGGTGAATCAAGTCACTACTCCACTTTGGGAGCGTTTAGATGACAGGGTAAACCAAGTCACTACTCCACTTTCGTAGCATTTAGATGAACAGGGTGAATCAAGTCACTACTCCACTTTGGGAGCGTTTAGATGACAGGGTAAACCAAGTCACTACTCCACTTTCGTAGCATTTAGATGACAGGGTAAACCAAGTCACTACTCTACTTTGGGAGCATTTAGATGAACGGTGAATCAAGTCACTACTCCACTTTGGGAGCGTTTAGATGACAGGGTAAACCAAGTCACTACTCCACTTTCGTAGCATTTAGATGACAGGGTAAACCAAGTCACTACTCTACTTTGGGAGCATTTAGATGAACGGTGAATCAAGTCACTACTCCACTTTGGGAGCGTTTAGATGACAGGGTAAACCAAGTCACTACTCCACTTTCGTAGCATTTAGATGACAGGGTAAACCAAGTCACTACTCTACTTTGGGAGCATTTAGATGAACGGTGAATCAAGTCACTACTCCACTTTGGGAGCGTTTAGATGACAGGGTAAACCAAGTCACTACTCCACTTTCGTAGCATTTAGATGACAGGGTAAACCAAGTCACTACTCTACTTTGGGAGCATTTAGATGAACGGTGAATCAAGTCACTACTCCACTTTGGGAGCGTTTAGATGACAGGGTAAACCAAGTCACTACTCCACTTTGGGAGCATTTAGATGAACAGTAGTACTGCAGCAGTCTCGCTTCTAGCTGAGATGTAACGATCACTGAACTGAGGTCACTACCTTCACGCTAATAAGTGTTCACACAAACAGTTACTTCAGAAATACAAACCGAAGGGGAGTTTGTACTCCTGATTTTTTGGGATCGCACACTTCTCTCCTTACTCCTGAATAATGTTGGTTTAGCGCCCGATTCATGTGAACACTTCAGGAGCAAAACAGAAGTGAAGCCCCACTACATCCAATGAGCTTTCGGTCGGAACGTGGCCCCAGTGGGTTATCCTACCCCCACCCTCTGTTATTGGCATGAGTGGGTGCCTGCATTTCGGTGGCTTTGTCCTTTCTCCCCCAGGGAACGCCCCGGCTCCCTGGTGAGCCCCTCCTCCGAGCCAGCCCACTCGGCGCTGGATGAGTCGGTGCCCCAGCAGTGCCTGCACATCTCCATCTCCGGCTCCTCGCTGGAGCTCTCCGAGCCCATGGACAGCGCCAACCGGGAGCTGATGCCCTTTGACAGCGACGACACAGACGACGAGTCCTCTCCCAGCCCCTCCGGGACCCTCCAGAGCCAGGCCAGCCATTCCACCATCTCCTCCAGCTTTAGAAGTGAGTCGGCCAACAACCCTCCCCCTTCCCCTGGGGGAGAAGGGGCATCCTGGCCCTGCTGGAATCCAGTGCTAAGTTCCCACTGCAGCGGGCCCAGGAATGTGTGGCGACAGTGCCTCTCTGAGAGAGGGGCATGCAATTGCAAGGGATGGGGAAGCTGCCCCTTCCTTGGGCAGTCTGTTCCGATGGGTAACAGCTTTAAAAAAATGTGCCTTATTTCCAATTTGAATTTGTCTGTCTTTGTTCCTCGGCCTTGACTTTTATTCTACCTAAGAGTTCAGCTCCGGCCAGAGATTTGGGTCTGAGCCCAGCTGCATTGGGCCAGCCCCCCTCAGACCGTTGGTACATCAGAAAAAGGGCAGGGCTAATGTATTCCCCACCTCTTTCTAACCTCCGCTGAGCACTGTGATGTCACAACATTCGAGGGGGTGGGGGGCTGACCCAAGCCTGAGGGAGTAATACCAGGGGTGCACCCAGCCTGAACCTGATGGGACGAATGATCATTATTCAAGTATTTATATAGCACCAGCAATGTACCTGGTGCTTCACAATCATTAGAGCCACCACCCTGATTCAATATTTCTGCAAAAATAGAATAGCTATTTTGATTTAAGCCTAAAGTCCCTGTGAACTGAAAAAAGCTTGTTTTCTAGTTCCTGTGTTGCCATAGTTCTTCTCTGCAATCAGGGGATGGAGGGAGCAATAGAAGGAGCTGTCTAACTGAGTCAGACCAATGCCCAGTATTGTCACACAACAGCAGGGTTTCAAATCCAGCTCTGCAGCAGAGGCCTCACCCAGACATGCTACCCGAGACCCTGCATCAGAGATACCAGGCATTGAACTTGGGACCTTATACATACAAACATGCACTCTACCACCTAAACCACAGCCCACTTTGGGGAGCATCAGCTGTTAACAGAGAACTATCCATTAGTTCATAACTCACCCCTACCGCTCCGGGCACAGACACTCACACCCCATCACAGGCAGCGCAGAAGGACAGTGTGGGGTGGGACACTTGCTCCCCACGTTTTCAGCAGACTTTTCAGACCCCCTTAGCTCTGCCCCTTCCTTTCAATTCACCAGCCAAGCAGCGGACAGTGCTCTCTCAAGCCCTCTTAGTTTTGCCCCTTGCCCAATGCATTGAAAATATTAGGAGTGGCAAATAATAATGAGTCATTTTATTTCTATAGTGCCCCCTGCCAAGTGGTGCTTGGAGCACTTCACAGCATAAAACTACTGTATAAAACCCATTTAAAAGAGAAATCCATTTTTAAAAACAATTCAAAAGGGGAAGATAAAGAGGGAGGAGGAAACACGTCAAGGGGAACCAGCTGTGGATCCTGAAAGCAGCTGGAGAATAAATAAGACTAAAGGTGAGGAGGGAGGAGCCGAGGTGGACATCTGGCTGGAGGGAGCAGAGCTGCCCCCCTACAAAGTTTTACGGCACACTTACAAGCCGTGCTGTAGAAGGTGAGATGAGCCCCGAGCGGTCTCCTCAGAACATCAGCTCAGGAACCGCGTCCGTTTCCCTCCTCCCCACACTGATCTCCGTCTCGCTCCCCTTTCCCAGGAGACGAGGAGATCCCAAGCTCCAAAGACGTGACGGCCGAGACCGCCAGCTCAGAAGAAGAGCAGGATCCCGGCTTCCTTCCCATCGCAAACACGTTCCCCCAGAACAGGCACAGCGAGAGCCCCGTGGACGGCCGGGCCTTGAGGCGCTCGAGCCGAGGTTCCTTCACCAGGGGCAGCTTGGAGGACCTGCTGAGCATTGACCCTGAGGCCTATCAGAGCTCCATGTGGCTGGGGACAGAGGATGGCTGGTAGGTGGAGAATCAGGGGCTGGGAGGGTGGGAGGCTTCCCTGGCGTAAGTCCTGTCAGGATCAGGGCCCAGTAATTGCAGTCTCTTAGGGAAGTAGCTTATAAAGTCACTTTATTTCCACAAGGCTCCACCAGTTAGCGTCTCTCCATTAGATCAGCCAGGCCTCAGCCTCTGGCTAGCGATTAGTATCCCCAGGCCAGGTTTACTCCAGCTGCAACCCAGTTCCCTGTAGCCTCTTTTAACCAGGGCTCCACTCCTCTCTACGAGTCCCTCGCTGCAGGGCTCCCAGCCCTCCTGCTCTCTTCCCTCCCAGCAAGGTCCAACTCAGTCCTGAGCCCTCTGGCCTTCTCCTCTCCAAGGGACGAGCTCTCTCGGAGGTTCTACTCCCCTCTAGGGTGGGGAGGTCAGACAGGCACATTTATGAGAGAGACACGTTGCAAGGCTGCATTGCTCCAATGCAGCCTTGCAACCTGTCCTCCAAAACGTGCCTATCTGACCACCCTACGTCCCCTGGTGTCTCCTCCAGCTCTGGCTGGCTCCCAAGGGCTGGCTAGTGGCACGCCGTCAATATGCAGCTGCACCACAGTTGGGCACGGTCCTCCTCCCAGTCTAGCGCCTGCAGCTCTGCTTGTGCTGCCTCTGTGCCGGTGCTAGCTGCCTTAAAGGGGCCAGCAACCCACTAGCACTCTTGCCTGCCACAGTGGGCTGTTATCTGCACGCAGACCTGGCTGCCTCAGTAGCCTCTCAGGTGGCTGCACCAGAGAAGCTGCGCAGATGCAGGTCTGCAGCTAGAGGGGAAGAGGACAGGTCAGGACTAGGGTGGCCAGCGGTGGACATTTTTAAGGAATACTTACAGAAAATACATGTTGCAGCCTCGGGTGCCAGTGCAGGCCCTGCAACATGCATTTTTCATAAGTATTCCTTTAAAATGTGCACCGGTGGCCGGCCTAGTCCGAGATCGTGGGGGTGGACAAGGGAACTCCAGGACAACGGAATGAAATGTCTGCCTGCTGCTGGGGGCAGCACATAGTCCTAGAATTGGAGAGCCAGAAGGGACCTCTAAAGACATCTAGTCCAACCCCCTGCTCCGAGGCAGGCTGTCCCCTTCCTCTGCCGGCAGCATCGCACAGAAATGCTAGTTCAGCCAGGCTTTGAAAACATCCAAGGAAGGCGATTGCCCAGCCTCTGGGCAGCTTTGCCCCACTGCTCTTACAGTCAGCAAGTGACTTGCGTTGCCCCGCTGCCAAGGCTGGCGCTACCGTTCGGCCGTCTAGCGGGGGGAGGCTTTCCTGACCCAGCTGCGCTGCCACTGGCAATAAGCTCTGTGCTGCAGAGGATGGAAAAGGCCCCGGCAGCAGCCGGAAGGGCCCCCAGCCAGCTCAGGTGGCAATTTTAAAAAGAAAAAAGGAGGGGGGAAGGGTGGCTTAGCTACCTTGGATATTGGGCCCCGGGACAAATGTCCCCGTTTATCCAATGGTAGCTACGCCCCTGCCTAGGAGACCCTGCCAAGAAGCTCTGCACTGGATATGGGGTAGGAGAGGCGGTCCGTAGGTGGCTCCGCCCCACACATCCAGCCTGTGCCACTGTCTCTCCTGCCCCGGATCCAGCTGCCGCCACTTCTCCTGCAGGTTGATGGGGGCACCTGATCTCTTGCTGGTAAGCTCTCTGGCTGGATCAAGGGCGTCCAGCCCCCTGTGCCTCTGCGTGTTGTGCACCAGCTGTGTGCATGCAGGGGTTGCGTGTAACATCTGCGCGGGCAGCATGTGAGGTGGCGGGCAGCGTGGGTGCCAGTTGCACAAGGGGGATGCCCACGCAGGGGTTTGCCCATGGCAGTAAAAATCCTTGCGCTGGCCCTGCCCACTGCTCTTATTTAAAGTCAAGATGTTTTTCCTAATATTTAACCAAAATCTGCCTTGTGGAAATGTAAGCCTGTTCCCTCTTGTTCTGCCTTCTGTGAAGTCGAGAACAAGTCTTCCCCAGGGGCAGAGGGAGAGAACCCAAATCTGACCCAGCCCTGTATTTTTATGCGCCCCCTTTCCAATGCCTGGATCTGGCCTCTGGATCCAGTTCCTGCCCTCAAGCTCTGAGAGAGTGTGCTCAGGGGATGGGAGCAGAGATGAGGAAAGGGGAGCTGTCTGTGTTTAAATCTGGAACGAGTAGGTAGCATTAACTCCAGTAACATCCCCTGCCCTTTGAAATGAACCATCTCTGAGTGTCGCTGCCACTACAGCCACTAGAGGGAAACCTAGACACAGCCCAAATTCTGCATGGCCGACATTCCCTTCCTCACACACCCGGACATCGACCAGCTCACGCGTTCCAGTGCCGTCCGTATCCCCCAAACTGGGCCCTTCGGAGGAGCTCTGAGCAAGCCCTCGGGGAGACTTGGGGCAGACTTTAGCCCAGGCCTAAGGCATTGGAAGCTGCCCGCTGGCAGAGTCCTGGCAGTGGGAACAGTCGGTTGTTGGAGAAGGCTCTCATCAGAGCAGAGTCGAGGGCCATTCCCAGCTTGGAGAAGGTGTTTTGAGGAGTTGTACTTCGTGGCCAGGTTTATAGCAGGGATGGGCAACTAGCCCAGGCCCAAATGCATCCCATGGTTAGTTTTTATTTGGCCCCTTCCCAGTTCCTACCCCCCAAGCACGGAAGGACTGAGTTCAGGGTGAGAGGAGAGCTGAGGGTCCGCACACACGGAGAGGGGACCTCCCCTTTCCGAGCGCCCCCCTTAAGCACCCTCACCCTCCGCTTCTAGTGCGGCCCTCAGAGCTTGGACTCCTTTTCAAAGTGGCCCCTGAGAGGGAAGAGGAGCCCCACCCCTGGTTTACAGCAGACCTTGTTTAGGTGGGATATTATTATTATTATTATTATTATTATTATTAACAAACATTTATATAGCGCCAGCAATGTACCTGGCACTTTACAAAGTAATAAACAAGACAATGACAAAAGCCCAATGAAAATTGGACGGTTTTAAAACCCAATTTAAAAATTATAGTCGTTGTCTCCCGCCCCCCCCCCCAAGACTTTGGGGGCATTGCCCACCTGTTTCCAGCCCCCACCCCAAACCCCCTTCTCTCACAACTGGGTCGGGAATGACCAGGACTGGACTAAAGGGCAGGCAACATGGGCGATTTTGGGAGGTTGGCGGCTTCTGTTCTCAGCCCATACCCACCCAGCCATGACACCCCCTCACCCCATTGCTGCCGCAACCGCACTGCCTCACCTGCCCCGCCCACAGC
>QEPC01001730.1:1925039-1939676 GCA_003113815.1 Sphenodon punctatus
GTGTCTATTTTATTACTTTGTAAAGTGCCAGGTACACTGCTGGCGCTATATAAATGTTTGTTAATAATAAATAATAAATGAATGGCTATTAGCCAAGTTGGTTGAGGGATGTCACCTGTTACTGTCAGGAGCAGAATGGGTCGCTCCGTTACGACCCGTGGGGGTACTTCTCCAAAGTGACCCAGATTGGCCATGGTTGGAGACAGGATTCTGGGACGGACCATTGGTCTGACCCAGTCGGGCAATTCTTAGGTTCTGCCCTTGATGGTGTTTGGAGCATAACGTGAATCCTTGCCTTTCCCAGGCGCAGAGAAGATGACCGAGGCAGAGAGGAGAGATCCAACAAGACACAGGTCCAAGTCTAAGATGCTGGTGATCAGCGGCGGGGACGGCTACGAGGACTTCCGGCTGACCAACAGCAGCGAGTCGGTGGGCCGGGACGACAGCACCAACCACCTGCTACTCTGGAGGGTCTGATGGGTGCCCTGCCCGGAGAGAGAGAGAGAGAGAGCCGAGTCCACCGCTGCTCCTCACACACCCGCCCCGCGCATTCCCTCATTGCAGCGTCCCGCCTCTCATCCTGCGCGTCCTGGGGGCGCACGCGCGCGCGTGGCCAGAGAGAGCAACCCCCTTGAGATGCATCATGTACAAACCAGCCCCCCCCGATCCCACGTTGCCGCGGTGTGTGTGCCTGCGCGTGTCTGGGAGAAGAGAGGGACGCACGGACAGGCCCGGGTTGACGTTGTGCCAGTTGGAGGCTCAGCCCCTTGGGAGCAGAAATGATCCACTGGTTTCCTTGTTTGCCTTTGGATGGACCCTTCCAGCTCCGTGAAGCTCGTGCTTCTTTAGCCTGCTAAGACCAAATATGGGTTTCCAAATCCCAGGAGTTTGGATGTACATCCACCTTTTCGCTTTGGGACATCCACCTCTAATCCCATCTCGCCCTCCCTTTGCTGCCCCCTGCTGCCCAGAAATGGAAGTGGCAGGAGAGCTCTGTCGCTTTGGTCCACCCAACGCCATTGTTGTGTTCCCTTGCCACGCGCCAACAATGCTCCTGATCCGTTCCCGTTTCAAGCAGCCTCTCTGCACCATCTCTTGCTTTTTCACTCACCTGTCGCCACACAGATAACTTGGGGGAGGTGTGTTTTAAATATATGTATAATATCTTTATTTATTGTCGACGGGTGGGAAACAGGGATATCTTGCAATGAGCAAAGCAGGGAGTGACGGCGGAGGTCAAGGACAGCCGTCCTGTCCGGAGCATGTGTATCGTAGTGTTGGCTGCGGCGTGCTTGCTGATTCCAGAGGGCTACCAGAGTGTGTCTGGGTAGGGCGCGAGAGGCGATGGCGGCGGAGAGAGGAGGGGGCTGGGGTGAGCTGATGATTCCTGGCATCCTCTGGAGAGGGGCAGAGAGACCGAGTGGGAGGGGCAGATGCATGGAATCGGGATGTGCAATACTGAGCAGGCTCCTGAAAACGAGCACCACACAGGGGCGCTGCAAGGGCCAAGGGGGGCTTTCCCCACGTTCCTTTGGCTTGAAGAGCAAGGCAACATGGCGTCAGCTCATTCCCGGGCCAGAGAGGAGCCAGGAGCGGAGAGGAGCCAGGAGCGGAGAGGAGCCAGGAGCGGAGAAAGCCAGGAGCGGAGAGGAGGAGCCTGTTGTTGCAGGGGGTCCCTCACCTTGTACAGTATTTATGTTTTGATTTTTTTTTTTTTTAACTAGCTACCTTTTTGTTTGGTATTTTTAGCAGCACTTAATTTATGCATCCAGCTTTAAATCCTGAAGCGGGAGAAGGGGACCCAGTGAGCGGAGTTCATTCCTTTGGCTGGAGAAGGGCAAATAAACTGGCTCGTCGACCAGTTTGCAGTCAAACTTCTCTTGCTTGAGCTGAAGGCCGATGACGGGCACCGTCGCCCGAGAACTGCTTGGGGCGTATTCTGCGTCCAAGGCAGGACGTCCATGTTCAAAAGCATCTAGAGTTCTCAAGTCCCCTGATGGGGCTGTTTCCAACGTGGGCTGATTGGCCCCACTGGAAAATAAGGTCCCTTGAAGGTGTCTCATGTCAGCACCTCAAATCTGCAAAAGAGACACAGGCAACCCATCCCTTCCGTAATTAGGCACCTAAGTAAGTGGCCTTAGAAAGGCTCAATTCTGGTTGCCCCATGGCTCCTAGTGATTTTGTGGTGAGATGGCAGCAGCAGGAACTAAGATCTTCATTACTTTTCAGATCAGATGGCTGGATGGATGATGATTCTATGAAAGAGGGGTTTTGTTCGGAGGAGAGGGGAAAAGCAAAGTAGCTTGGCTTAATACGGGGTCTGATGGCCTTGATGGCCCAGGACAGGGGTCTGATGGCCCAGGACAGGGCTGGGAAGTCCAATGTCGTTGGAAGGGACCTCAAGGGCCAGCTAGTCCATCCTCCTGGCTTGGATGCAGGATGGCCACAGCTACAGCATCCTGGCCGCTGGCTGTCCAGCCATAGGCAACTCATGGGGGGAGGCTTCTGTAGGGAGCCCTGTAGAACACCTGCCCAGGCAGACCCCACTCCTGTGCCACCCCCCACTAGTGACAGTTTCCAGTCACCTCCGTGTCCAGCCTCTTTTCCAAAAACCTCCAGCGATGGAGAGGCCACACCCTCCCAAAGCTTTTTTTCCTGATATTGAACCAAAATCTACCTTCCTGGAACTTCCTGCCCTCGAGAGTGGATTTATCAGGTGGTAACGCCCAAACTAACTGCACGGTCAGTCTGTTCAGATGGCCCAGAATTCCCTGCCGCCCAATAACCCCCCCGAGGCAAGCTGTGGTACCTCAGTAACGGGCTCTCTGCGGGATCTGGAAGTGCCCTGAAAGGGAAAGGATTTCACTGATCTCCCCGGCTGCTCAGCTGTGGAAAGGGCATTTGGTCAGTCCTAGAATACTTTAGTGCAACCTGAAAACCGACTTGGACTTCAGTGGGCTTGTGGGTCGCAGTGGGGTATTTCTGAGGGCTCTGGATGAGTTCCCTTGTCCAGGAACCGAGTTTGGTGACACACAGACACACGCACAAGGCTGGAGTGAAGGGAGGGCCCCGCGTGCAAACAGACCATATCCGATTGTTTGAAGCTGGGATTGTTTCTCATTAGTGAAGCCCTCCTCTTCCCGCCACCATTTCCGGCCGCTGAGGGCGTTTTTTTACGAGGCACTGAAAAGCGCCTCCTGAGTCCCGCGTTGAGAGAAAAGCCGCGCGGGGCGTGTTTCTATGCTCCCTGCGCTGCCGGAAGTGATGTGACGAAAGCGGCACTGCCGGCAAGAGGGAGCATGTCCCTTCCGGCAGCGCGGGGAGCATGGAAACACTCCCTGCGTAGCTTTTCTTTCAACGCGGGACTCAGGAGCCGCTTTTCGGCGCCTAGGATCGCTCAGGCCTCACTCTGAAGAACAGATACTTTGAAGTCACCGTGCCTTACTTTGCATTTACCTCAGAAGCATTCTCACAAACTGAACCCTACGCCGAAGTCATTGAGGAGTAGGAAGAGAGGTATGGACTCCTGGGTGGGAAAAATCAAGAGTATATACCCCTGCCCCTTTCACTATTTACTTTGAATTAACTCTATTGTGGTACAGCAATTTGCGGGGGGGGAGATTCAGGAGTACTATTTCAGTTCAGCTGCAGTGTGAACGCCACCAAAGTGAAGTAGCCTCTTTGATGTAACTAAATTGCAGTTAGAACTAGGGCTGGAACAAGTCTCCACAGAAACGGGTCTATCCATCAACGCAGCCGTATCCAACCCAGCAACACTGGGAACGAATTGGTGCTTGGTTAGTGCCTGATAGGGCGTGTGATACACCGATTTGCCAACTTCTGGTACTGATTTTTTGACTTCCTATCCTGATTTTTCAACTTCCCGCCCTGATTTCATTGCTGATTGGTGCCAGTCAGTAAAACAGTCACACAGGCCACTTCCACATGAGCGCGCGGGGCAGGGGAACTTCTGGGAGCAGAGATCACGGTAGGAGCAATCCCGGGAAGCTCCGCTGAGGGGGAGGGGGGTGTTAGCCTGTTTGTAGCGTGTTTTCCATCACATATTGCAGGGCTCAAAAATCCAGCCCTGCAACACATGATGGAAATCGCGCTACAAACAGGCTAGCATCCCCCACCCCCGCAGACAAGCCAAGCTTCCTGGGATAGCTCCTACCGTGACCTCTGCTCGTCTGCAAGCGGCCTGGGTAACAGTAACACCAGGTAATTTCAGGTAATCAAGGGCCTGACTCAGTTTTCGGGCACCGATACTCAGTCTTCGGGCACTCGCTAGACTACTCAAAATTGCGGGTATCGCGCTGCCCCTTTCAGCTCTAGATGGGAACATGGGCCTAGGCTGGCCTCACACAGGCGAGGGGCAGCCCTCTGGGCTTAAACACATGGGAAGAGGGGCTGCTACACGGTGAACCGCCAGCAGGAGGTGCCCAGAGAATGATCTTCAAGGGGGTTGGGCTATGTTAGAAAGGGGTGTGGCATATTGGAAAGGGGGCGTGGTCATTTCAGAAAGGGCGCGAGAGCTCCTCTGGCGGAGGGCTGTTGCATCACAATGCTCTGGATGACTCGAAGGAGGTGCACATTCATCCCCTTGCTCCTGACCCTCCACTGGCACCCATGACCTCTAGCGATCCACAAGGTCATACCAACGGATCTTGGGTTGGTTTGTAGAACCAGCTACAGCAAAGCTGACTTTAATTCCCACCGCAGCCGTTTCAGCCCCGCCAGGGCATAACCTAATCCCCCATTGCTCCCTGAGTCCCCTCTCCCCCATAAATGGCTGCGGTTCCTCTGGGAACCCTTACACAGCTGTGGCCTCCAGTAAGCACGTCTGGGTGAAGCATGGAGGTGTCCATGAACCACTCTGAGCCCTGATAGCGGTCTCTCGGGGTGGACGGTTTGAGAGCCACAGCATTAGGATTTCTTGGAAGCCTACCAGTACAGTATCTTAGAGAGCTGGGGGAGTTGAAATGAATGCCCTACACGTTGCGTAGGGCGGTGGGATACCTAGCTAAGCAAAGGGGCTAAATGGTTCTTGTGATCCCGCCCAGACGACTCAGTGTTCAGCTACTGCAGGGCTTGAATGGGGCTCCTCCGGAGCAAGCGGTTTGTGGATCGTGGCCCAAGTCATTTTGCGCTTCTCCATCTGGGCTCCCCGGAATGTCCATCGCCTGCAGCTCACTAGCCACTCACCAGCGTGTGCACAGTTTTTTGTTTGTATTTAGCGAGAACCTCAAAACGTTAGCGCGATCCCAGCTAGATCTCACTAACGTTTCTAGATTCTTGCACTAATCAAATTGATTCTCCTTTCAGCCTTAGTCAGTGTACTGCTACCAGGGCCACGTGCTAGCCATTGAGGCACCAATACTTCCTACCACCCCTAACAAGTAGCTCCCGGCAGGGGATCACCCAGTCACCGGGGCTCCAATCCTCCAAGCAGTTCAATGAACTCGCTGCGATGAACAGGGCTTGGGCTGTATTGAGGTTCTGGGTCTCCTGATGGTGGCGATGGCAGTGGGAAGCTCTGCATTGGGTCTTAGGTCTCAGAGGTTTGTGTACAGCAGAGGTGGGAAGGCCCATGTGCTCCACCGCTGCTTTTTTATTTGGCCCCTTTCCAATCCCTGGATCTAGTCCTCGCCCTCAAGCACTGAAGGATCAAGCTCGGGAAAGGGAGCGGAAATGAGGGCACGCGCTCAAGCTTGGAGGATGGATCTATGCTCGAGAGCCGACCCTTCCTTCCCCCATCCTGAGCACGCCCCTTCAGTGGCCTCTGCCCCCGCAACTCCTGTGTGGCCAGGGAGAGAGAAACGGTCCCCTGCCCCTGGTGTAGACACCACCTACGGAATTGGCTCAGAAGCAGAACGAGTGGATGGACCAAGCTTTATGAACGGAGAGTCCCGACTCCCCTCCCTGCTGGGTTTGACGCTGTCCAATTGGCTTTGGTGCCGCTGTAGACGTACTGTAAATATTGGTATATATTGCCTCCTCTGTACATACTGTTCTCAAAGTCTCTGATTGTCGATATGAATTTAATGGCATATTTTTATATACTTGTCTAAGTTTCACGGGCACACGCAAGGGTGCCGGCTACACTTTTAAATTATAACAACTCCTACTTTCCAGTGCATTGCAAACCAGAACAAAACCGGGAATGCTTTTCCTCCTGAAGTATTACCAGCCCAGGGAAGAGCTGTTACTGAACCATGCTATTCCTTGGGGATTGGTTTGACTTTTTATTTTTGTCACTGTGGGTTCTTTGTCATTAAAGGTCACTGGTGTCAGAACCCAGATTTGTGTGTGGATTCTCCTTTCTTGAGTCGGCCGTGGTTTGTGGACCTCAGCAGAGACCCGCCAGTGCCTTCCATTCCTGCTAGCGAGGGCTTGCCGTAGACGCTCCTAAATCTCTGCAGGGGGAAGCCCCAAAGGGATGAGGCGCCACAGGTTGTGGCAGGGTGCAGCAGAGGGGCATAGCTACCACAGCGGAAGGAGCCCTTGCAAACGGCCTGATCACTGCTGGGACGTTTTCAGAGTGAGTGGGGGAAGAGCAGGACCAACACTCTGCCCCCATCCACTCTGAAAGGTTTTCTAGGAGCGTTTATGCCGCTTGCAAAGAGCTCCTCTCCACCAAGGAGGACGTTATTTAGCAGGGGGGTAACTAGAATAAGTGCAGCCACACGGGCCCGCAAGCCATGGGGCCCCCACACTGTATGTAGAATGCATTTGCACACTGGAGTGCCCCAGCAGGAGGGGTCATTCCCACAAAGCTACACCCCTGATTTTCAGAGTGGGAAGGGGCTGTGCTGACTCAAAACTTCCTGTGCAGCTGCTGCCACGTAAGGGAGGGGGGGGGCTCTGGAAGCTAGGGTGACAACACAACCTTTGCCAGTGGAAGTTGGCTGAGAGCTTTGGGAGCACTGAGTCCGCTAGCAGGACTAACCCTGAGAGGCTTCAGGGCCTACAGGATTGCCGCCTCTTTGGAGCTGACCCAGAGTCCCCGGGTGCAGAGAGGTGGAACCAGAGAAATGGGGACTTCAGAGGGCGGGGCCACAGCGGAAAGAAGCTCCAGGAGCAGCAGGTGGGCGGAGTCTGCTGGGAAATGGGGGTTTTTTCCCCCGAAGGACGATTCCAGCCCAGGCGCGACGGCGGTGGAATTGCTGAGCAACTTGGGGCTTTGAGATCCAGGTCCTAACACGGGAGTCCACAGACGGCTGAGTCTCCCACGCACTTTGGGACAGTGGTGACTGGCTGCCCCAGGAGGTTCTGTCACTGGCAGCAAGGGCTGTATCGCAGCGTGGGTGGGGGCACTGCACGGCCCTAGTGCCACCCCCGCTTTCCCAGAGGATTCCATGAGGGCAGACGCACCATCCTGCTCGGGGGGGATGCAATCCACCCACACAGTCTCAAGGGGCCTCAGCTCCTCCTTTACACAATATAGTTTGTATTTCTACCCAGCTCTATCGATCCCCTTGGGGTTCAGAGCATCCTACAAGAGAAAAATCAGATCAATTAGGGGGGGGAAATTAAAATACACATCATAATACGTACTAACCTTAAGTACAATTCAAATACACAGAAAAAGAATCCCGCGCTCTCCCACCCCAGCCAGAAGGCCTAGAGCGTCTCTGACGCCGGCAGCCACAGCCGGCGCTGAGGCCGCCGGATCGCCTGCCGCCGCACCCGGAGCCCCGCAAAGGTAAAGCAGCACTCAACTTTAGTAGGGGTGATCCCTGGGAGGTTGGGGGGGTGTTAAACACACACACACACCCAGGGATCGGGTCTATACTTACCGGCGGCTGCGGGGACGCCGGGCCGCTGGTNGCCGCGGCCGCTGGTGCTGGGGGGTGGGCTCTTTTTTTTAACAAAAATCCAGGCTGGGCAGGGTGGGTGCCCTTCCACCCGCACAGCCTGGGAGGGGGAGGGGGGAGTAATCATTGATTTCAATGGGGACACAGTGCCCCATTGAAATCAATGAAATAAAACCGGTACCGGATACCGGATTTAATCCGGGAATCCGGTTCTTTGAGAACCGGTAAATCCGGTATCCGGTAATTACCCCGGGCTCCCACCCCTAAATTGGCTAACCTCAAAAGCTCCCCACCCGGCTCCTGCTGCCTGTGACAGGTTTGGAAAAGCCACTTTGCACAGAAAAGTTTCACAAAAAATCAACATGACTCTCTGAATCATTTTCCCATCGGAATTCCGCCTGGGCCAGCGTAGCGGCTGCCATCTTGCTGTGCAACGGCAGCCATTTTGCATATGAAGAAAATGGCCATTCAGAAACAAATTTTGATTCGGTCTGATCAGAACTCAGACTGCACTAGTCCAGCCCAGGTTCCAACCAAACTGCACGAAATGCCTGGTTCCGACACTGTCACCCTACTCCTGCCTACTCCTTCATCCCTCAGATCACACCTTTTCCCTCCGTCCCTCACAAATTCACCCTACCAGCCTCCGCACATTGCCCTTCCCACAGCATAGCCCCATAAAACACAGCTGGGAAGGGGGAAACACGCAAGGACAGTTGGTGGTGCCACTCATCCCAGGCAGAGAAGCTTCTTGGCCACAAGCACAGCAGCCCATCAGCAGAAAGTGGCCTTTGATGTCGCCCGCTCTCTAGTTGCCAGATCTCTGGACACAGACATTGTCGGGGGGCAGCCGTGGTGTGGGCGGCTTTCATGGTAAGTCCGCTCCAAGCTACCTCCTTAGGGAAGGCATAGGGCCCAGCCAGGTGAGCTCTTGCAGGATCGGGGCCAGGCTGGGCGATTTCTTGCAGGATCGGGCGAGTGGGAGCGACACCGCAAAGTCCACGCAGGCAGGGGTGAAGCCAGGAGGAGAGCACTGTACGCGGGCGAAGCAAGCCAAGGCCCAAGATGAAGCAGAATCCAAGCGGAGAGACCCGTCCAAAGGGTAAAGGTGGAAGAGAGAGAGGGAGCAGGCAAACAGATAGAAGCTAGACTACGAGAACTGGGCTGGGGGGTTGCTGAGATCATGAGCCAAAGCGAGCCCACCTGGGCAGCTGGAGGCCACTGAGCTGCTCTAAGAAACCCAGGGCAGGGTCTGGCTTTTGAAGGCAGCAAGGTGTCCCCAGGACCAATGGGAAGGCAGCTTAGAGCCTGGTACCTCAGCTGCGCCCAGGCGCTAGCGAGCGTGGGTCTCACCGGGTGAGATGAGAGTTCGGGAATCAGTGCAGGAAGGAGCCTTAACAGATAGAAGGAGACACAAGAGAAGGGAGAGGAAACAACCCTTTCACCCCAGTAGCCAAGGGTTTGAGACCTGTCCCTGACAGACATATATACCCAGAAGTGCCAGCAGGATCCCTTTGTCCTGCCTCTTTTTTATGTAGCCAGTAGCCTCTCCCCTTTCCATCGTTAGGGTGACCCAATATGCAAATTTTATTTATATATATATTTTTTGTTTATTTTAAGAAATTATACCCCGCCCCGCCTGCCAGGCAGCCCGGGGCAGCTAACAAAGGGGACGCTTTAGAGGACACTTATGAAAAATATAGGTTGCAGGGCTGCATTGGCTCCAGTGCAGCCCTGCAACCTGCATTCCTCATAAGTGTCCTCTAAAATCTGCATATCGGGCCACCCTATCCATCGTGAGGCTTAGA
Source organism: Sphenodon punctatus (assembly GCA_003113815.1). NCBI lineage: Eukaryota > Metazoa > Chordata > Lepidosauria > Sphenodontia > Sphenodontidae > Sphenodon > Sphenodon punctatus. The sequence goes on from QEPC01001730.1 coordinate 1,934,665, forward strand.
AAAGGGGCATGGTCACATCCCGTTGGCCCCGCCTCTTTCTGGTCACACCCTTCCTGAACATTGTGACCTCACAGGGCTCGATAAGGGGGTGTGGCAATATTAGAGGCGGTGGAGAAGCTCCATCGCCACCCCCCGTGTCCAATAGCAAGCCCACAAACAGCCCCCTTTGCCCTTCCTGGGGTCAAGGGCTCCGGCGCCCTGTCAACACGATGCCACCTGCACGTCCCTGGATCTGTAAATGGTTTCAGGGCCAACCAGGACTGTCCCATGCTGGATTCTTGGTAGGGTTTGCCCCCCCCCGATTAAGGACAGCAAAGGGAAATCCTTCTGAGTGCCGTCTCCCTGGGGAAATGGAGGCTGGGTGGGTGGGAGGCCTGGTTCCGACTGCACTTCCCGATTTAGGACAGGGGCGACTGTTGTTTTCCAAAGCACATTAGCAGCAGCTCCGCAAGGCTGGCATTTGCTGAGTCAGGCGCGGCCGTACAAAAATACTCACCTTTGTAAGAGGGATAATGAAGGTTTTGAAGCCGCCTGTACCGTGTGTCACATCTTCCCAGTAGTTATTTTTCTGTTTGTGTCTTGAGGCTCTGGCCGGCGTGTTGTTGTTTTTGTTGTTGAACTGGGCTTAGGGTTAGCTAATAATTGGGTGTTAACATGTTGTTTGCGACGTGTGGGCACGGAGAGTTGACCACCTAACTCCTGCTCCTGGCGTTTAACTCAGGCAAAACATCCCAGCCTTGCCAAATGCTTCAGGCCTGAACCCCCCCCCCACCACCACCTTCCGCCAGCAGGGCCAGAGCCAGATACCTGCAAACTGTGTAGCCACGCAGGTTCCCATGTGTGAAATAACAAAAGACAACATCTGCAAAGTTTCAAAATCGCAGAATTAGATTTGACATGCTCATAAAGATAGAAATAGCCACCGAGATCACTCCGATTAGGCAACTCAATTTCTATGTAAGAAAATGAACACTGACAGGAGAAATTGGCAGCCATCTTGGAAAATGGCAGCTTTCTTGGATGGGCAGGTGGTTTTAGAAAATGGCCTGATGATAATATCGATGCCACGTTGCTTGCTTGTCTCACAATGGAATCGATTCCCGCTACCAAAAAATGACAGTTATCCACCTGACTAAGAAATGAACTGGATAGGTGAGCTATATCAATTGAGTGTAAAGCCCCCATCCTTAAACCCCCAACCTCCAGGTGGCTAACGCCACCACCTGAGACTGTTCTCCTGCCCAGCCTCTCCTCCCCATGTCTCCTCCCAGGCCTTGTCTTGACCCCACCTCTCCTCCTGTCCATCTCTCCTGGTTCCCCCCACCCCCCAGCTTCCTGGCTGGCTGCCAGCAATAGAAAAGCAGGCCGGTAGCAACAGGAAGTGAGGTGGAACAACTTTTCTCCTGACTATTCCTGGGACTCTGGCTCTCCTGACTCCCAGTCCTTGGCTTGGCTTAGCTTGGCTCTTCTCTGCTCTCACCCCGCTCTGGCTCCTTGGTTCCTTGGCTCCTGTTTTCCCTCCTGGTTTCTTAGCTCCCTGGCTCTGCTGCTCTGACTCCCCTTTGGTTCCTCTCAGCTCTGACCTGCTGCAACCCTCGTTCCAGCTCGCTTCTAGTTGCGATTTGTCCCTTTGGCCTCTGTGTTCTTCCCCCTGCTGTGTCCCTAACCTCTGTGACAAGCTTCGCTCTTCCCTAACTTGATGAGCTGAGCTTTTCCCAAGTTTGGAAAGCTGCGGAGAGGTCCCCCTTTCCCTGCTTTCCTCCTACCACTCTGGCTATCTCTAGCCTGTCTTCCTCCTCTTCCCAGGTCTAACCCATCCCCCCATGACAGTGAGATGATAGCCCACTGGAGTCAGTGCAGCCCCCACGTAGCCCCCAATCATATGGTTAGTACATTCAGCCTAATAAACGGGCAGTGTATTTCATGTCCTTGTGGCAGCGTCCACCAGTGGTGGTGCTAGCAATCTCCCTCCATGCAGCCACCTCTCAGCTGAGAGACTGCTAGAGATCTCCCTCCCCCCAAGTCTCCCTCCCCACCTCTCAGCTGAGAGACGTGCTAGAGATCTCCCTCCCCCCAAGTCTCCCTCCCCACCTCTCAGCTGAGAGACGTGCTAGAGATCTCCCTCCCCCCAAGTCTCCCTCCCCACCTCTCAGCTGAGAGACGTGCTAGAGATCTCCCTCCCCCCAAGTCTCCCTCCCCACCTCTCAGCTGAGAGACGTGCTAGAGATCTCCCTCCCCCCAAGTCTCCCTCCCCACCTCTCAGCTGAGAGACGTGCTAGAGATCTCCCTCCCCCCAAGTCTCCCTCCCCACCTCTCAGCTGAGAGATGTGCTAGAGATCTCCCTCCCCCCAAGTCTCCCTCCCCACCTCTCAGCTGAGAGAAGTGCTAGAAATCTCCCTCCCCCCAAGTCTCCCCACCTCTCAGCTGAGATACGTGCAGAGATCTCCCTCCCCACCTCTCAGCTGAGAGACGTGCTAGAGATCTCCCTCCCCCAAGTCTCCCCACCTCTCAGCTGAGAGACGTGCTAGAGATCTCCCTCCCTCCAAGTCTCCCTCCCCACCTCTCAGCTGAGAGACATGCTAGAGATCTCCCTCCCCCCAAGTCTCCCTCCCCACCTCTCAGCTGAGAGACATGCTAGAAATCTCCCTCCCCCATAGCCCCCCTTAGGCCTCTCAGCTGAGAGGCAGCCACGAGGGAGGGAGATTGCTACTTCTCTGCCTCTCAGCCGGATGAGCGTGCTACGTGGGACTCTTGTGTGCTGGTGGACTTGGATGCCGGCGAGGCTGTGAGCAAACCTAATCGATGAGATGCGGGTGCATGGGCACCCATTAGCCCTGAATGGCCCACACAGTGATGCCCCTGGACTCTGCTGAGAGAGGAGGCTCACGGTGGCATGAGTTGCAGTTCTATGGTGACCAGGTGGAGGCCACACGGCAGAAGCATAATAGGCAGGCACCCAAGAATGCACCTGGTTCTGAATCGTCTCCTTTGATTCCACCCTAAGTTAGGGCCCATTCAAGTTGAGTTTAGAACTGTGTTTTTAACCCTTAGTTTTCAATAACAACTTTCCATAATTCTGAACCAATCTGCTTTGTTTACTTGAACTTGAACTTCACAACTTTTTTCTAACTCTTAAAGCTGGTGTGTGTTCCTCTGCGGAAACTGGTTAGAGGAGTCTAGATCGTTCCTCCATTAGGTACAGAGGCCGGCCTATCCACATCAATGTTCCGTAACTGGGCAATGCCCCAGATTACACAGGTTTGCACTTGTGAATCTGGCTCCAGGTGTTTGGATTAACACAGCCAGTTGCACGAACGGATCCAGAAACACCCTGGATTACTGGGCGAGAAGGCTTGTGGAGGTTACCAGTGAGACAATGAAGTCACGGCTGGGTTTCGAGGTGTGGGATGTCAGGGAGAACCCCGAATCCCTGGTGTAAGAACCTGTCCCAGATCTGAACATTCCCATGGGGGGCGGCGCCGATGTGCGACTCCTATCCACCGATGGCTTGACCCCCACCTGGGTCCCAACGATTTGTTTATTTTTAGACATTTTTACCCCGCCCATCCTGCCACAGGCCGCTCTGTCCGGCTTGCAATTAACAATAAAAACACTTTCAATTCTCAAAACAAGGAGGAATGAAAACATCCCTAACCACCCCCCACCCTAACCCCATTCCCCCCACCTTAACCATCCTCCCCATCAAAAGCCAGGTGGAGCAGCCACGTCTTACAACAGCGTCGAAAAGAGGGGAGATCCGAAGCCAAAGGGGCCTCCACCGGCAGGGAGTTCTACAGCCGTGGAGCAACCACCGAGCAGGTCCTCTCCATCGTGGTTCCCCGGCAGACTCGGGGGACCTCAAGGAGAGCACCCCCCAGTAACCGCAGGGGCCGATCCAGGACCCGGGGGGTGAGGCGGTCCTGCAAATAGGTCGAGCCAAGGCCATTTAGGGCTTTATAGGCCGGCACCAACATCTTGAATTGGGCCCGGAAGACTGTAGGCAGCCAGTGCAGAGACTGAAGAACTGGTGCAATATGTTCCCGGCGGCCCAACCCCACCAGGAGACGGGCCGCTGCATTCTGCACCAGCTGCGGCCTCCGAGCCGTCACCATGGGCAGCCCCACGGAGAGCGCGTTGCAGGAGTCTAGCCGAGAGGTGATGAAAGCATGGATGAGTGGCCAGGTCAGAGTCCGAAATACGCGGCCGAAGTCGACGCACCAGATGTAGTTGGCGGAAGGCGCTCCTCGCCACAGACTCCATCGGAGCATCCAAGCGGAGCTGCGAGTCAAGGAGCAGCCCCCAGACTCCGGACCTGGGGAACCAGCAGAGGACAGACCCCATCAATGGGGCAAGGGGGGAGCATAGCTCAAGTGGTAAGAGCACGTGCCTTGCATGCATATGGTCCCAGGTTCAGTCCCCAGCATCTCCACCTCAGGATCCATGGTAGCACACCTGGGGGAAGCCTCCACTGGGGGCCTGGTGGGGTCCCAGGCAGCATGCCAGGATGGCCTCTGCCAGAGACCCTGGAAGAGCCAGATTTGGACACAAATTTGTAAACCCCTGCTGCTGTGTCCAGTTGTGACAAAAATGGATCATTCATCTGACTCAGTTAGGCAGTTTAGTTAGTTAATGATGGGGGCCGTCACCCCCCGCTGTCTTACGCACCAGCATCACCTCCATCTTACTAGAGCAGATATTACTACTATTGATCATTTCTATAGAGCGATTAGTCCTATGCAGCGCTGTAGCTAAATTGATAGTACATTTGCTCCCTGTATGTAATGGCTGCAGTTCTGAGTAGTCTGTAGGGTGCCTGATCAGTACTTGACTTCGGGACACTCTGTACTTCCCCATTTCATTCATTTTTATTTGTTTTATATAGTGCCAGCAATGTGCCTGTCACTGAAAACTCATTAACTAGAGATAGGTCCCTGCCCCAAAGTGCCTACAATCTAGGAAAGATAAGGGAGAGGGGGGCAGAGAGCTACATTCAGGAAGTCACAGGTACAGGT
>QEPC01001730.1:1949655-1967556 GCA_003113815.1 Sphenodon punctatus
CAGATTCCAGGTCTCTGCCGGTGTTGTGGCTCCCCGTGCGAAGCCTGTGGTGAGCAGACCCCAGGTGCGAGGGCCAGCTGAGGGGATCTCTAGCCAGGGATGGGCCACGATATACCTGTATCGGCTACTGGCGGCAGCACGTCTGCATCAAGGACCATTGCAGGCCCCTGGCTGGGATCCACAAGCTGTTTCAGTGGCACAGCGCTGCGGGGGGCTGGAAGCAATCGGCTGGGGGGGGGTTAACATTGCTTACGCCACCACAGAAGGGAGCACGTTTTGGTCCAACTCAGGAGTGGGGGGTGGGGGGTTGAGCTGTAGGATCCTTGCCCACTTCCTTTTACAGAAGTCGCTCCATTGTATCATTCCTACAGTGCCATCAGCATTCAAAGTGCTTTTACACTCTTTAGCCAGTTCACTCTCTCACATCCTCTCGGTGAGGCAGGTCATTATTAGTTCCATTTTACAGATGGGGGAACGGGGACTGAGAGTGAGTGGCTTGCCCAGGGCTACCCGGTGAGTTCATGGCTACAGATGGGATTTGAGCCCAGGTTGCCTAGGTGCAAGGCCAGCCCCTTAGTCACTAGGCTATGTGTTGGGATGATGTCATCCATCCCTTCTACGAGTGGAATTACTGAAGTGCTGAGAGACCTTGAGTTGATCAAGAGATGCATCTCCTGCCACAAGCTGAAGTGGCTGTTTACAGCTTATGCGGAGAAACTTAATTTAATTCTTTGTAAATATCAGTTGTGGGAGCCCAAAGTAAGTAGCAGGTGAGGGTGAGAAGGCTTTTCCTGCCAGGTTTCATGCTGATTTACTACCCTGTGCTAATCCAGATAAATCAGGCTTCACATTGTCTCCCTAGGACTGCAGGAAGAAGAGGGAAAATGTGTCCTCGGGGCAGACTCTGTGTGTGTGTGTGTGTGTGTGTGTGTGTGTGTGTGTGTGTGTGGGGCTGGCTTCTGCCTTCCTTTTAAAACTTTAAACCGCACAGGAGTGCCTTTGGAGAGTGGGCAAACTGAGGCGCACTGTTGGGGTGCTGTAAGGGAATGACACTACCAGGTGGCAGCAAAAGGGACCTGATGGGAGAAACGGCTGATCCTTGATCATTCTACTCTGGGTTGGCCACTGAGCATAAACCTGGAGTCTGTATGCAACTCCCTGCAAATGGAATAGATGGGGAACATGCCACCTTTGGTATAATAAACGCCTGTGGCTTCATACATTCCAGAGTTTGGTTCTCAGATGAGTGCTGTGTTTTTGCAAGCAGAGAGCTTCTGGATCCGGAGGGGAGTCCCCTGTATGTTGGGGTACAGCGTCTCTTGAAGCGGATCCAGCATCCTCTCCCCAAAATTGAGCTCAAGGTTACACCGCTGCCAATGTGGCTGGGAAGATCCGAGTGTGACCCTCTGCCCACATGAGGGCAAGGGATGCCTGGCAGCTTCCCCACGGGGTCGCTGTCCTCCTGCACCCACCCAAGAGGAAACGAACGGAGACCTACCCGTCAGCCTTCCGTGCAGGAGATACCGTCATGTCTGGGCACAGACAGCGAGGAGGATTCCAGACGCACAGTTAGCCAGGTGGGCAGAGGAGTCCTGTAATTACCCCCAGGAGCTGCTTGGAGGCCGACCCAGGCAAAGCAGCGGAGAGAGGATGTGCTGCTTGTGCCCAGTCTGAGAACTTACAGCCCGCTCGGTCCCTGCATTTCTGTGGCCCCCACCGGCAAGGCCGTGCGGTTCAAACGCAACTAGGGTTACCGTCCCTCCGCTTTAAAAGAGGACGCTCACCAAAAATACGCTTTCATAAGTGTTCTCTTTTAAAGGGGTGGTACGGTAACCCTAAACGCAACCCCACTCTGGAGATAATGCATCCAGTAGCCAATCCGGGAAGAATCTTGGACCCAGGGGCCAAATGCAGCCCATGGCAAGCTTGGAGGGGGCTAATGTGTCCCTGTTCCAAGATCTGGCCCCTGGATTTGGTTCCTACCCCCAAGCGCTGAAAAGCTGAACTGTGGGCAAGGGGGCAGAGAGGAGGGCATGGGCACAAGGAGAAAGGACAGACCCATGAGCTGGACCCACCTTTTCTTGAGTGACCATTCCCGGCCCCCAACTGCTCTGCGGCCCTCGGAGCTCCCACTAGTTTCTAAAGTGGCCCCCGGGAGGGGGAAAGGTCCCTGCTTGCCCCCCCCATTAAGAGGGGGGGGGTCTGTCTCAAACCTGACAGGCCCCAGTTGCCTCTTTTTCTGGGCTAGATTTACCCATCTCCTCCAGCCTTTTCCCCTGGCAGCTTGTCCCCTCCCCAGGAAGCAGGCTGTCTCGGGAAGCGCAGGCCTCACCCCACCCGTCTCTCAGAGGCTGGGAAGCCAGACTCGGCAGTTTGTGGGGTGGAGGGGAGAGGTGCTAGTAAAGTCACTAGCGGGTGACGAGTGGTGCAAAGAGCAACGCCACCTCTTGCTGAAGCTAAGGCCGGCTCGCCAGCAGGGGTCGATCTAGTGGCGTACCCAGGCTCTTGTGGTTGGGATCTCCTGGGTGGGGGCTCGGGCTTACCCATGAAGGCAGTACTGCCCCATCTCCCTGAAACCCCCTCCCCTAGAGCAACAGCAACCCTGTCAGGAAGGAAGTTTTCAGAGTGGGTGGTGGTAGGGGCAGCTCTCCACCTACTCTGAAAACTTTCTTCTTGGCAGCCCCCTTTTTCAAGCAACCACAACCTTGCCACTAGGAAAGTTTCAGAGTGGGTAAGAGCAGGGTCCCCCTCTGAAAACGTCCTAGCAGTGCTCACACCTGGGATCAACTGGGCCCCCTTGCTCCAGAGTGGGTAGGGGCAGTGTCCTGATCCAACCCACCCCCTCTGAAAGTGTCCTAGCAGTGCTCAGGCTGTTTGCAAAGTCTGGGGGCCTGGAATCAACTGGGCCCCTCCCTCGCCCCAGGGTGGGTACGCCTGGAGGTGGATCCCCCGCCCTGTCTGCAAGCCAGGCACCCACGTTCGCTCATGAAACCTCCCTGCGGCAGGAAATCGTTGGGCCCGCGCGGCATCGAAGCAGAGCTGACCAGCCAGGCAGCGTGATCTGCAGAAAAAAGAAAACCAAGATCGGAGTATTCAGTTATCCGGGGCGTCGGAGGAGAGGAGAGGAATGCAGCGTTCGGCTTGTCCCGCCTTTAGTCTCTTTATCGAGGGGCGTCTTGATTTCCCCTCCTGCTCTGGGCCAGCCTGTCCCGGAATATCCCGGGCAGCGGGTGGCTTGCATCGCAGCAATGCTTCCGCAGGGAGGGGGAGAGGCTGCTGCCTTGTCAAGTTCGGTCTTGAGAGAAGCCGACGCATCCGGTGTGTTTTATAGAGCAGCCCTCTTCATCCGGCAATGCCGCCAGGCCCGCCAGCATCCCACAACCTGATCCTAGATCTCATTGCGTAGAAGACTTGCGTTCCGCTTCCTCCTTGATCTTTAGAAGAAATTCCCTTGTCCAGTTAAAAACTGGAAAGGGGAGACTAAGGGCAACTAGACTTCGACGCCGTTAGTTCCAAGTAACAGGGCGGCTCTAGCTATTTTGCATGTTGTGTTTTTTTATGAAGGATCCATTCCAGGATTCCTAGCCAGTATGTACGAATACCCTTTGTTGTTAACAGATCCAAACTCATCCATTCCAGGTTTTACATTGGACCCGGTGGTAGGGGCACTCTGGAGATAGTTAGCAGTTAGTTAGGCAAAGAACTGCAGTCGTAAAGATGCCTGTCTCTTTAAATATGAGAATAAGATGCCTGTCTCTTTAAATATAAGAATAAGATTAATTTCTAACTCTCCTGCTGCACTGGGACATAACACTCTCCCATCCAGCTATCTTGTAAAAATACAAGTTGGAAATAGGGACCCTCTGACTGCCCCCCCACCCCACCCCTTTCCTTAAATCACCTCCTATCAAATCCCCCTTCACTATTAACCATTTGTGTACTTTCAGTGTTCAAATTGCTTTACAGTTCTTATCTAGGTCATTATTATTCCCATTTTACAGAAAGGGGAACCGAGGCTGAAACAGAATGACTTTCCCTAGGCCACCCAGTGAGTTCATGGCTAAGAAGGGATTTGAACCCTGATCTCTCAAATGCAGCCCTTTTCCCACTGGCTCTCGTACACCATAAAATGTCCAGATAGCTGCATTGGTTCTGCCTGCAAGAAAGCCACAGCCAGCACACACGCATTGGGGCCATCATTGGGCTCTGCCTTCTGGAGGATACACCAAGGATCTGCATAATCCCATCCCACCTTGGTGCCCTGAGGAACTCTGAGCATCCCACGGACCTCGCTGTTCTCCAAAGCCTTGAACAGTTTGTTTTATGGATGGGCCAAGGAAGCAAACTGAGCAATGGAAAGGAATTGGGGTTTCTCTGTTTAACACAGAAGCTGCCGCACTAGTTCGTTCATCAAAGAAGCACAAAAGAGTAGGTCAGGTTCTTTTTGTTGCAGCCTTCTTTTAACAGGGCTCCTTCATTAGGGTTTTTAACAGAAAAACTAAAGAAGAGAAATCCTCCCTGGTTTCCAGTAGACCATCAGAGGGTTCTGTCTTTAGGCTGGTTTTCTTGCATCTCTCCGCCTGGATAGGGACGGTAGACCGGGGGCAGCCGAACCGCCTGCCGAAACATGCATGTGTAGGAGAGCCGCAACACGTGCTACTTACGCACACGCAAACCTCTCTTGCTTTGTGACCCGTCACTAGGACATCCTAGCTGCTGACATTCAGAGGAACCACTTTGGTTCAGCTGCTGAGATGCGGGTGCAATGAAAGATGAGACCACTGGGGCAGTGCAGGGCCAGCCCTGGCAGAGAGGCACATGTAGCTCCTGTGTCACATAAGTGCCCTACTGAGTCAGACCAATGGTCCATCAAGCCCAGCATCCTGTCTCCGACATCAGCCAGTCCCAGTCGCATGGGAGAAGTACCAACAGTCACAATGGGCAATCCAGTCCCTGTTGATCATTCCCTGCTTCTGACAGTAAGAAGTTCTCATCTTGTAATCAACTTGGCTAATAGCCATTAATGGACCTATTATCCAAGAATTTATCCAGTCCTTTTTTAAACGCAGCCATGCTGCTGGCCCGGACAACCTCCTCCGGCAACAGTTTGTTCACCCCTGTGCTAGACTCATCAAATTAACTTCTTCGTATTTATACCCCAGCTATTAATCGTGACCAGATGTCCCACTTCAGGCACTATGCCTTGGACTGCTCCATCATGACCTTCCCTTCTCCATCCTACCCCCAAGGGCTAGGCAGGACAGCTCCAACACAGGAGCAGGGCCTCCACCCCTGATTGCTTGTTAAAGTTGCATAAATATGTATACATTAGCATCCTGTTAATTTATGCGCATTGGGATCATGGGAGCAGAGCATGAGCATCCCACTCTGATGCTACGCAAATGTGGCCACCTTATGTATCCAGCCGGTCTTCACCATTTCCATTGGGGCGGAGTGGAGGTCATGCAAATATTCTTAGCTTTTGTAAGACGCACCTTCTCTCCCAAAACACGACTGCAGTTGGAGGCCTGACCTACTTTCTCCTTTTGCAGAAAAGTGCATCTTCTTTGTTTCTCTCTCTGTGTGTTTACGGATCAGTTGCAACAAAGATGTTTTCAGAAAAACAGGGCTGCAAAGAGGGCTCGTGACAATGATGGACAATTAAAAGCAAGAGATCATTTTGGCACGGCGCCGTGGGATTACACAGAGATGCCCAAGCAAAATTGGCTCATGAGGTCAGTCTCCAGCAAACTGTAACAAGAAGCGGAATCAGTTTCATTCTAAATTAATTCCAGATTTCTCATCGCATGTAACTGTAAACTCAGCTGCAAATTTTTTCCCCATGAAAGTCTGCGTTTAAAAAAAATCCCACATTTGAAGACTGTTTGCTGACTTCCCATCTGAGGAATAATTCATTAATGAATGAGGCTCCTTATATATATAAAATCAGTCTGTTTATAGCCACTCGAGGAACAGAAGAGCTAGCCAAGTCCTTGGGTAAAGGGTATTCGTGAGCTGTAATCCAGGAGGAGAAGAGGCAGTTTGATTGCGGCGTGCGAGAGCCTTCATGGGGAGAAGGTAGTGGATGCTAACGGGCTCTGTGATCTATCAGAGCAACGTCTAAAGCTGGAATTTAAATGGTGAAAAAATGTCAATCTGGATATAAGCCCTAAATCTTTTGACCCAAAGTAGCCAAGATGATCAGTGGTATATAGAACAGCTTCCACATGAGGAGAAACTTAATAGGTTGGGGCTCTTAAGCTTGGAGAAGAGATGACTGAGACAGGATAGGATAGATGCTACCATGGAGTGAGCAGGCTCAGCTGAGCTCGGGGTTGTGACTGTAGAGAGACCCTCTGCGTCGTGTCCGTCTGAGCAATGCTAGGACATTTTCAGAGTGGGTGGTGGAAGGAATGAGGCCAACACTCTGCCCCCACCCACTCTGAACATTTTTCTAGCAGCGTTCTCCACTTGCAAAAGGCCCTGCCCACTCTGAAAACAACCTTCCTGGTGGAATTGCTGCCACTCTGGGGGCAGGGGGTGTCACTAGGAACCAGGGCAGCACTACAACTTCTCGCAGGAGGAAGCTGGCTGGTAGCCTTGTCAGGGCTGCCATTTGGGACAAGCCCAAGTCCACTACAGCCTTCCTACACCCCTGAGTGATGTGGAGTAAATAAATGGGGAACAGGGATGGGTGTCACGGATTCAGATTAATCCGTAACTGCTTGAAAGAGGCAGTTGCGGATTAATCCGTGTCGATCCGTGCCAAACCGCAACAGGCATGTTGCAGTTCAGCTTAAAATCTATAATTCCCCCCCAACCCCGAGCATGTTGTCCACTAACGCCAGACAGCAGCCCCGATGCCGTCCTTGCTTGACCCATGTAGCACGGCTCCATCTGCCAAGGTGGCTTTTCTTTTTGGAACATTCTTTTTGGTCTGCCGGGGGTGCCGTCTTGGAGGTCCCCCGTGTCAAGCGTGGGGGCCACAATGGAGAGGGCATTCTCGGTGGCCGGGCCGCGTCTTTGGAACTCCCTCCCGGAGGAAGCTTGCCTGGCCCCCAGCCTTTTAACATTTCAACGGGCTTGTAAAACCTGGCTGTTCGCCCAGGCCTTTGGGGAGTGGGGGTTAAGGTTTTTAGCTCTTCCTACCCTGGTTTCTTTTTTCATTTATTTTGTCTAACTCTGTTTTTGAGGTTTTTAAATTGTGTGTTTTTAAAAAAATTGTTTCTATTTTTATGAATGTTTTTATTTTGATTGTACATTGCCCCGAGATGCCCTAGGCATATGGGGCGACTAATTAATGCTTATAATAAATAAATAAATATAAATATAAATAACATCCTTCCAGTGACTTCATTTCCCCCTTGTCCCATCCTGGCTTCCTGCTGTTTATTTCAGAGTAACCTAGTAAATATCCTCTTCCTTCTTGGCTGTTTCATTCAGCTGCCAGGTGCCTCTTTTATGTGTGCCACGTGTTGGGTAGCAGGGACACATTCCCACGCGGCTGCCTCCTCGCGCCCCAGAGCAGCTCTCTCCTCTCCGTCTGGCTTTGAGGAGACGATGGAAGGAAGAGGAGATTCTGTTCCACAGGCCTGGTGCGTACCACACCAAGCTGTTGCATCTATTCGGAAGCCTGGGCCTCCCCAGCCCAGACTTCTACCCCAAATCCCTTCAAGCCAAGTGCCGGCCCGTGCTTCCTTGAACACAGAAAGGAGGCTCAAGCCAGGATGGGGAGCCAGTCGGGTCAAGAGGCAAAATGCAGCCTCGGTTCCTACCTCCAACCACTGGAAAACTGACCCCAAGGTCAGGGAGCGGAGGTGATCCAATAAGAGAGATCTAATCTATTTTGTCACCATCTCTTAGGGCCATTATGTCCGAATCTCTTCTAAGGAAACTCCTAAAACTCTCCTTAACTAGCTCTCCATCCTTGCCCTCCCTACCTGCAGGGACTGGGAGTCAGCCCAGGGTGGGACCACTCACTAGGACCAGACAGCTGGAATTCGGTCCTCAGGATGTGTTTTGATTCTTTAGTCGGGTAAACACAAAGTGCTTGAGAGTATTTGGCTTTAATGAAGGGTTGGTATTCGTAGCCAGTGTGGGCTGGAAGCTGTCAGGCTGCTGTATGCTCTCTCTAATGGTTTGGGCTGAATATGGATGGGGTTCCTGTGCTATTACGGACAGTAGTCTAGTGAAAAGCGTTTGATGATTCCAGGACTGGTTCCTTGTAGAGACAGACCAACGGTCCATTGAGTCCAGCATGGTACCTGGCTTGGACAGTGGCCAATCTCTCCAAGCGACCGAGATTGGCTGCCATCGGAGACAGGATGCTTGGCTCAATGGACCATGGGTCTGACCCAGTCTGGCTCTTACGTTCTTGGCAGTGGAACTGAGGGAAGGGGATTGCTCTGCAGAACCCCACATTGATAACCTGCGTGGCTGCACTAAGATTCAGCCCCGGGGGCCAAATGCGGCCCATGGCTAGCTTTTATTTGGCTCCTTTTCTGAACCCGGATCTGGATCCAGTTCCGAGTCCTTCCTCCAAACACTGAAAAAGTGAGCTCCGCAGAAGGGAGCAGGGATGAGGGTATGTGCACAAGGATACAGGATGGATCGATGGCACGGATCCACGATCTGGACCCTCCTCTTCCTGAGACACCTCTGCCCCCCCCCCCCCCCCCCCCCTTTTGTTCCTATACGGCACAGGTGGGGAANAAAGGTTCCCCATCCCTGCTTTAGGGAACCACACACACACCCCCGGGGTTCTCTTCCCCCTTTTGTTCCTATACGGCACAGGTGGGGAACCTTCTCTCTCCCAGGGAAGGGAGTACAAGGACTGCAGGGAAGTTGGGGAAGGGGTGTGCGCAGGGTGAGGAGAGACCAGATCATGACTCTGCAGCCTGGATCCATCCCCTCTCCTTGTGTGCATGCCCTCCTCTCTGCTCCCTTACCTCGAGTTCTCTCTGTCGGTGCTTGGGGGTGGGGGGGAAGGAACTGGAAAGGGGCCAAATACCAGCCACACTTATCCTAAGCACATAAGTAGTGCCATGCTAGGTCAGACCAATGGTCCGAGCCCAGCATCCTGTCTCCGACAGTGGCCAGTCTTTGTTGCTTTGGAGGAAGTACTCAACAGGTCATAATGGACGGCATCTGTCAGGCATTCTGTAGTTGTGAATTTATGGCATTGAGCAGGGGGTTTGACTAGATGGCCTCTAAGACCCCTTCCAACTCTGATTCTATGGAGTGATCCGTTCCTTCTTGTTCACTCCCAGCTCCGGACAATCAGACGTTACATCCTCCAACCTACTTGGCTAAGAGCCATTGATAGATCTGTCCTCCAAGTACTTAGCCAATCCTTTTTTAAAATCCCGCTGTGCTACAAGCCTTGACCGCCAGCTCCGGCAACAAGTTTTACAAGTGAATTGTGCATTTCCCTCCCCCTGTAACATATGGCATCAACAAGTACTGTGTCTGTGTGGTCTCTAGTTATAGAGTTAGTTGTAACATGCAAAGGCTACGCCGTTCCGGTGTTGAAAAAACAAAGCATTTAATTTGAGGGGGGTGGCAGGAGCGATCGCTACAGTTTTAACGGCCCGGCGAGTTTTCCGTGTAACAGCTGAGTTTTGCAAAGCTCTCTCTTAATCCGCACGCCGGCTCCAATTGTCTGGAAAATTGCGGTCTACAATTCTCTCTCCTTCCCTGCTGCGCACAATGGATCCCCTGAAAGCTCAGAAGGGAAACCGGTTTCCTCCCTGCATTGTCTTTCCTTGCTAGGCGGGACTGACGGTTTGCTGGGATGCTCGGTCGCTGGCTTTGCCGGATTCATGCTACCTTTTCATAGAAGCATTTGCTACAAGTGGGGGCAGGGAGGGCTCTAAAGAACTGCAGGCCCAATTTTGCAAAGCGCCAGGTGCAGGACTCAATGGAAGAGCATAAGAAAGGAGTCGCTTGGGCCTCCCTTTTGAAAATGAGCTGGTCTGTCTGAATTTACAATAGGGGGGGGGAGTGGCTAGAATGAGAGCAAAGTCAGGTGTATACCCATCCTATTTATGGTGCATTAATGACCGCAGGGCAGTAAGGCCGGAACAGCTCCCCCTTTTCTAAGGCCCTAGCTTCAGCTGCCACCACTGAGACTCCATTTTCTCCACCAGGGCCCGTTCCAACCCAGCTGCGTTGCGTGACGCATTAAAGTTAATGATCTCATCCAAGCAAGTCACCCAGCCGTCGTTTCTCCCCCCGACCTACGCATGCTCTTTCTTTCCCAGCATCTGGTTGTGTCAGCCGGAGAACGCCATTGTATTTGGACGTTCGGCCTTGCTCGGTGGTGGCTGGAGGGGGGGTGGAGCCCAAACGGGCTCGGTGACTGACTTTGAGGCCCGATCTCCGTACACAAGAATGGCGCACAAAGCAAGCTTCTTCTCGGAACCCAGCCCAAACTGTCAACCAAACCCCCGCCATTGTGGGGAGGACCGACCGCCGCGCTGTCTTGGCCGCCGGGCCCTCTGAGAAGACCTGTGACCTCGCGAGAAGCGGCTGTTGCTGCTGCAGTACGGTCGCAGGCTGGCTCTGCAGCAGACACCGGCCGGCGACAGTGTCCCCGGCTAGACTGACAGTAATTAGGATCCCTGTAGAAGCCTTGACTCATCAGTGCTTCGGCGCCTGGTGCAGGGAGGCGGGGACTAAGGCAAACCGAGAGTAAGGACCAGATCCTGAACTGATGGAAACGGCCACATCCCTGTGGGTTTTAATTAGGGTTGTGCACTGGGTTTTCAGTAAAACACAAAGCCCTTTTCGGCCTCTGTATTCAAAATACAAATGGAACAACAGAATCTTAAGAGTTGGAAGGTTCTCCAGAGGTCAGCCCCCTGCTGAATGCAGGAAATCCACAGCATCTCTGACAGATGGCCGTCCAGCCTCTGTTTGACTTAGGGTTGTGCCTCTGGGTTCTGAGTGAACACACATTTCCCCCAAAACGTGGTATCTGAGGTCTCAAACTGTTGCCAGGAACTGCAGCAGATATCCACCTTGGAATTGGGCTGCGCTTGGACTCCTTTCCTTCTAGGCCTGTCAAATGGCAGAGCGGCACTGCACTTCTGTGTCAAGTCACACCTTAGCCAAAAACTCACTGTGTGACTTTGGGCCAGTCACAATATTCTCTCAGCCTAACCTACCTCACAGGGTTGTTGTGAGGATTAAAATCTGTGCTGTATGCAACGCGCTCTGAGTGTCGGGGCTATATAAAAATAAAGATGATTATTAAAATAACCCATATGCAGGGAGGGAGCCATGATCACTGCAGTTTCCACAGTTGCAGCTACAGGGAAAGGGCAGCAAACATGGGTAAAGATCATCCTCAGCATTAGCAATGCCTCATGGTCGAGGATGATTGTCTTCCATATATTGCCTTATTTATGGGTCTGACGATTGCTGGCGAGGCCAATCGGGGAGTGACTGATTCTATTACAGTTCGGGCATGCGATTCTGATTGAGAAGGACAATTTCTGGGTTCCGCATTTCATCCACGACGTGCTGCTTTTGTCGCTCCCACGTCTCCTTCTGTTATGAGATTTCAAAGTTCTTAGACCCTTGTCGTAGACTTTCTCCATTTGGGACAGTCCTGGGCAATAGTCTCCCAGGAATTAGTATCACGGTTACATTTTTTTGGTTGAAATTAGCCTTCACGGCAAATGCTTTCTCTGTTCTCCCCTTGAACAAGTAAAGATAAAAATAAACGTAAATATTAAAACCACAAATACATGGCCTTAGCCACAGTCCTAGTTTTAATGGGACTGCTGATTTACACCAACTGAGGGCTAACCTTTAGGGGAGCCTCCCCAAGAGAGATGGGGCCTGTAGGTGTCCTAGCCCCACAAATGGGGTTGCCACCTTTTGGTAGCTTAACCCTGACACTCCCATAAGTCAAACTGGGAGTATCGGGGTCAAATTGCAAAAGGTGGCAACGACCGTATCCACAAAGGGGCTGTAGGCTGATGGGACGGGCCTTGTTGCTTTGGGGGTTTGACGTTCTCCCTCTGGTGTAAGGGTAAAATAAAAGTGAGTCAACGAACCTTCCTGGCCCGTGGTGGGTGCTAACGGAGCAAGGCGTCTGGGTTTTGACTGGGAGCGCAACGGGGAAGCAGAGTTCTTGAGTGGGGCCAGCGCTTCTGGGTGTAAATAGGGACTTGGTTGTGGAGTGGAGCTAGAAGAGGAGAAGGCCTGACTGGCTGTTGTGGGAAGCCCAGCCTGAAGGGAAAGACTTAGTGAGAGAAGGCTTTCGGCGCCGGAGCCTGCTGGCACGTCTGGTCTAAGAGGAAGCTTGAAGCCGGGATGGGACCAGGTCCCCTGGTTTCATCCTGGAAAGCAGTGGGCCTACAGGCCGTGGGCTAAATCTAGCCTGTAACTGGATTGTTTTGGGGGTTTTTCCCCCTCCCAATTCCTGGATCGGCCCCCTGGATCCAGCTCCTCCTAGTTTCAAACGATGCTAGAAGGGAGTAGGGGGACGTGCCTTGGGCTAGGAGGTGATCCATGGCCTAGATCTATGACTTGGATCTCCACACACACACACACACACACACCCATGTAAGCACTCCAGTCTGGCCATGGAGCTTGTACTCATTTTCCAGGTGGCTGATGGGAGGGATGATGGAAACGGGTCCCCGCTCCTGAATTAGAACCCTAGAATCTTGTTGAATTGGTCGTCGCGTGCTTGGAGGCAGGATGACGGTCGCTACAGCCACCCCGGCAGGTGGGATTCCAGCCTCTGTTTGAAACCCTCCAGTGATGGGGAGCCTACGACCTCCCGCCTAGACCGCTTGTTCCATTGCCGCGTGGTTTTGACTGTTGGGAAGCTTTTCCTGATGCTTAACCGAAATCTCCATTCCTGTAACTTGATCCCATTTCTCGCCCTGCCCTCTGCAGCCATGAAGAACAATTCCTACTATCATGTCTCCTGTTAATCTTCTATTCGCTAGGCTAAACATACCCAGCTCCTTCAAAATTTCCTCACAAGGCTTGCTTTCCAAACCCTGTCTCATCTTTCTCACCCTCCTCTGAACCGGCTTCAATTTGCCAATGTCCTTTTTAAAATCAGGTGCCCCAAATTGGACATAATACTCCAGGTGAGAAGAGCATGGATTTGACTTATTAGGGAGACAGTTGTGGGCACAGGGGCTTGGATGGAATAGCAGGTAGAAAGAGGCTTTTTGCCTGACGTTACTGCGCGAGGCAAAGCAGCCTCTTTGGGGCAGGGATCTTTTCTTTAATATGAAATTCCAAATGCATGCTAGAGCAGAGGCATCGGAGTACTGATGTCTGCTGCATAATGAAGCTCCTATGCAAATACATAGAGTAATTGAGGCAGCTTGTGAGTCAGACAGATGCCAATGTGCTAGCTGTTGTAAACGTTTTACAAATAAGCCTTTTTATTGCATGGTGCGTTGTGTGTGTTTAACCTAAAAGAGGCCCTGAGTCTTCCTTCGCTGGCTGCAGTCCTCATAAGAGCATAAGTAAGTAGTGCCATACTGGGTCAGACCAATGATCCATAGAGCCCAGCATCCTGTCTCCGACAGTGGCCAATCACGGTGGCTTGAGAGAAGCACCCAACAGGTCACAATGGGGGATCCATTCCCTGTTGCTTTCCCCCAGCTCCCGTCATGTTCCCTGATCCTGTCTGGCTAATAGCTGCTAATGGATCTATCTTCCAGAAACTTGTCCAAACCTTTTAAACTCAGCTCTAGTACTGGCCCTTACCACAGCCTCTGGCAGTAGATTCCGCAACCCACTCTTCTCCCGTCCCCAGGCTGTGTAGCCACTCCTAACTGACGTGTCTTCTCTGGACATGGGTGTGGCTGACAGCTGGGTAGGACAGGAGAGCGCTAGGCTGCCTGCTAGCCTAGATCTCCTGGGGGGGGAAAAAACACCCCAGTCCCAAATGTTTGGAGCAAATGCTCAATGTGATGCACATCTGGTAATTGCCCCTCTGATATAAACCAGGGGTGGGCAAAACTCCAGCCCAAGTACCAAATACAGTGCTCAGCTGGCTTTTCTTTGGCCCCTTTCCAACTCCTGGATCTGACCCATCAATCCAGTCCCTTGAGTGAGCTCAGGGTAAGGGAGCAGTGATGAGACCATGTGCACACAAGGAGAGGGAATGGATCCGTGAGCATCAGGGAGTGGGTGCAGTTGCATCCCCCAGCTCTTTGGAGCCCTTTCAGGGAGGGGGGCAGGGACACATCTGAGAGAGTCCTACAATGTCCGGGTTGGAAAAGGTCTCAGAGGTCAGCTAGTCGAGCCCCCTGCATGGATGCGGCGCAGGAGCACAGAGAGCGAGGGCATGTCTGGGATTTGAACCCAGGACCTCTTGCATGCAAGAATCGTACCCCAGGATGGAAGGGGGAGGGGGGGGGGAAGAGAGATCCCCCTGGCCCATTCCTTCTGGCATAGTCACACTCCTTTCCCACTCTGCCATGATGTCGCAGCTCTCGAAAGAGACATGGCCATTTCAGAACGGGGAGGGATGAAGATGCTTTCCTGGCACCCTGAGGTAAACTCGGCTGACATCCCTGGATGGATCCATGGCGCAGATCCATGGTCTGGAACCTGCCTCGGGCTGGTTCAGAACAACTGTTCCGGTTTTGTGAAAACAGGACCGTTGCTTCTTGTTTTTATCAGAATCCTAGTTGAACTTTTTTTAAATTTTATTTTATTTATTTTTTTAAAGGCTATTTACACATGTGCAAAATAACCACCGGGCTGTGTTGCACATGCAAATGGCACTGCCCATACCCAATATCACACCAGTTTGGATAGGGGCAGTGCCATGTTGTGAATTGACAAAACCGCCTGATGGCCATTTTGTGCATGTGTAAATGGTTGTGGGTTTGGGTTTTTTTTATTTCAATTTTGGTCCGATCATTCATTCCAATTTTGTTCGGACTTAACAAAATGCCCGGTTCCAATTGGAACTGGGTGGAAACCAGAATTCACCCCAACGCCTCTCTGGCCCATGGAGCTTGTGCTGATTTTCCGAAGTTGCCCAGTTCCACAGCAGGAAAAACTTTCCTCACCTCTCGCATAAACCAAAGTACCTCTATAATTACCTGATTTGGTGGAAATCTCTGACATAGCGTTGGCTACTGTAGGAGATTCACCCATGAAAACACCACCGTTTGCTTTTTAGTTCGCTTGCTAACGAAGACTTTTGAGGTACTTTAAGGTTCGATCCATCTATCTATCCATCCATCCATGCGTTGGCTTTGCAGCTCATCGCAGGAGGTGTGTATTGATCTTCTCCTGGGGTACAGGAAGCTTTGTGTGCAATTACGGCCATCCTGGTGCGCTGCTTATTAAAAATCCTGAAACCACTTTCCAGCTTGAGGTGAAGAAAGCTTGTGGTGGGATCCACATGTGGGAGGAAAGGTGGCGTGAGGACAATGTCAGGAAAGAAAAGTTGTAGTCTCCGGACAAGCAGCAGAGAGTGGGCTAGACCTCGCTATGTCTTCTCACTAGTGCAAGCAAGAGAATGTGCACTGAAAACACTTCTCTTGCACTAGCACACATCTGACACAACTGAGGGAGCACTCTATAACTCAAGCCAATGGGAGCTATTCTACCCATTTCACAGATGAAATGTATCCCTGTGTTCCCCCTTCCTTTTTCCATTCCACATTGTAAGCCCCTCAGGGCTGGGTCCTGTCTCCGGTCTCCACTGTTCAGCATAATAATTGTGGATGCTGTTGTTTGTTATTAAGAGCAGCGGACTGAACTTAAAATTGTGCTGCTGGTTTCAGGGCCTTGAATGGTTTGGCCTTGGCTATATTTGAGACCTGCTACTGGACTCTTGCCTTGCTGGCTATCTGCGCTCAGAAACCATCCACTGCCATTGTGCCTTAAGTCATCGGGTGATCGGACCTTTGCTGTGGTGGTCCCCTCAAGGGACCTCGCTCCCTCTGGATGTCTATCTGATCTCCATTCCTCCCTCCCCACCTTTTAAAAAGCACCTGAAGGCTTACCTATTTATTCTTTCAGATGCTTTTATGATCCACTGCTGGACTCCTCTCCGTGTAATCTGTCCTCCCTTTTTTCCTTCCCCTCTTAACTTGTTTTAAATGGATCTTCTATTGCTGCTGTATTATTTTACAACTGTGAAGTGCTCAGAGGGCCATGTGGCAGAGAGACACTATAAAAATAAAATTACTATTAAGTATTTGTATAGCTCCAGCAATGTACCTGGCACTGAATAATTGTTTTATTTTAAGTTTTTATCCCAAGGGCTCTGGGGTGGGTTACAATACAATGAGAGAGAGACCCTGCCCTGAGAGGTATACAATCTAGGAGAGACAAGGGCAGAGAGAGACGAAGGAGAGAGGAATATAAGGAGAGACAGGGATACACGTTCACAAAGTTGAGAAGTCGCAGGAGCACTTGGAATGGAGGGGAGCCTCTGAATGAAAGGATAATAGAGGAGGCATTCATGATGGGTCTGTGGGGATGATATAATAAACAGGGCAGTGTTTGCATCAGGGGATGAAATTTTTGGTGCAGAGTCTGCAACGCTATCTTGATTGGTCACTCTGGCTGGTAATGACTTGCGATTGGGTTTCCCTTCCACGCTGCCTCCCTCTTCCTAAGCTCTGGGTTGCTATTGCCCCTCTGAATAATGATGACAAAGATCAGGGATGTCATCTGTCTGCCAGGCAAGCACGGCTGTCTCAGGATGCAAGGCTGCTAATGGCCCTGCATGCCTGTGATCTTTCAGAAAACAAACTCTTGGAATTAATCTGTTGTGTTCAAAGCTTTCTCTGGCCTCCCGGAGCCAGACGTCCCCTGCAGGGCCATTCACACACCAGATAATGTAGAGAAAGTCAGGTTGCCGGCTTGGCTTCAAATATAGGCAATAGAGACAGACGTGCTGTGGGCCCGCTGTGGTCTGGGATTCTCCGTGCGTCTGGCCCTGTGTCACCAGATGTTGGCCCAGGACTGCCCCAGGCCAGGGAGGTGGCTGGCCTGGAATGCGGCCCTCGGAAGATCCCAGACACACATTCCAGGCCAAAGGAGACCCCAGACCAATGCGTCTGTTTGGCTCCACCCTCCCTGCCGTGGGGCAGGGTCTGCTATGGCTGGTCACCGGATCTGCCGGTCATGGCGGGGCGATGGGAGCAGCCCCACCCGGCTTGTGTAGGCTGGGGGACAGCTCTTCCAGCACATTTGTGCCGACCCGGAGACCGCCACAGTTTCCTGCCCCAGGCTGGGGAGCGTCCGTACCAGCTGCCTGTCTCGTCTTACCCAAAGTAGTTCGGGGATCTCTTTTATCGGACCAGCTCCAGTTGGTGGAGGCAAGCGTTTAGCTTTCGGACCTTACAGGGTCCTTCTTTCGGGAGGCGGAACTGCACACTGAGCAAAGCAGTGTAGATCTCTGCAGTGATTGGAGCAAATGGCAAAGAGGGGAGGAGAAGGCGAAAATGAGACTCGGGTGGGGGGGAAGGTCCACATTTCAAAAGGGTGGGATACGACAAGGTGGGATGGAGCTTCTCTATCTACACCCGGTCCCTTGGCAAAATTATTGCCTCCCACGGATTCCAGTACCATCTCTACGCTGATGACACCCAACTCTCTCTCTACCCCCTCTCTCTCTTCATCTATCCACTCACGCCTCGTCAACTGCCTCTCTGATATCTCCGCCTGGATGTCCCGACGTCAACTCAAGCTCAACATGGCCAAGACCGAACTCCTCATCTTTCCTCCCTCCCCTTCCTCTCCCTCTAACCTGACCATCTGCATCGATGGGGTCACCATCCATCCTGTTCTCCAAGCCCGTAGCTTGGGCTTCATCTTTGACACGCACCTCTCTTTTAAACCTTACATTGAGTCTGTGGCCAAATCCTGCCGATTCGCTCTCCACAACAT
>QEPC01001730.1:1984656-1995179 GCA_003113815.1 Sphenodon punctatus
GTCTCCTGGCTAGCTTTCACCAGCCAGGCCGGGCAAGGATCTTGCTCACAAGTAGTGGCACAAACAGATCCCAACAAGGACTCCACATCAGCAGGCGACACCATCTGAAACTGATCCCACAGGACAGGACAGGGCATCCATAGCCCCAAGATGATCCTCTGCAATAACTGTGGTGCCGAAATGGTGGCGGATGCGAGCGATCTTATCTACAAAGTACTCGATAAACTGGTCCTTGCTACATTCTGCCTGCATCTCTGCTGTCTGGTTGAAGAGGAAGGCGAAGCTTCTTTGCAGGGGTGGGGGTAGATTTAACATGTGGGGGAAGAGTCTGAAATAGCTGAAACACTAGTTAAATACCACCATTAATATTTAAACGGGGTTGAGAAAATTTGAAAAGTGAGCAATCCATTAAGATGAGAGCAGCTCATCCAAATCTTAAGTAAATGCAGCTTGCATAAAGCCATGTGGGGGAAGAGTCTGTCAGAGGGAGATGGGGGAGAGGGCCAGAGGTACGGTTGCCACCTATGCAACGTTTCAAGGAACACTTATAAAAAATACATGTTGCAGGGCTTGCGTTGCCACCTAAGGTCCTGCAACATGTATTTTTTTATAAACGTTCCTTGAAAATGTGCGTAGGTGGCAACCCAAGCCAGAGGACCCCAAATACACCTTTGGGAGGGTGGTTAAGAGGAGGGGAATGATGCCCCCCAGCACCTTTAAAGAAATCCAGCTAAGGATCCTTTCCCAAGATAAGCTCCTCGGGGAAGGGACTTTTCTCTAATTAATGATTGTACAGCACAAGGTACATTGCTGGTACTATATAAACAATGAGTTAAAGGGGGCCATCCCCTCCCTGCAGACTGAACACTGGGTGGGAGGGATTATGCTGATCGTTAAATTGACACGGTGCATGCTTCTGAGAGAGTGGGTGTTTTCACACGAGATGGGAGTGCTCCAGAGTCACTCCATGGAGCCCTCATGCAGCAGCCACACACATGGGAAGTGTTGGGAGCTCACAAAATGGAGAGCCTTCTGCGCGGTGTAGATGGGGGGGCAGCTGCCACCTGCTCTGGCAGAGCCCAGGAAGCCCAACACATGGGCAGGACCCTGAGAACTTACAGCTGCAGCCGCCGGATCAGGCCTGGAGGAAGCGCTTGGTGACCCCCACCCAGCTGATGAAGCAGACCAGGGGGAGGGAGAAGCACCCAGTGGTCGCTAGCCTGCTGATGAAGCGCTTCTCCCCCCCTCCGGTCTGCTTCATCAGCCGGCTGGCGGCCGCTGGACGCGGCCTCATCAGCTGGCTGGACGCTTCCTCCGGGCCCGGTCCTGTGGCCACCGCCTTGCGCAAAAACAGCTGCACGCACTCAAACAGATGGGCAGTGGCCCCATGGGTTGCCCATTATTCTGTGATAGCCGAGAGTTGTCTGCACGTTTCCTGGGTGGATGCCGTGTGGAGCTGCCCCAGGTTGAACATCGGGTGGGCATCTTTCAGTCAGGCAGGCAGGTGAATCCAGGGCAAACGGGAGGGAACGTCTCGTCTGTTAATGCCCAGTGACTTGTTGGCGAGATGGAGAGGGGAGCGTGGTTGCTGTGGCGACAAAGTAGTTCAGATCTCTTATTGGACCAATTTCTGCTGGTGAGAGCATGTGAGCGTTGGAGCCATGCAGGGCTCTTGTTCAGGCTGACAAGTCAGCACGGAATCGGAACAATTGCAAAACAAGGTCACTGTAAAGAAAGAAAACAGTAAAGACCTGTAGATGAAGTCTGTGATCGGTGCAAAACAGACTGCATTAAGGAAAGGCTGTGAAGGAGAAGTTAAGGTGCTTGGGATTGGTAGTGGGAAATAAATGCAATCGCAGAGACACAATGGGGAATTATTATTTATACAGCACAAGCAATGGGCCTGGTACTGAACAACCCTTAGTTAGAGACGGGTCCCCTGGGCCTTACGGTCTAGGAAAGGCACAGGAGCAGAAACAAAGGAGCGGGGCACACAGGGAGAGAGAGAGGCACATTCACAAAGTTGGGACGTTGCAGCTGCACGTGCTTAACATAGGGTGTATTTAAATGAGCGAGGCTTTGTGGGGGGGGGGGCATGTCCTCGGTGTGGTATGGCTGTGGGACTCACATGCACGTGGAGTGAGTGGGGAGGGATTCTAATGAGTGGATCCCTGGGTGGCCATCGCGCCCATTCGGGCAGACTCCACTCACTCCTGCCACCACAGACCGGCCGTGCAATCACTTCATATGGGTGGCCATTTCTCCTCCACCCTCCCAACCTCGCAGCGCCCCCACCCCACTCCCTGCCCAACTGCCTGCCCTTGGGACCGGTGCTGTTTAATGTATTCATTAATGATTTGGAAAAGGGTGTTAAGAGTGAGGGGATCAGATTTTCAGACGACACCAAGTTATTCAAGGTAGTTAAAACACGAGCAGACTGTGAGGAACTGCAACGGGATCTTACGAGACTGGGTGCCTGGGCATCTAAATAGCAAATGAGATTAAATGTGGACAAGTGCAAAGTGATGCACATAGGGAAAAATAATCCAAACTCTGCGTACACAATGCTGGGTACGAAGCTAGGAGTCACCACTCAGGAAAAGGATCTGGGGGTGGCTGTGGACAATACAATGAAATCCACAGCGCAGTGCGCAGCAGCAGTCAAAAAAGCAAACAGAATGTTAGGAATTATTCGGAAGGGGATAGAGAATAAAACTGAGGATGTCATAATGCCTCTATACAAATCAATGGTGCGACCGCCCCTTGAATATTGTGTGCAGTTCTGGTCACCCCATCTCAAAAAGGACACAGGTGAACTAGAAAAGCTTCAGAGAAGGGCAACAAAAATGATCAAGGGCATGGAAGGGCTCCCGTATGAGGAGAGGCTTGGTAGGTTGGGGCTCTTCAGTTTGGACTGAGAGGAGATATGATAGAGATCTATAAAATCATGAGTGGTGTAGAACCAATAAACAAGGAGCAGTTACTTACCCACTCCGCTAGTACTAGAACTAGGGGACACTCCATGAAACTCATGGGTGGCAAGTTTAAAACAAATAAAAGAAAATATTTTTTCACTCAGCGTATAATTGGGTTGTGGAATCTCCTGCCAGAGGCTGCGGTAAGGGCCAGTACTGTAGCTGAGTTTAAAAGAGGTTTGGACAAGTTTCTGGAAGACAGATCCATTAGCAGCTCTTAGCCAGACAGGATCAGGGAACATGACGGGAGCTGGGGGGAAACAGGGAATGGATCCCCCATTGCGACCTGTTGGGTGCTTCTCCCAAGCCCCCGTGACTGACCACTGTCGGAGACAGGATGCTGGGCTTGATGGACCATTGGTCTGACCCAGTCTGGCCCTTCTTATGTTCTTATGCCATGAAGCACAGCCCTGGACACCATGGAAACATGAAGCCAGTTGCCCCTTCCTGCCCAGGAGATGGTGCAGCAGCTAGCAGTCCTGGGCTACAACGGAGGTGCATATTACTGGGGGGGAGAGACATGCAGGAAGCTGCTGTCTGAGCTGATGTCCTCCATGGCGTTGGCTCTTCTCTCATGCATCATATGGGGGGGCTTGTGCTTTGAGCCAACGTCGTGGTGTGTTTTGCGTGCAGGTCCTTTAAGAGCTTTGCAGAGAGCTCCCAGCAGGGTAGTGGGCAGGACTGGAAAGGCAGTTGGGCTGCAGACCTGTCTGATGGCATAGGTGGGAGCCCCGGTTCATATGGGCATGGGATGCCCCGGCTCTCTGCCCTACACTGGCTCCCTTTACATGAACGCGTTCAGCACAAGCTCCTGGACTTCACCTTCAGGCTCTTCACGGCCTTGCTCCCCCGTATCTCTCCCCGCTCTTGTATCCCGCCGCGCTCCTGCCTGGGAGCGTCACTCCTCCTCTGCCCCCACCCTCGCCTGCTCGCCTGCGATTCCCTTGTTCCTCGATCCGTCTCTGCCCTTTCTCTCTCGCCCCCCAGGCCTGGAACTCCCTCCCTGGATATATCCGCTCTGCTCCCTCCCTCCCAACTTTCAAATCCCTCCTGAAAACCTACCTCTTCCGTCAGACTTTCCCTGGCTTGTCATGAGTGAAACCATGTCCTCTCCCCAGGCTCACTCAGAATCTAGTTCCCTGTAACTAAGTGAAACACGTTCGCCTGCAACTTCTCAACCTCATGAATCTACTCTTGTCTCTCCTGATATCTACTTCTCCTTTGCTTCCCCATCCCTTATCTCTTGGATCGTGAGCCCCCTGGGGGTAGGGACCGGTCCATAACCATTGATTGTACAGCACCAGGTACACTGCTGGCGCTATAATAATAATAATTAATAATAAATAAATTCCGCTGCAGTTCATATCTGTAAATTTCCAGATTTAAATACTGATTTGTTTTACAGGTCCATAGTTAAATCCATTTAAAAAATAAAAACTATTAAAATAATACTGCATGCGTCAAATGGGCACGTTCTGCAAATGGTGGTGGCAGCGTTGCTGCCATTTTGGGACCTGGCAGCCAGTCTGCACATGCACAGCAGCCACTCTGGGCATGCGCAGACCAAGAGGCTGCTCTTTTACAAAATGGTGGTGATGCTGCTGCCGCCATTTTTAAAAAGGGTGCATGTGAGCAGAACACTCTGGTGGCCATTTTGCGCATGCACAGTTTTTAAAATTACTTACAGATTTTTTAAACCAAACCGCAACGGGTGCGTTCACTACAGTTGCGGTTTGGGACGGATTAATCCGTAAATAATTACAGGCAGTTATGGATTAATCCGGATCTGAACTCCCCTCCTCCCCCAATCACTCTCCCTCTTCTGTAGCCTTCCACAGGTTGCCCGCTAACCCACCCGAGCTGAGTTTTCCTGCAGGATCTGAATGTTCTGTACAAACTGTGCATTCTAGTGTGCTTGGTGCCTTGGCTCTGCCGAGTGTCGCACATTTGTCTGTGCTTCTCTCCATGGCAATCATTCACTGCAGCACACAAAAAAAACAAAACACGGAGCACTTAGCAGCTGGCTTTTCCCCTCTCGTGCTGCATTCTGGGGGGAAAGCTTTCCCTCTGTGTCTGGTGGCCAAATCCCTGTAACTGTTTTACACAGAGGCGAAATGCAGTTATTGCCAACCAACCCCCCAGTGCCTGGTAAAGGGCACAGCAAGCGGCATCATGGGGGGGGGAGCTGCGAGGCTCCCATTGGGTATGGGGAGAATTTGGTGAAAGCTTTGAGGTTGCTGCCTCTTTCTAAGCAATGAAGAGAATTACAGCCGGGCTGGGCCCTGCGGGTGTCTTGGCAGGATACGCACTGCAATGGCCCAGCCCCTGTGGGCTCTTCTGTCCAAAATGCCCTTTATTTGCAGTGTTCCGTATCGGTCACCAGCAGTTCCATACAGTCCAATACACCTAGCATCTCTGGGTACCTGTTAACATAGGCCCCCTGGCCAGTCGCCAATCCCTTCCTTCAAGGGCAGCCCCTGGCTGTAGCCTGACTCAGCCTTTGTGAGGTGGAGCTGCTCCCGTCTCGCCCTGGCAGCCCCCCCCACCCAACTGAGGGCTCAGCCTTTTAATACTCCTGTGGCTACCCAGCCGTGGGCAGCGGACACTCCTTAGCTCTCCAAGCTTGTCCCTGTCAAAGGCCCAGCCTCCTCAGGGCTTCAGCGCTTTCTGTGAGTTAGGCACTGTCCTTCAATATAACGGCACTTGCATCCTTGAGCGCCAGCCTTGGGCACGGTTCTCCTTAATTAGGCACACACACACCCTTGCTGGTGCTACCTAGCGCCCAGTTACAGTATTAACTACGGGGTTCTGCCCCAGGCAACTAAGAGTCCACACTTGTGTAAAGCAATTTGGCTGGGCTCTTCTAAAGCTTTCTTCTTTGCTAGGAAGAAATGTCCCATTTTACTGGGCAGTTGTGTCTCTAGGGCAGGGGTGGGGAACCTTTTCTGCCCCGGGGGCAACATTGAAAATTAGTACGAGCTCCGAGAACCACATAATGGTTAGGGCCGGGGTGTATTCTAGAAAAGGCGGGCCCAGCTCCTGGATCTGTGCTGGGGAATCTGTCCCCTACCCTTGGGTGCCTGCCCTCCTCTCTGCTCCATTATCCCGAGCTCAGTTTTTCAGTGCTCGGGGGTAAAGAATGGATCCATGGGCCAGATCCAGGCACTGGAAAGGGGCCACATACAGACTTGTTGAGGGCTGTGTTTGGCCCCCGGGCCTGAGGTTCCCCACCTCTGCTCTAGGGCAGTGATGGAGAACCTCAAGTTCAGGAGCCTAATAATAATAAATATTTGTTTTTTGTTTCTCTGGCATCCCATCACCACCAAATTGGCGCTTAAAGCACTTTACAACAACAACATAATAATTAATAATAAAACAATATAAAATCCATTTAAAATGCAAATCCATTTGAAAATAATTTTAAAAGGGGACGTTAAAGAGGTAGGAGAAAACACATTGAGGGGAACCAGCCGTGGATCCCAAAAGCAGCTGGAGAACAAATAAGTCTACAAGTGCTTTTTAAAGGTCTTGAATATAGCCAGTGACCTAGTCTAGTTTTTATCTGGTTCCTGGATCCAGTTCCTACCCCCAAGCACTGAAAGACTGAGTTCAGGGGGAAGGGCGCAGAGATGAGGGCATGCTCACAAGGAGAGGATGTGGACCCTCCTCTTTCTAAGCGCCCCTCTTAAGCATCCCCGCCCCCAACGTCTACATGATCCTTGGAGCTTGTACTAAATTTTAAAGTGACCCCTGGGAAGAAAAGGTTCCCTACCCGT
This sequence comes from Sphenodon punctatus, assembly GCA_003113815.1. Lineage (NCBI taxonomy): Eukaryota > Metazoa > Chordata > Lepidosauria > Sphenodontia > Sphenodontidae > Sphenodon > Sphenodon punctatus. The sequence goes on from QEPC01001730.1 coordinate 1,991,408, forward strand.
TTCAGATTGAACACAGTCCAGTTTCCCATGAGATGGCTTCCACCTTGGCCAGTCTTTCATTTCTGGTAAAATATCAGCTGGTGGTTGACCAATGCAGAGAACAGTTGGCTTAACTCGGAGCCTGGCGAGGCTTGCAAACCGTGAGCAGTGAGAACTATACCCAAAGAGATGATCCGGCTGGAGGAGGCCCTTGTAGAGAAGTGTTACCCCCTGGAATAAAAAAGGGGCCCCTTGTGCCTTCATTCTGGGAGGCAGAGTTGGGCCCCTCAGAGTGGAACTCGCTCCTTCCGGATGTCCGTCTTGGTTCCTCCGTCACCTTTCAAAAGCGCCTGAAAACTCATTTGTTCTCTCGGTGCTTTTAGAATCCACGGCCAGTTCCCGTTGATGTAGTCTGTCCTCCCTCGTTACCTTCCCCTTTTTCATTCTTTTAAATTGATTTTGTATGGTTTTATGTGTTTTATGATTGTAGAATGCTCCGAGTATCATTTAAAGGCAGGGGGCGTTATAAAAATACAACATTATTATCAACAGACAATTGGATTCTTCCTAGGAGCTGAGTTCGGTTGTTTGTTTTTTGTTTTTCTCCTTCTTTTCACTCCATCTCTAGCAGAGCTGTAACTTGTCATTGAATTCCATAGGATGGTATTGCATTCATTCTAGCTTTGCCTTCTGGGGTGCATTTGGGGTTAAACCCCACTCTTTATAATTTCTTGTCCCACTTGGCTAGCAGTTCCCATTATCTGGCCTGTTTGCTCCGTGGTCGCAAGTTGAAATTCTGGCTAGCGGTCCCTCTCGCTGATTGAAAAGGCCTGTCGTAGCCGTTCTGGGGCCACGCACCGTGGGGACAAAGGACCCTCTTGTGGTGCTGGGAACAATAGAGAGCTGCTGGAGGAGGCCCTTGTAGGCACGAGTCGCCTCTGGGAATAACAAAGGGGTCCCTTGTGCCTTCGTTCTGGAGGCAGAGTTGGGATGGGTAGCAGGGCACGTCCAATGAAGAGTCCTAAGGAGACGGGGCAGTAGCTCAGCACCGCAGAAATTCAAGCCACTTGAAATAACAGAATTATTATTTTATTCATAATAATAACTACTATGTAACAGCAATGCGGCTGTCTCAAAATGTTCATGAATTGGGTCCCTTGCCCAAAGGGGCTTACAATCTAGGGGAGACAAGGGAGAGGTGGAGATGGCCAGATAAAAACTTGGGTCACTTCTTGAATGTATCGTTTTTGACCGTGCTCGGTCTATGAAAACATAGATGTTAGATGTGGTTTGGAGGTGCTTATTTCAGTTACAGTCTGTAAGCTACGCCCTTACGTACCCCAGGCTGATCTTGCCACGTGCCTTGGAGAACATGAGTGTAATTCCCTCTTCTACAGGCTCCCATGCTGGCGGTATCCGCCGCCACTTGCAAATGCGTTCCGAATGCGGCAGCACAGCCACTTCTATTGGTTAGCGTGGTTGTGATCCTATTCTGCCCGCCCTGCGTTCTCTGCCCACCGGGTGACTGGCTGAATTTAAGATTGCACAGCTGGTTTTTAGGGCCTTTGCTATATTCAAGATCTGCTCCTGGAGCCTCGCTCTGATATCTGGGCTGAGAAACCACACGCTGTTGGGGAATCCCATCATTGTGCCTTAAGTTGGCAGGCGATCAGGCCTTTGCTGGGCCAGGCCCAAGCATGGAACTCGCTCCCCTCAGAGTCGGGTTGCCAATTTTTAAGGAACGCTTATAAAAAATACATGTTCCAGGGCCTGCCTTGGCGCCCTGCAATACGACATCGAGGTATTTAATTTGCAGCTTTAAAAGAATGCGCGGCCGGCTTTAACGCGTGAAATGGAGTGTGTCTACATCCCTCATGCGGCATATTTACATGCAACGTGATTTTATGTAGCGTGTTCGCCGTGCACTGTCTAAAAGCAGCCTCGGTTACGACGGGAGATGGGGCTCCTGGATGAAAACACAGTAGAAGCTTGCTCCGGCACCTTCTCCCATCAAAGCTTTGGAGGAGTTGGCAAGCTAGCACAAACCCACTGCTTGAAAGGAAACAAGGCTGAGGCTGCTTTTAAAATGAGCGGGGTCACTGTCGCGTGACCTGCTCGCGCAATATTTCAGAATCCCACAAGGAGGGATTAGACGAGACAGAAGTCTGGGATCCTGTGCATAGAAGGCGGTTGCGCATTGTCTGCAGACTGCGAATTGTTTGCAAACAATGCACAGCCGCCTTCTGTGCGCAGGATCCCGGACTTCTGTCTCGTCTAATCCCGCCTTGTGGGATTCTGAAATATCGCGCGACGGCGACCCACTCATTTAAAAGCCGCCTGAGATTTTCCCAGTTCTGTTACCTGTATCCCAGCGGCCGTACCAAGAAGCCCCATATCTTGTCAGGATGGGACCTGCTGTGCTGAGCACCTGTGAGCATTGATTGAGCTGTCCCTCCTCTGTGTTGTTATATGTGGGTGGTAGGGTAGGAACTGGGGCAGAGGGGAGAGGAACAGTAACTGGAGCATAAGATTGCATGTAATTATGTGTGTACAGTAGGGAGGCCTTGTGATTCTTCTCGATGCAAGTCACTCTTATGTAACTTCCTGTTCTACTGGAGAAAGCTGTGCAGCAGGCTTGTAATAGTTTACTAGAGGTTGAGATGTAGCAGGCTTGAAATAAACTGCAGGAGGGAAACGACTGAGTAATGGAAGTGGGAAATGCTTCAATCTCTTTCACACACCTGGGCTTCCAAGATTGCGTACCTTTTTTTGTTTCTTAAAACAGGAGTCTCAGCAGTAAATCCAAATGCATAAGAAGTGCCAGACTGGGTCAGACCAATGGGCCTCTGACAGTGACCAATCTTGATCGCTTGGGAGAAGTGCCCAATAGGTCCCAATGGGCAACCCATTCCGTTGTTAACTCCCAGCTCCCAACAGTAAGAAGATACATCCCCTAAAGCTACTTGGCCAATAGCCATTAATGGACCTACTCTCCGAGAACTTACCCAATCTTTTTTTTTTTTTTTTAAACCCAGCTATACTAGTGGCCTTGACCACATCCTCCGACAAGAAGTTCCACAAGCTAATTGTGTGTTGAGTGGAAAAAATACTTTTTAAAATCTACCAGTTAGTTTCATGGCGTGTCCCCCTAGTTCTAGTACTATTTGAGAGAGTAAATAACCGTTCCCTATTTGCTCATGCCACAGCACTCATGGTTTTATAAACTTCTCTCCTATCCCCTCTCTGTCTCTTCTCCAAGCTGAAGAGACCTAACCTATCAAGTCTCTCTTTGCGCGGGAGCCGTTCCATACCCGTGTGATCATTTCTGTTGCCCTTCTCTGTACTGTTTCTAGTTCTACGATAGCTTGTTTGAGTTGGAGTGACCAGAATTGCACACAGGACTCCAGATGTGCTCTCACCCTCAATTTATAGAGACACGTTATGGTATTTTCAGTTTTATTCTCTATTCCTTTCCGAATAATTCCTAACATCCTGTTTGCTTTTTTGGCCGCCGCAGCATGTTGAGCTGAGGATTTCGATGTATTGTCTGCAATGACTCCAAGATCCTCTTCCTGTGTGGTAACCCCTAATTTAGAACCCGGCATTGTGTACGTATAGTTTGGATTAATGTTCCCCTACGTGCATCCGTTTGTACTTGCCAACATTAAATTTCGTCTGCCATTTAGATGCCCAGTCGCAAGATCTCCCTGCGGTTCTTCAGTCTGTTCAGGTTTTAAGGCCTTGAATAACTGTTTTCTGCCGACTGCCTCACTTTGACTCCCTTTTCCAGATC
>QEPC01001730.1:1996854-2024700 GCA_003113815.1 Sphenodon punctatus
CGTGCGATCACTCTAGGAACCTGGTGAGCAGTTGGTACCTGCAACAGGACACGGCCCAGCTGTCAGCAGAGATTGTGATGGAGTGTAAGAGAGGAGGTGGTTTTTCAGATACATGGGGTGTGGGCTGTTGAGGACTTTGTCGGTCAAAACCAGCCACCTTGAGTGCACCTCTGAGCACTATTGGGAGTGTTCTGCAACAGCTGCGGCTTCCAAATAGTCCAATTAATTTAGAACAGGCCGTAGCACTAAACACCTTTTGAGATACAGTAGCTTGCAGATCTATGGATTTCTTTTCCTCTTTCAAGCAGGCATGATAAATGAGGGCACCTTGCCCTCTTCACTTTCTACCCTGCTTGCAGGCTTCTCTATATGCTGGCGGTACAGATATTTCACTTCCTGTTCCACCAGCATAACCCACGTTTTGGTGCTGAAATGGATAGTTAATTCTGTAACCACCGTTAATAATGGAAATTCCGGATAGCTAAACAACTGGCCGATTGGTAACCATGTTATGGACCGCTGGAGGGTTCAGCAGGCTACCCGCCATCCCAGAATGCCAACTTTCTGGGACTCTGATCCCAAGCTCCACTTGGCTCCTGCCTGCACCTGTGCTCTCCAGACTGACTCACTTGCCTGGCTGTTCCTCCTGGCTTCCCGTCCCTGGAAAGGCCCAACGGGAAGACCCTAGCTCAGCTGGGAGGAGTAGCTAGGTGAGTGAGTCAGCCTGGGGAGCGTTCCAGGAAATCCAGGAAAGTGAACTTTCAGGCTCGATTTTTGGGTGGCGGGCATCTGGGCACCTGATGGGGGACTGGGTAACACGTCGGGTGGCCAAGAAATGCGGGTTTTACCTGCAAATACTGATTTCAGTCCCAGTAGTAGTAGATGGTTGACACCTGGAACCTCATCTGCACCATAAACCTGGCCATCACCCTTGGTGTAACTGACTTACCGCTGTTCCCCCTCCCCGCATTCTGTCATTTCCTGTTTTCTTCTGGACCAATAGCAAAGCTGCATCCTGCAGATTTGAACCAGGCATCCTTCAAACCAGGATTGTGGGTGAGAATGAACTACATTCAGCATAGTTGACACCTGTGCCTGGGGGTTAAGCAGGAAAGGGATTTATGGGCAAATGGAATGAGCTAGTAACAGACAGGACAGAAAAATATCCGTGCAGTAACCTGGTACATAAGAACAGTGGAACGAGTAGATCGGGAACATTTATTTACCCTCTCAAGTTGTACTAGAACTAGGGGGACACACTGAAACTAACTGGTGGCAGATTTAAAACAAAAGTGTTTTTTTTTACTCAGCGCACAATTAAGGTGCGGAATTTGTTGTCAGGGCCAGTAGTAGGGCTATGTTTAAAAAAGGGTTGGATACGTTCTTGAAGAGCAGGCTGATTAAGGGCCATTAGCCAAGCGGATTACGAGATAGGAACTTCTCCCTGTCGGGAGCAGGGAGTGATCGGCAGGGAATGAATTGCCCGTCGTGACTGCCAATCCTTCTCCCATGCCACCAGACTTGGCCACGGTTGGAGACAAGATGGATGGACTATGGGTCTTACTCAGTATGGCCCTTCTTATGTCCTGTTCTGTGCACCATCCCACTGTTTGTTTGCCTGACTGTGGATTTGAAAACCTGCCATAAAAAGCACTTAATTTTTTAGACCTCCGCTTCAAGCCAGGGATAGGCCGTCGCCCTCCTTGTCTGTAGGTTCAGCTGTTGTGCAGTTGCGCAATAGTGCCGGTGGGTTTCTAGCGCATGGATCTAAAAAAATAGGGGAGGGGAGCAAACCCTCCTTGCACCCAGACCTTTTCGCAGCAACCACACAGGCTCTGGGAACAAGTAGCAGGTCTCGGTTCCTTCTCCTGGATAGAGCCATGGGGCAAGCAGTGCACCCCCGGCATGGAGCGAGGTAGGCAGCAAACAAGCTTGTAAATTCCTCACCCCCACCTGGGCACGTGCACCAAGCAGAGCCCAGCATGGGGAGGGATCCTGTATACTGTACCCCCTGCCAGCATGCCAAGAGGGAGACCCGCAGGCTTTGTACAGGGGAGGCCGAGTCCGAACGGCTACTTCCCTGCTCCATTCAGCAAATCCTGGAGCTAGAGTCCAACCCCCCTCGCTCCCCTCCCCCCGCTTTAACCTGACTTCTCCAAGATGCACCCACGTTATCCAGAGTTGCCTGGATGAGCTGGAGAAATCTTGAATCTGGGGGCGGAGCCATGTCGGAAAGGGGTGGGGCCAAAGGTAGTCCTGCCCCTTCTGACCTGGCCCTACTCCCTTCAGGTCAAAGCTGTGGGGAATGCAGCCGCCCTCCCAGAAGCCCCCACTGCCTGGCTGCATCTGCAGAAGGAACGAAAGACTTCCTTAATTCCCCTTGCCTTTTCCTTTTAAGTCCATTCCAAGATGCCTGCCATGTCTCTTCCCGCCACCTTCCTTCCCCTGTCATGTGCCTCGTGTTCCTAGCACAGAGCTGCTTCTTTGCGGGCGAACTGAGGTCTTCCCTCCCCTGCAGGCTTGAGGGGGCTGCCCCTCCTTGCCGTTTCCCTGACGAGGCATCGGGCCTAATTATAGACACCGGTGATATAACGTTGGCAGAGGCTCTCCCGATTGCAGGCTTTCTGGAAAGGGCCGCAATGCCAAAAATAGACCGCCGCGGCCCGGTTTGGAGCTTTCCTTCTGCAGTGAGCCCAGCCCAGGCCACCTGGTTTAACCTCTTCCCCTGCCAAATCCTCCCTCGTACCAGGACAGCTCCTCGGGAAAGAGCAGCATCTCTGATCATTTGGGGCTTAGCTCCTGGGGAGAGGAGGATGGATACGGATGCAACAGGGACGTGGTTCTTATTGTCAGTGTTTGTAGAAGGCCATGAAATTGGGCCTTGAGAGTCAGGCAAGGACATAGCTACAGAATAAGGACCGGCAGAACCAGTGTGTAAAACCCATACACCAAATGGGTAGTATCTCTTTAAGAGGCCTAGTGTTGACAAAGAGAGTTGGGATACACCATTAAAGGGTTCCTAGGGTTCTTAAAGAGACACGCTTAAGGGTTCTTAAAGAGACACTACCCATTTCCAGGAGCATGAGGGTCCCATAAATCTGCAGGATCGAAGGAGACGGGGCATTGGCTCGTTCCATCTTTTGCACCAGTGCTCGTTCCAACTTGCTGTGCCCCTGCAGTCAGGAGGGGAAGGGAATGATGGCCCCGTTTTGATCCAGAGTCTCTGGACTCCAGGGTAAACCCCTTATTTTCCTTGTCAGCCAGTGGTACTACACCTGGTGACCTGGAGCAATTGGGGCCCCTGCAGGTAGCCATAGCTGAGAAAGGGACGGGGCACGGTAGAAGGACTTTCCCACCCCCTTGTCACGATGCAAGGGGCCATGGCAGCCCTTTTGCCCCTCCCCCTTTCTGCCCCGCCCCATCCCCTGTGGCGAATCGGCACTCCACAAGAGGCGGGGTTATGTCAGAAAGGGGCGTGGCTGGCAGCCCCTTTGCCCCCGCCCCTTCCGGGATTCCTTCTCGAGGGAAGTGGCAGCCATAGCGAAGCCGCCCCCCAAACCTTCCGATGTCCTCCGGCAGCCTGGAACAGCTTTAGGGAGCGGGCGTGTCAGCCCACACACAATGTTTGCAGAGCGTTCTCCACACAGGGCTCTCCGCCCCACCAATGGGGGGGGGGGAGAGGTGGAGCATTGGGGGACTGGGAAGAACCTGGGCTGGAACAGCAGGGAGCAAGACCAAAGCAACAAGGNTGGGGATCCGGCCCAGTGGCTCCAGGAGGGAGACCAGCAGCAGCAGCACCGTGGCACTGGGCAGCCCGGGAAGAGCTGGGGATGGCAGCCATGCTGGGCAAGCATCTCCTTAGCATCGGCACCTCGCTCCGAGAGGAAACCCAGAGGGGCGGGGCCATTCTGGTGCGGGTGGGGCAAAGGGGTTGACACGCCCCTTTTTAATGTCACCCCATTGAGTGGTGTGACATCATGGCACTCTGGGGCAGGGAAGGGGGCCATAGCCCTTTCTCACCCACCCACACCCCAATAGCCCCACTGCTTTAACCTCTTGCTCTTCCCAGCTCCCTGGGGCTGAGAATCGCAGGTGAGGAGCCGAAAGTGACCCATCCCTGGGCCTCAGGAGCACGGATTCCGAGGCTACCAAGAAAGGCCTCCTTGTGGGGGCAGTAGTAGGGAAGGAAGGGGGCATTCCAGCCCAGCGATGCCGCTGTTCTAAAGTCCTTTTCAATCCCGGCTCCCCTAGCGGCATTAACCACCGCGTTGGCGAACCTTTTCTTCCAAGCCTCTTGTCTGGGCTGAGAAAAGGCCCCTGGGATGATTTTATCCCTAGATCTTTTGAGAAGGCCTTTGCCTCAGCCCTGCTTTGGTTTCTCTGTGCATTGGCAGCAGGGAGAGCGCTTTCCTCTCTCGGGAGCATCTGCGGTTTAATTAACTCGAAGTGCCTTGTCTGGGCAGGGAAGGGAGCCGGGGAGATGAGCTATAAAAATAACTGCGCTAAGGCAGCCAATTCTTTGAGGACACTTGGTCCAAGTGGCCTCCCTTTGCGTCCAGCTCTTTACCTACAGGATGATTCCCAGATAATGAGGTCCGAAAGACCTCAGATTTTACACAGCGATGGCCTGGTTCCGAATAGCAAACTCCTGTCTGTCTTTTCTATAGCACTTTCTGTGTCCAAAGAGACTTTCGCCCCTTCACCTAGTTCACCCTTGCAACAGTCTTGGGAGGCAGGGCCTTCATTAATCCACATTTTAAAGATGGCAAACTGAGGCTCGGAGAGAGCGACTTACCCAAGGCCTCCCATTGAGTTCATGGGTAAAACAGGATGAAAACTCTGGTCTCCCAGGTCCTAGGCCAGAGGTGGCCAAACTGGATCGGAGCTGCATGCAGTTAATTGCAGCTCCCGGCCAGTTGGGTCCTGGGCCCTGCACCGCCTTAACGGCCCTGTGTCTTACTCATTGCGCTCGGGTCTCAGGAGCTGAAGCGTGGCTGCTCCTGTATCTTCTCAGCAGCCAGGACTGCAAAACACCGATTCTGCCAGCCAAGCAAGAAGCAAGAATCCTAGAGGAAGCCATCTGGTCCAACCCCCTGCTCAGTGCCGGAAGTCGGCAGCAAGAGGCTTGGGTGTGCATGGATCGGCTTTTGGCCACGTGAAGATTTTGGAACATGGCTCTTTGGGTTGGGAATATTGGCTGGCCCCTGTGCTAGGCAGACGTTTTCTTACCCGAATTGCGATTTTATTTTAATTTTTTTTCCTTCTCTGGCTTTTAGGCCTTCAGTCGCCCATCTGACTCTTTTAAATTGCTGAGTCTTCAGACAAACAAACGGAGTGGGGAAACTGGGGAAATGACCTATTTCTATAGGGATGGGGGTAACCGTTGCCTCTTTATTACCATTCTGTGCCCCTCCCTGCAGAAATAGCCTCTGTTACAGATTTTACACAGCAGATCTGCTCCCCGTGTGTCTTCTGAGCCAGATCTGCTGATATCAACTATTTATTTATTTATTTAATACAAGTTCTTGTGGCTTGTTAACCCTGGAGGGCGGAAACAGCTGAAAAGCTGGAGCTTATTCCTTCCTGTGTGCATCCTTCACTGAAGTGTGACACGCACACACCCACCCTCGTTTGCACGTCACAGAAATTATGTGCAGGAGTCACCGAGAGTCTTGTCTGTCCTGTGAGCTCTTCGTTTTGGGGGATGGGAGAGGATTCTCTGAGGATCCCAGGCTGAGTGGCGTGAGCCTGGCAGGCGACTAGAAGGACATTTCCCTGCTCTGCTACAGGCTTCCTCCGTAACCTTGGGCAAGCCCTTTATTCTTTCTGTGCCTTGGCTCCCCATCTTCACACCGTGGATAATTGCACTACCTGCCACTGCCGTACAAGAGGACTGTGTTCATAAATATACCACAGATGGGGAGCACCTAGGGTAGGCGTCTCTCTGGCTGCAGAGGCCTGATCCCCACGTGGCCGCCACAATGCAGGGCAAGTGCAGGGAGCCGGGTGCACGGTCACAGGGAAGCTGGGCAGGCCAGAGCTACCGCCACGGCCCCACATGAGCAGGCGCCCTGCCCTGCCCCCCACCCATGGCTCGACCAAGACCCCATGACATGGCCATGTGTGACGGGCGACAGTGCCTGCCACTCAAGACCCCATGGCGGGCAAGCGCGGCCGGGCAGACAAGTTGCCCCGCGTTTTTCCAAGGTCGCATTGCGTAGCCACCAGCTTGGGGGGGGGACACATCTTGCAGGCTCCGGACTGCATCACATGGCCTGGCTGCCCAGGGTGGGGTAAGGCTACCCAGGGCCTGGTAGCTTCCTCTGAGCATCTTGTGTGGCTGCATCCTCTGGGCTTTAATGCAGTGTCTCTCCAGCCTCTGAGGAAAGCCGCAGTTTCTCTGGGCTAGCCAAGGGCATCCCACACAACTTGGAAAATTCGGCCTTTTACGAGCATTCCCAACACGGTTCTGCTCCTATGGAACATCAGGACTCGATGGAAGGGGCCGGGTTATAGAAGAAAAGGGGCAGGGCAGCCCTGTTGCCCTACCCCCCTCTGTGTGAAGGCGTGTGGGGAGATGATAAACCTAGAGGCATCGCTTGGTAAGGGAGTGTATGTGGGTGTGACCCCAGACGGCTTCTCAGTGGCTGTTCTGGTGGCCATTTTAAAATCACCCAGTTGATTTTAACTGAAAGTTGTTCGTATGGGCTGACGTTTCTGGCACTCAGGCAATCTCTGCTCCATCCTCACGCTTCTGCTTTAAAAAGTAGGTCAGTTTAGTTCCCTGGGATTATTGCCTTCAACAAACGGATGTTAATAACAAGCCACGGGGAGAGATTCTGATCTTGGGAGCATCCTGTAATTAGCCCGTGCAGTCTGCAAAAATGTTTCGAGTTGTGGCCGCAAACCATCCAGTCTCTTCCCCATGCCCACCCCTGATCTCACTGCTTCTAAAAAAAATCCCGCCGTCCCTTCCCCCAAAAGCCTCAATGATCAGCATTGCAAGGAATCAAATCTGCGTCCAAAAACAGTGGAATCCACTTAAGTAGAAATTGCATAACTTTAATTTCTGGATCAATCAAATAATTTTTCTTTCCCGAACCCCCAGTCGGTAGGGATGTATTGCTGCTTCATCTGGATAACTAGGATTCTGAACCCCAATAACTTAAATTTTTAAGGGGTATAGATTATATCCAGCCAACCAAAAATATAACCGCCTTTGAGTGTATTTATGGTTTCTTGGCAGCTTGTGGTTAAAATATTGTAGTATATACACTGTTGGGGGGGCAGTTTTCATGTCAAGAAGGCTGGAGATGAGTGTTTGGGAACATCAGTTCTCTCTAAGGCAGAGCCGTGTGCCAGTTCTGACTCTCAATCAGGCTGTAAGGGAAGTGAGCACCAGGTTTCTCTATCTCCAGCTCACCCAAATCTGAGACTGCTTTTAGACAAGCGGGTCGCACTTGCGTGGCTTTTGAAAATCCCAGGATTAGACAAGACATTTCGTGTGTGGAAGCTGGTCGCGCATTCTTTTAAAACCGTAAACTAAATACCTCAATATCGAGGTATTTCGTTCGTGGTTTTTTTAAAAAATGCGCGGCCGGCTTTAACGCATGAAACATCTTGTCTAATTCCAGCCCGTGGGATTTTCAAAAGTCACGTGAGCGGATCCCGCGAGCAAGACCCGCTTGTCTAAAAGCTGCCTGACTCCGAGTCAGTTGTAACAGTAGTTTTTTTTCTCTCTCACCTACCTCTGCTGCCTTCTCTGACACTCTTCTTCTGAGGGGAGGGAAGAGGAATGGAGACAGAGAAACCCGGTGCTGATTCAATCCAAGCTTTGGTTTTCTCCATCTCGGCCTGGTGGCCATTTTGGGCATGTGCAATTCTATATATATTTGGTCTGGATTCTGATCAGAACTGTTTCTGATCGGAATTCTAAAGACCTAGGAAATGTTCTGTGAAAACAGAACTGCTATTTCTATCCAGGCCTACCGTGCATCCCGAATCTTAACTGGAGCATCTCCTTCTGAGAGGTAAAGAATAATGGCGTCCTCCTACCCCACCCAGTTTTCTGTGCCTTGTAGCACATCCCTTGGCAATGTCGTACCAAGGCTGTGGTGGGCCTGTCCCAGTTATGAGCCCCCCGAAGGGCAAGCAGGCTGCGGGCAGCACGCCACTTACCCATGAAGAGAACGCTTCCCTAATTCCCGGTGCCTCCCACCAGAGCAGCAACAATCCTATCAAAAGAAAGGAAGTTTTCAGAGTGGGTGGAGGTGGGGTCAGCACTTGACCACCCACGTCCACTCAGAAAACTTCCTTCTTGTCAGGACCCTTGGAAGCGGCCAGAGCGCCACTAAGAATTTTTCAGAATGGGTGGAGAGTGATGTGCTGACCCCCGTTCCGTCCCACTCTGAACATTTCCTAGCAGCAGGCAGGTTGCTTGCTTGCAAAGGGTCCCTTGAGATTCTGGGGTCCAGACTGAACTGAGCCCCCTCACTCCATGGTAGCTACAACCCTAGTATCCTATACCAGCCAGGGTTCCCAAAATTTTGCTTGTGACACCCCATTTTGAGGTTTGGAATCCTGTGCCCCCCCCCCCAAACAGCAACAAAGCCTTACAAAATATATCAATCTGACCACAACCCCTTCTACAGAGGGTTGGGATAGATGGCCCTGGAGGTTCATTCCCACCCCCAAATTCTAAGATCTGTCTCCCGATTCTAAGAATTTGTATCTATAGATAGAATCTACTTATATCTGTGGATTCTATGGAATTCAGATATTCTGTAGGGATAACAATCCACAGTTTGGAGACCTCTGCCCTACCCTCATTCAACCTGGGTTGAATGAGACAAGACACTCTCCGTGGACTACCTGCTTTTCTCTTGCATGCAAAATATCTAAACGCTGAGACCCTTTTGGGCAGAGCTTCTAAGGAAAGAGAGCAGGTGTTAGACTGATGCTGTGAATCAAGCAATCAACAGCCAAACCTCTCTAGCTGTCCGGGAAAGCACAGTTGTTGCTCGGAATTAGAGCTGAGCGGCAGCACGATTGCTCTTGCGGGATGGTTTTTAGAGGGGAAATAAGGCAAACGGCCCGACTGGCACTCGAGGTGCTGGAAGTGGGTGGCGAGGGAGACAGAGGACATTTTCAGACAAGACACTCTCTGTGGACTACCCATCCACCCACTTATACATGTTGCAGGGCTGCAGTTTTGCCCTATGGGCGCCCTGTAACATGTATAGTGGGGTGGGAGGTGGGTGGGGAGTGTCTTATCTGAAAACACCCAGACAGACACTTCCCTGGCAGCCAGTCAAAAGCTTCGGTTGTATCCAGCATCCTGAAAAACGTCCATCTGAAGACAGTGAAATATAGCATAACTCTAGGGGGTTTCTCGCCATTCCATCATCTTCCCGTTGTCCTCAAGTGTTTTTTTTTTTTTCTGGGAGGCAACCAGGAAAGAGGTGCCTGAGGCTTGAACTCTGGCCTTTTTGTCTCTTCCCTTCTAAAAGACGGATTTTGTCGCCTGAAGGAGGGACAGTGGGATTCAGCACCCAATGAGGGACTATCCCTCCTGAATAGGGGGTTTGGGGAACTAATAACAGAGATGGAAATGTCAGTCCCATCTGTGTTTTACTTGTAGCACACCAAGGTGGTTATAGTTTCCCTGCTTCCACGTTGCTCCCAGTCCTGGCTTTCCCAAAATCCCTGTGGCAGCCTTCCAGGGAGCTCCAGAAAGCCGCTTTCAGTGCCAGGATGCATCGCTGCTGGCAAGGAAATAATGCCTAATAATGTAAAGTGTGACTGATGCCCCCAGCAACTGAATCAATCATGTTAAATGAACACAGTGCTCAGAGGCATTTCATTGCTAGCTCTCTCAACACAATTAATGTCCAATGTATCATTCTTTACAATCGCTCCTGAGGCCCAGCTCATTTTAACTGGATCCAATGCCTTTTAAGCAGCAGTGAAAGTGCGAGTCATTGATGATGCTCTGGGCTATTAGGGGTGACATTTAGTTCATTGCTTTTTCTTTTCTTTTTTAATTCTGAGATTGCAGAATCCAGTGGGGACGGACTTTGTGTCCCTGTGGAAAAAACTTGTGGTTTGCTTGGGAAATAGGCAACTTGTGTCTGTCGATTTTAAAACCGCTTCTGTCCTGACTGCGAGTAACTCTCCTGTTTCCTGCTCTAAACCCCTTGCGAGGGGATGCTTTGCATCCTACAGAAGGAAGCTTTTAACAAGTAGATCAGGGCGGGAAACCTGTGGCCAGGGGGACCAAATCTAGTCCACGGCTAGTTCTTATTTGGCCCCTTTCCGGTTTCCTGGATCCAGTCCCTTCCCTGAAGTACTGAAAGAGTGAGCTCTTTCTTGGGAAGGGAGCGGGGAGGATAAGATCTCGATTGGGGGTGGTCTCCTCCTTGGGGGGCCTCTTTGAAAACTCGTACAAGCTTTGAGGGCGGCGTAGACGGTGGGCATGGGAGTGCATTCAGGAAAAGGAGAGTCCAGATCATAGATCTGTTCCCTCTCCTTGTGTGCATGCCCTCCTCTCTGCTCCCTTCCCCAGATCTCAGTCCTTTCAGTGAGTGGGGTTAGGAACTGGAAAGGGAATAAATAAAAACTAGCCACAGGCCGCATTTGGCCCTGGACCCAAGCTTCCCCCCTGCTGAGATAGATCCATGATCCAGACACGTTTCTCCCTTTCCCTATGCTGAGCTCATCCTTTACGCGTCCCCCGCCGAGGTAAGCAGGGACAATTCCACCAAAGTCAGGAGTTTCTGCCGGGGGCGGCTTCCATTGTGAACGTAGACAATCGGCATTGACGCTATTAACTGTTTGGTTCTAATGTCCGATAAACGGCTCCGTGGTTAGGGGCAATCCAGAGATGGTGGGGTTGCCGTGTTTGTCCCAAATGACAGAGAGAGACAAAGTGGTTTGAATGGATCGTTCGAACCGCTTTCTCTCTCAGTTAAGGGCATTAAGGCTAGTGGTGAAGGCTGTTTCAATCTAGAGTTGATATTTTATATTATTATTTATATAAAAGCTTATATCCCACCCCTCTACCATCTAAGATGGACAAGGGTGAGAGGAACCACACATTTCCATTTTTTACACATGGGGAACAGAGACTGAGACTTGTCCAAGGCCGCACAGTTAGTTCATGGCTAAGGCAGGATTCAAACCCTAGTTTCCCAGGTCCAGCACCTTCTCCACTACCCCCCACTGGCTCTCTATGATGGGCGAGTGTGTAAGGGGGTGGGGCTTATTTGCTGAAGAGCAGCGTTTATTGGTCGAGGGGGTGGGGCTTGTCCCTCGGGCTACTCCAAAATGTTGGAAGGTCAGAGAGAGACTTTTCCTTTCGGGTGAAATGGGGGGTTTCTTTCCCTCAACTAGCCCTGCCTTTCAAATTTCCCAGCTGCTGCTTGTAACTTACAATTACAGGCATGGGATGGAGGCTGAATCTAGGGTAGGCAGGGCCGGACCTAGGGGTAGGACATAGGCACCTGTCTAGGACAGGAGATTTTTTTTGGGGGGGGGGCGATTTTTGGGGGGTTGGGGGCTTCTGTTCTCAGCCCACGGCACCCCCCTATCCCCACCACCTCCACAACCGCACTTCCTCACCTGCGTCGTCCGCAGCCTGGGAGGGGTGGGGAGAGACACCCCATTCTGCCCCAAACATGCGCTGCGATGGTGCCAAGCACAGAGGAAGAGACTCTGCTTCTGTGCTGGGGGCTGCTTTTGTCTCCCCCCTCTGCCGCAGACAGCGGCCCTGCGTGCACCAGAGGCGAGGAGGAGGAGGAGGCAGCCTAGGGGTTCTAAAATCCTAAATCTGTCCCGGAGGGTAGGAACGAGAGGCTGCCAAGCCCCAGTCACAGTGCTGTGCTAATCCTGCGTAACGGCGACTTGCCACCGAGTGACCCTAGTGTCCTTTGTCCCCTCAGCTTTGTTCCGTGGCTGCTTGCAATCGCCCACCTTCAGGATGAATAGAAACCTGGTCTGCTCTTTGTTCTTCAACCTCCTTGCCGTGAGTACACTCCTAACCCACCCCCCTGCTGCAGCACCTACTCTGCAAGCTGCTCCTCTGAGGTTCGTGACCGTGCAAAGGCAATGCCAGGTCATTCACAGAGAGAGGAGGAGGAGGAGGAGAGGGGAAAATGGCTGCAGCTGAGTGTGTGCGTGGCTGTTTCAGACTAAAGAGTTGTGGAGAAAAAGCCTCTTGCTTGAGCAGTGGCCGAGTTGTGCAACGGGGCACAGAGGACGGGGAAGGGAGCAGGCACGCGTGGGGAACCTTTTAGAAGTTGGGGTTTTTTAAGGGGTGTGTTTAGGAGGCCTTGTGTGCAGACCCCTCATCTCTGCTCCCTTCTTCCCCTGAGCTTAGTCTCTCAGTGCTTGGGGTTAGGAACTGGATCCAGGGGCCAGATGTAGGAACTGGAAAGGGGTCAAATAAAAACTAGCTGCAGACTGCCTTTGGACCTGGGCCCAGGTTCCCTGCCCATGAAGCAGAGAACCCGTGTCCTGCCCCCATCCTGACTCGTTTATACGGAGCAAATCCTTGGAGCAGACAAAGTGTTGCTCCACTGCAGTTTATCCTGAACTGGAACCATCACGTGATCCATCTCTGACGGCCACTGGGGGCTTGTATATCCCACTGTTAAGTCATGTCCCACTGGAGGTTAGGGGATCCTGTCCGAGGCTGGCTCTTTAGCTCAAGCTGAAGGGATTTGTTGTGTAAACATCTGGAGGCTTCCTGTTCGGTCCTTGGTGCGTTTGCCACTGGGGCAAACAAAAAGCTTGCCTCAAACTGGCTGCCTGGAGTTTGCTTACGTGCCGTTTCCCCAAATAAACCTCTGCAGGTGGATGCGCGCAGCATGGAAAATTCCATCCCTGGAGGAGAAATTTTTTGGGGGTGGAAGAGTTCTGCACAAGCAAACCTAGCCTTCAAGGCAGCTCCAGCGTAACCCTAACTACAGCCTTCCCTCGCCACAAGTGCTAAAACACCGGCCAGCTGTTCATTATACCGGGCGGTGACTCTGTAATCTTCCCTTGGCCGCAAGCCGGCTGCTGTCCACGTTGGCAAACTCTGCAAAGGTGCCGGCTTGGAGCTCGGAGTTAGCAATCGCGTTCTTAGACCAGGGAAGCGTGGCTAGATGGAGAGGGATGAAAGCAACTTGTGTGTGTGGAGAAGGTGGGGGAAGGGGTGTTAAAGGCTCTAAATCAGGAACTTCAAGCCGGTGGCCCCAAATACAGCCCCATAGCTAGTTTTTATTTCCCAGTTCCTGCATCTGGTTCCAACCCCCAAGCGCTGAAAGACTAAGGGCGAAAACAGACACATGACAGTTGGCGAGAAACCTCCCTGGGGGGCAGGCCCCTGCAGCTGCCGCGTCTCAGCTTGGTGGGGAGGGCTGTTCACACGAGCAGCCCTCCCCCTGTAACCCGGACATGGGGGCTGCCATCACAGGTCCATCCATGCCCGAGGTTGGCCCAAGGAGCTGTTCACGTGGGACAGGACTCGCGTCTCAGTGGGATTGGCCCCTTGGAAAGAGCTGCCACCAGACAGCTGATTGGGGGGAGGGGGGGAATTACATAGAAAGGAGAAGCATATTGATAATTTAAAATAACGAGAGGGCCGTACCACATAAAAGCTAAGGGTGGGACTCTCAAGGGTGTAGCTAGGTTGGTAGGGGCCCTAGTGTAGAAGAATGGAATAAGTCGATTCTCAGACAGGGTGGTCCCCGCTCAGGGTTTTAACCCTGACGGAGGCCAAAATGGGAGTGTCCTCAAAACCTCAAGCGGTGCTGGCCCTGGCCCTGGGGCGGGGACTGTGCCAGATGGAGCAAGGAAGGGGATCCACCTGAGCAAGGCAGTGGAGAGGCACTCTTTCCCCCCCCCCCCCACACACACACGTTTTTTGGATTCTGCTGCGGCCCTGCATAACCTTGGGCAAGTCTCTTAACCTCTCTGTGCCTGAGCTTACCCAGCCATAAAACAGGCCTGCATCATTGCTATAGCAACATAGTGTCATCTTGGGTATTAGCTGTTGCTGGGAGATTTGGCTTTTAAGGTTTTAATTTCTCTTCTCAAAACTGGAAAGACCTAAGTATTTTAGCTCTGGATAATTTTGTCAAGACGGCTAACGCTTCTTTGCATTGTGTTAAATTCCGGCATTCGGTGGCGACACAAGACGAAGCATTAAGATTGATTAAGATGAAGGATTTTCTCCCCATGTTCCCCCTTCGCTCGTCCCATCCTAGATTGTAAGTCCCTTGGAGCAGGGACCTGTTTTCTAATCATGACTATTATTGCTGGCGCGATATAAATGAATAATTAGAGCGACTTCAATTGGTAAATTATTGCAAGCTCCGGAGCTTCAAGGTTCTTCTCCCCAAAGGTGCCACCTTCAGACATCCAAGGTGAAATCCTCCATTCAATAACATCGATGGCCCCGCTCCCGTTGGCTCTAAGGCTAGAGGATTGTAGCCTCGGTGGTGATGAGGTCTGCACAGAACATTCCAGTGTAAATCCAATCCCCCGCCTGCTCACCCGCTAGCTAGCTAAGGTACGGTGCCTGCCCTACCGAGAGAGGGAGATTGTAACATACCTAACCAGGGGTGCAGTAATTTTAGACTGGGGGCCTGTGTATTGTGCAATTTCTCCCCCCCCCCCCCAATTCCACACTGAAGAAATCCAAGTAAAGCGAGCAGAAAACGCAGATTCTGCAAGAAGAATAAATGACACAGACAAAACTTTGTATGCCAGTGAACTTCCCAACATGCCACTGCATCCATTTTGAACAGGGAGAGGGCTGGGCTGCCCGTTCCCCTGCTAAAATGGACCAGGGGAATGAGAGCTGAGTTTCTTGATACTCCTTTATTTCCAGGCTCTGCCTCTCTGCAGGCTGGAACCCACGTCGCACACAGCCTGGATAAGCAGCCCCCCATTTGTTGAGTCAGTCTGTGTGCACAGCAGCTGGGGTTGCCCAGCAGTTCTCTAGCTGGCATGGGGGGCACAGGGCAGACGGGTGGCATATGTTCCTGCCTGTTCCTAGGGTTGTATAGGTGGCTGTTTTCAGCAATTTGCTCTCCTTCTCTCCGTAGATGTTGGCATGGCTACGCTTCCCTGCAGTGAAATGCGGGGAGGCGACTAGGATCGCCTTCTGCCATTGGCGAGGACAGAACGTGGGTCAGGCGGTGACTAAGATTCTTCCACTCCCCGCCCCCTCGGGTTTTGACCCAGAGTTTCCAGAGGAAAGTCTGATTTTCTCCGGGTCAGCCAGGGCATGCCTCCCTCCCCCATAAAGCAGAGCTTCTGGGGCTGCCAGGCATGCCCCCCCCCCCAAAAAAAAAAGGTGGTGGTATATAAGGACTTTTATTGTCCTGTCCCTCCATAAGGGGTGGGGTTAGTTAGAATGGAACAGGACAAGCCTCCTTTGTCCTGCCCCCTTTCCGCGAGTTTCCCTCTCGGCTTCCGCATTCCATGATTACATTAAGTGAGTTTACAGTTCTTAGTTTTAACATTACATACATGTTTCACCTTCAGCTTTACATATTTGTTAGACCGATAGTCCAGTAACTCTTTGTGACACGCTCCTCTTGCTGTGCGTTGTGCCATCATGATGCTCCGTTAAGGGGGAAAGATATGGGAAAGAAAGAAAAGGGGAGAGGGGGAGGAGCATGATGGCCCCTTCCCCTCTGGGTGGAAGAGGTGGGAATCCTGGGTTGAGGAGGGTTTGACATCACAAATGCAACTAGGCCATATTGCACCAAACACAAGAAAAAGCTACTATAACAATAAAAAAACGTTACTGAAAACGTCAAACATACATACAAAATGTGGAATGGAAAAACATTCCTAATCAGAAAATCTATACAATAAAATGCAACTCGACATGTTTCGGGTGCCGGCCCTTCATTAGGGGTACGGAAAGAATTTGTCGTCCAGTGATTTGTATGTAACACAATAAAAGTCTTTTTCACGTATTCGCTCTCACCAGGATTATATGATCCGGGCCAAATATAGCCCGCTCCTATAATAGACAAAGGCTTCACTGCCCCATGCGCTGCTGCTGTTGAGACGGCTGCGAGACTTGGGGGGTCTGGACAGGACTGTCCTTGGATGGTTCCGCTCATTCCTCTGAGATAAAAGCCAGCGGCTGGTGCTGGGGGCTGAAACATCGAGCCCCCGGGCCTTGACCTGTGGCGTTCCGCAGGGTTCCATTCTGTCTCCACTGTTGTTCAATGTGTCTCTGCAGCCCCTGGGGGAGATCGTGAGAGGGTTCGGGGTGCGATGTCACCAATGCTGCTGATGCTCAGCTGTACCTCTCCTTTTCAACTGGCCCAGGTCCTGCTGTCTCGTTACTCTCCCAATGTTTGGAGGCCGTGGCGGATTGCATGCGGCAGAGCAGACTGAAGCTCAGTCCCGATAAGACGGAGGTAATGGTGGTGGGAAGGGCGGGGGAGGTGCTGGCCCCCCTGATGGGGGGGAGGTTCACCCGCCTGTTGCTCTTCAGGTTCGGAGTCTGGGGGTGGTTTTGGATTCGGGCCTCCGTCTGGATCGGCTGGTGGAGGCAGTGGCTAAAGCCGCCTTTCACCAGCTGTATCTGGTACGGAGGCTTCGACCTTACCTCTCCGGGCCCGATCTGGCCACTCTCGTCCATGCCTTCATCACCTCGAGGCTAGACTACTGCAACGCGCTCTATGTGGGGCTGCCCTTGTTTCTGGTTCGGAGGCTGCAGCTGGTGCAGAATGCGGCGGCCTCTCTCCTGACGGGGACGGGGCGCCGTGAGCACGTAACACCGGTGCTCCGCGCTCTGCACTGGCTGCCTATAGCGTATCGAGCCAGATTCAAAGTGTTAGTATTGATTTACAAAGCCCTGCACGGTCTGGGCCCCTCATACCTCGGGGACCGCCTCGCCCTCCATGCCTCAGAGAGATCCCTTCGGTCCACCAGGGGCGCCTTCCTGGAGGTCCCCCACGTAAGCCGGGGGGGGTGTGTTAAATTTGTTTTTAATTATGATATTGTAGATTTCTTTATGTTTAAAAATTGTTTTATAGTATGTTGGAAGCCGCCCCAAGATGCCGTAGGCATGGGGGGCCGCTTATAAATACAATGAAATAAATAAATAAAAATATGCAAATAACCCATAGGTCAAGTAAAACTTAACCTAATCGACACTATTTCAGAAGTCCTGGGAAATGTCCTACTAAAACCTTGCCAAACCAACGGCCTATACTGGAGGCTTGCTGTAGCCTCATGATGCATCCTTGCTGCTCGTTCATATTGCACCAAACCCAGACACGGATTCGGCGTCTGAGGGGGGAAGCTTGCTGGAGTCTTTGGTTCAGATTGGGGTTCCCACTGAGGCTCTGAGTTTTGACCCAGATTTCCCAGGCTCCGGGTAGACCTTCTATTTCCTGGATTATCCCTCTTGTTCCCCATGTCTCCATTTCTCATCTGTAAAATGGGGATTAATAGCACTACCCGGGGGGGTTTAGACATTCATCATGGTACTTTGGTCCTGTGGTGGCAAAGGCCATAAAACTACCTTGAATTCCTTCCCATCTTTACAGCTTCCAGTTTCCTTCCTATTCCCACCCCTCCCCTTCCAGGCTGTAAGCACCTCGGGGCAGGGACCTCTCTCTAATCAAGGCTGTTGAGCACCAGGCACACTGCTGGCACTATACAAATGCTGCTACTCCTCCAAGCTATTGTTACTGGAGGCCGATGCGATCGTAGGATGCCCGTCCGCTTACTCCCGCTGTACCTGACCCTGCACTGCCCCCGCTGCCTCCTGTAGAGGAGGCACGCAAGCAAGCCATCGGCGGCTGCTGCGTGCCCCAGGCCAAGCACTGGCCGTCGAATCGGAGACAAGCCTGATCAGCTTTGGCCACATCCCAGTCCGGGAAAACCAGCCTTCTGCAGCTGCCGTAGTCTAGGTTAGACCTGTTCTCGGACGTGCAGGGGTTGCCTCCTCCTGTCCAAGCGGAGGGGCTGTGTGCATTAGAATGACCACCTATGCGCGTGTTTAAGGAACACTTAAAATACATGTTACAGGGCCTGCATTGGCACCCTGTATTTTTCATAAGCGGTCCTTAAAAAAAATTGCCACCCTAGCGTTCATGCTCTGTGGGGTTACAGGCTCACGGCGACTCTCTGCAATTTCCTATGTGAATAGAAACCCCAAATGAGTCTCGTCCAGCAGCTGGATAAAGCCAGGTTCTCGGCAAGCTGAACCGATTGCAGGGGCCAGCCTTGCATACAAAAGGAAGAGAGTCTAGACAGAACAAAGGTGGGGAACTTCTGGCGTGGGGGGGTGTCAAATTTGCCCTTTCACTTTTTTTTAGGGGGGGGGCAAATTCCTGGTTAGATCCAGCCCCCTACGCTCCAGCACAGAGTGATCTATGGGGCAGGGGTGACGCTAGGCTGGAATGGACCCTGCTACAGAGGATGGAAAGGAGCTCTTTCATCCTTCTCCTAGTGGGAGATCAGGCACCTGCACCAAAGACCGTGGTCCTTCGGAACAGCCTGTCCGTTATGGCTACGCTTTTGGTGGTGGGGAAGGGAGCAGGGATGGCTGGTTTGCATTCCAAGATAGAGGATGGATCCACGGCACAGATCCCTCCCCTCCAACTCCTTTGTCAACCATGGAACTTACACACCTTTCCAGGGACCTGTGTTCTCTGTCGTCTGTCTTCCCCCGCCCATTGGCTGCTAAGGTCCCTGCTAACTTTCAGAGTGGCCCATAGGAAGGAAAAGTTTCTCCGCCCCTGGCCTAGATGGGGGGTGCAAACTGCTTCAGAAGGGCTATGGGGAGAGGACTGTGGGCTGAGAAACGTTATTCTAATAGGGCTCGCTGCAGCATGGGATGCCACAGTTGAGATTGTTTCCATCCCCAAATGGAGAAATGAGCTGGTCACAGCTAGATAAATTTACCCGGGCTGACTGTCCCTGTGCGAGGCCTTAGTCAGACCTAGGGCTGGTTTGGAACAGCCATTCTGATTATTTTTTTATTTTTTTTAGAAATGTTTCATAAAATCTAAACAACTTACCGAAATTCCGGTCAGAATTCCAATCAAAATAATTTTTCAGTCGGAATTCCGACCAGATGCTTCTGCACATGCACAAAAAAGCTGCAGCTGTACAAGGCGGTGGACGCCATCTTGCTGTACGATGGGGCCCATTTTGCGCATGCCCCAAACGCCATCTTTTTTCCCCCCCATTGAGTCTGATTGAAGTCTGACCAAACAACATGCCCAGTTCCGACAGAATCGGAACCTGGCTGGAATTTCACTTTCGGCCTTAGTCGGGCCAGCTCAGTGGGCTGCGCCCGGTTAGAAAGGGTGGGGAAAACTGGGTGTCGGCCTCCAACTGACTTGCTGAGAAAGGGAGACGCCGTCTCCCCTCATGTTCCAATCTCTCTCGTTTCGTTTCAGCTGCTGAGCTGCCGCCAGACATGGGGGCTGGGATGTGGAGAAGAAGAGTACCAGACTGCTCAAGGTCTCTGTGTCCTCTGCGGGAAGTGTCCCCCAGGGCAGGAGCCTGACCGGGTAAGCTAACCCCTCTGTGGCATGTGGGGGAAGGGAGTCAGTTCATGCATAGAATAATGGACTGAGAGACTCGGAAGACTGGTAACAGCCGTGTGGAGCCTGCCTGCTAGTTCCAGCCCATAGGAGAGGTAAGCAGTGGTTACTGGACTCTGGCAACTGCCCAGTCCCCTGCAGGAAAGGAGTTGCTGGAAATCGGCAACAGCCTGGATTGCAAAAGTGGCACAAACTGGCAGGCACCGTGGTGGCCCCTAGAGACCCAGGTTCTATTCCCACCTTGGCCGGTGACCTTCTGTGTGACCTTGGGCAAGTCAGTCCATCCTACCATGCCTCTCTTTTGCCCCCCCCTGTATAATGGAAATGGCCATACCAGCTTCCTTTTTGTAAAGCGTTTTGGGAGGCAGACCTTGTTGTTAACTCACTTAGTAGCGAGGCTGTTTACACTGTTTGTCCGAACGCTACCAAGGTTGAGTTATTTTGATTAAATCCTTTTACTGTGTAATTTAAATTGAAAGTGACCAATCCACCTCAGTGGCGTCCAGATGAACAGTGTAAATCTAAGACCCTTTTTGCACAGACGCCCTCGCGGGGTGGGGGGCTTCTGTGTGACTGCCACGGCGGGCGGGGGGTGTGTGCGTGCGTCCTCCTGCACTCCACCCAGGTTGTACTGTAGTAATCGCCTCCTTTGCTGAGACGTGACGGCGGCTGACGAAAGTGTTCAGTTGTCGCACTGTGTTCACGTGAACAGTTACCTCGAAATGCAAACCGAAGGGGAAAGCGCCCTGTTCATGTGAACGCTTCAGGAGTAAAATAGGGGCAGGAGGCACAACTACGTGGATGTGTCTCTTCATCAAGACGTAGCTGTAGCTCTGTCGTGTATAAGCTGCCAGCGTGTGGCCGTGCAGAGGCTTATAAGGGTGCTGGCCCTTTAAAAGACCCAAGATGGATGCTAGCAAGGACACCTGGGTTGGGCGTGGCCAAGCCAGCTCAGGGATAAAAAGCCTCTGACCGCCTCAGTCGGGGAGGCTGTCGGCAGGGCACTGTTTGTGAGGCCCTTTGGAGCCAAGAGGGCTAAGCCAGGGGGGTCTGAGGGTGTTGGGAACTGCAATATCTTTATGGAGAGACGCTCCTGGGATTATGATGAATATTGTGTATGTGGGGGAAGACTGGACACTGTAAACTTGCACGAAAGCTAATTTCCAGTGTGGACCTTGCTGATTGGGGGTCTGATCCGGAGGGGAACTACCTGAGTGAGGGTGTCCCCTGCCCCACAGCCCTCCGCTTGCCTCTAACACCACCTTGCTTTCTTGGTTTGGTTTTATGTAGAAATGTGGCTCCGGGCAAGGCTCTGGGATGAGCTGCCAACCCTGCTCTCTGGGCACCTTCTCTGCCAGCGATGGAGTGGCGCCCTGCTCACCCCATCGCCGCTGCGAGGCTAGGAAAAGAATCCCCGTCAGCCCTGGAACAGCAGCCGCGGACGCTCGGTGCGGAGACTGCCTGCCAGGGTAACTTTTCTCTTTACAACCAGCCCTTCTGCGTTGTGCACAAACCCTCAGGATACCTTGAAATCCTCGGCTTCATGTGCGGCGGCAGCCAAAAGAGCAAACAGGTTGTTAGGAATTATTCGGAGAAGGATGGAGAATAAACCTGAAAATATTGGAATGCCTCTCTATAAATCTGTGGGGCGATGGCACCTTGACTATTGTGTGATGCCCTGGCTGCCCCATCTCAAAAAAGACAGAGCTGAACTAGAAAACGTACAGAGAAGGGCAACAAAAATGATCAAGGGCATGGAAGGGCTCCCGTAGCAAGTGAGGCTTGACAGGTTAGGGCTCTTCAACTTGGAGAATAGATGACTGAGGGGGGATATGATAGACATGTATGAAATCATGAGTGGTGTGGAAGGAGTAAATGGTTATTGACCCACTCAAATAGTATTAGAACTAGGGGACACTGCACTTGATGAAACTAACTGGTAGCAGATTTAAAACAAATAAAAGAGAGTATTTTTTTTCACTCAGTGCACAATGAACTTGTAGAATTTGTTGTCAGAGGATGTGGTCAAGGCCACTAGTATAGCTGAGTTTAAAAAAGGATTGGATAAGTTCTTGGAGAGGTCCATTAGCAGCTATTAGCCGAGTAGGTTTTAGGGGACAAAACGTCTTGCTGTCAGGAGCTGGGAGGGAACAAGAAGGAATGAACTGCCCATTAGGACCTGTTGGGTACTCCCCCCACCCCCAAAGCAACCAAGATTGGCCACTGTCGGAGACAGGATGCTGGGCTCGATGAACCATTGGTCTGACCCAGTATGGTGGTACTTATGTTTGTTTTTATGTTCTGCTGCTTCTGGGATTAGGACAAGCCCTTCTTGATCCCCATATCTGCCTAGCCTAGCAAACGGGACTTGCACCCTTGTGCAATTCATCAGGTGTTGAAGATGGGCTGCAGAACAAGATAACTCACATTTGGTGCTGCAGAGAGCATGGATTAATGGGTGCTTAGCACCCACTGAAGACTTACAAAGTGCCTGAGGCTGCAGATTAAGCAAACCGTGTTCATAATGGCCATACCTGACTGATTTTTAATTTGCAGGACAAAGGGGTTTGGGCCATGGGGAGGCTCTTCTTTGGAGCTTCAGGAAGGAGGGGAGTGGGGGAGAACATGCTCTTGGGGTGGCTACATTCCTCCAGGTCTTTGCCTTGCTGACTGATCAGCCAGAGGAGTTAATATATCCAGATTCTGCATTCCCTCCCCCCCCCCCCCCCCCCCCCCCCAAAAAAAAAAAGGTTTTGCAACCAGGGAAACTTAGATTCTGGAAGCTGAAAATCCAGACTCTGCAAGCCAAATAAACTACAAATTAACGAGACCCTACAAATTTTGCAAATTTCCCAGCATGCCATGGCATCATTAGCCAGCTCCCAATACTGACATCCCATTGGCTAGCTCGCCACTCAGGCTGTCAGTCCGCACTGCCGGAGACGAATTCTACAACAACATAAATCAAATGCAAAATTCTACCCAAAAATGACTGCAATTGCAGCAGCACAGAATTCCTGGGGCCCTGCTTAGATCTGCTTCTAAATGTTGTTATCCCTCCTTAAGACAAGATGAGCAAAAGGCCAAGTGTGACCTTTCAATCTGGCTAGGTCTGTCCCTCAGTGGGACACTCCCCCTCTTTTAGTCCGCCAGCCTCTCTTAGGAGAGACGCGGGACATCTGTGCAGCACTCGAGGCAAAATTCAAAGCAGGAGAGAAGGTGTGAAAATAGTTCTCTCCAGCAGGACGTCTGTGAATGCGCCCGAGGAGTGGTGCTGAGAGGTGTTGCAGGAGCAGGGGGTGGCACACTGTGTGCATCTACATGTGTGTGACCCTCGGACAGGAGCAAAATTCACCACCTCTGAAATAGATGATGCCAGGTTCTACTTCCTAGAAGCCTCCGCTTAGCAGGAGATCTATTGCATTGCAAATGGGGGATCCTACCCAGACTAACCTTGTCCATAAGTGAGGGCGATGATTCTTACTGACCTTGCCAGGGTTAATTGCAAAGCACTTTGTTTCCAGCATGGGAGTGGGACATTTTTTTGTGGCTCCAGTCCTGAGGGTGGAAGGGGCAATAGGTTAGAAAATCCATCTGCCGTGTATTATTGCTAGATCTAAGGTGGGCCCTGGTAGGAGGCTCAAGTTTCTGGCAGGAGGATCCAAGAAGCCTAGGGGATCTCTCTGAACCAGGAAGAGCAAGGATCCAAGGGATTTTCAGCAGGAAATTGGGGGAAGTTGGTGAATGAGTCAACAGAGACTCTTGGCTGAACTTATTCAAGCCACGAAACTCCCCTCCTTAATCACCTCTCCCTTCCTCCAGGCCACTGACTCCAGAGTGAGTAAGGCTGATTCATGCAAATGGGCTGCTGAAAAATGCATTTTTAAACTGCTCTAGCAGAAGCTTTATTTCCAAGTCAGCAGAAGTAATAATTCCGCTCTATTCTGCACTGATCAGACCTCATCTAGAGGATTGTCTCCAGTGTTGGGCATCTCATTTTAAGGAGGATATTGGTTAGCTGGAGTGGGTTCAGAGGAGGATGATAGAAGGTCTGGAGAGCAAGTTCTATGAGAGAAAAGTAGAAGAAACTGGATATGTTTAGCCTAGCAAAGAGGAGATTAAGGGGAGACATGACAGCAGTCTTCAAACACATAAAGGGCTGCCACTAAGCAGATGGCAACGAACTGTTCTGCATTGCTACAGAGGGCACGACTAGAAATAAATGGGTTCAAACTACAAGGAAGATGTGGGTTGAATATCAGGGAAAACTTTGTAACAGTAGGAGCTGTGCAGCAATGGAACAAGTTGCCTAGGGAGGTCTTAGGCTCTCCGTTTCTTAAGGTTTTCGGAAAGAGGCTGGACAGCCATCTGTCAGGTGTGTTGTAGCTGTTGTCATCTGCATCCAAGCAGGGGTGGGACTAGATGACCTTTTGAGGTCCCTTCCAATTCTCATTCTACAATTGCAAGGAGCAGGGGGTAGGCACCTGCGTGTCCCTACTTGCTTGCTTGGGGCTGAATATCCCTAGTGGCTTAGAGCAACGGTTTCTAGACTCTTTGCACCAGTGGACCACTGTCAGCCTTCAGAACTCCTCACAGACCCTTCAGAGCTCCTTATAGACCACCCCCCACTGGGCTTAGATGGATGAAGCCATAGCAGCTTGGCTGGGAGCAAGCTGTTTGGGCTCTGACCAGCATCGTGGCTCTCTTGGAGTAGGAGACAACCAATGTTGTATGCTTTGGCTGCAGGGGAGCCAGCAGGTATTTAAGGCCACTCTGTTATACCCATGGCTAATTCTGCAGAGGTCTTACCATTGCCTCCGTGGACCACACTTTCTAGATAAAGAGAGAGAGTGTGAGCTGAAATGCAGCCACCTCTGGGGTGGAATGTGGCAGCACGGTGTAACAGTGCAGGGCCAATGTTGCACGTGCGTGGAGTGTTTGGGGAGCACCTGAACTCGCTGGTTGGAATCCTCCTGGCCCCATTGAGCTGAGCACGCAACACACCTAGAAAAGCCCTCTCTGCCTCGGAGGATTTCCTGCTTCAGGACAAGTATTGGGGGGTGGGGGAAGGAGCTTCTCTCTGAACCGGCAAATACGTCCACTTGTCCATCTTCCAAGAAATTCCAGTGGTAGTAGGGTGGCCTGAGAGAGGGCATCCTCCTCCTTTAATTTTGACTCTAGTGACACACACACACACACACCCAGCAGCATGAGGTTATGGGGGGCATAAATGGAGAAAAGTCACTGCCCGCCGCAGCTCAAACTCAGTGGAGGATGTCTCATCTGCCCCCTCCCCAGGGACTAACACACCCCCCCACCCCACACACAAACAAATTAAATGAGGGCATTTTAAAAGCTAAAGTGTCTGGGTAATGAAGCCGTGCATGATGGGGAAAGCTGTGATCGTGCTGGGACTTGGGGGTGAGGTGGAGCGTGATCTGCTAAGCAACCGAGGGTGGCACTGGCCGTTGTCCGAGACGGGATGCTGGGCTCGATGAACCATGGGTCTGACCCAGTCAGACATTTCTTTGTCTGTGTGCATGGGAAAAATGAGCTCTTCACCTCCCGTTTTCTTTTTCCCTGACTGCGGCAGGTTTTACAGTCCCGAAGGCGAGATGAATCCAGCCGCCAAATGCCTGCCGTGTTCCTCTGCTCCGAAAGGCGCGCTGGGGTGTCGAGGTGAGTGAAGGGGCAGGGCAGGAAGAAGGCAGGGTTCCCAGCATCTTGTTTAGGGGGGGTTTCTCTGATGGTTCTAGATCCAGTTAGACCAGTTTTTGCTGCCTCTTTGGAGCCAACTCCCTGCATTGCAAGGAGGCAGGAATTGAAATGATTGCATAGACAGCAGAATCTCCCATATCTGGATCTTTCTATCTTGGGACAGGCATGTCCTGTGGGGTCCTCTATTCGCGCCCCATCCCCAATCCTAGAGGCGAGAGATGACCAGAGCATGAACAAGAGTTTTGGCAGACGAGCCAGAGAGAAAAGGGCGAATCTTAGCAATGTTATTGAGGGAGAAGCGACAGGATTTAGCAACAGAATCAATGTAGGGTTTAAAAGAAAGGGGGTGAGTCGGAGATGAAGCCTAGGCTACGGGCTTGGGGGACAGGCAGGATGGTGACTCCATCAATAGTTATTGACAGTGAGGAAGGAGAGGAAGGATGAGGGGGGAAGATAAGGAGTTCAGTTTTAGCCATGTTGAGTTTGAGTTGACGTTGAGACATCCAGGTAGAGATGTCAGAGAGACAGTTGATGAGACGAGCTTGAACAGAGGGAGAGAGAGAGGGAGTAGAGAGATAGAGTTGAGTGTCATCAGCATAGAGGTGGTATTGGAAGCCATGGGAGGCAATGAGTTTGCCTAAGGATGAGGTATAGATCGAGAAGAGGAGAGGGCCAAGAACAGAGCCTTGAGGAACACCAACTGAGAGGGGGAAGGAGGAGGAGGCGGAGTTGGAGAGAGACACATTAAAGGAGCGGTCAGAGAGGTAGGAGGAGAACCAGTTATGGACAGAGCCACAAAAGCCAAGGGAGTGAACGGAATCCAGCAAGAGTGAGTGGTCAACAGTATCGAAGGCAGCAGAGAGATCAAGGAGGATCAATGCCTCTGTAGCTTTGTCTGTGTTGGCTGCAGTAAGTAGAGGCCTGCTCGGCCCAGAAATTTGTGCCCAAAGTGGGGCCTGGCTTTCGGCCGGGACAGTCACCCTGGGCCCTAAGCTAGGACTGGTTCCAGAAAGCCGTACAGTTTTCACGGAACAGTTTTTTTTGGGGGGGGAAATGGAATGGCTGTCGTTATTTCAGTCGGGATTCCGATTGAAATCATTTTTTCGGTTGCGATTCTGATCGAGCGATCTGCGCACGTGCAAAATGACTGTGCGTTTTGACTGTTGGGTTTTACCAGGCTCGGGTTGGGCTGCGTCCAGGGCTTGTCATTAAAAACTGCGGCTGCTTCAGGGGTGCAGCTCATCGGCTGTCGTGACAGCACGCAGTGGCACCATGCAGCAAGAGGACCGGAAACGGAAGAATGCCTCGGCCGCTAGGAGCTGCATGGGAATGGATGTGGGTGTCATTACAGGGGCTGGTAATTGTAGCAATGGCTAAAACAGAAACCAGATGATCAATACACGCACAAGCTTGATCACCTGCCGTGCCCGAATGACCCCTGGACGCAGTCCCATGGTACGCAGTCGAGC
Source organism: Sphenodon punctatus (assembly GCA_003113815.1). NCBI lineage: Eukaryota > Metazoa > Chordata > Lepidosauria > Sphenodontia > Sphenodontidae > Sphenodon > Sphenodon punctatus. The sequence continues at coordinate 2,023,616 of QEPC01001730.1, forward strand.
TGAAGGTGCTTCTACTGCCTGTGCACAGGATACGGTGCAGAACAGATACTGCAACAGGGCTGGCTAGCCGCCTTACCCCAGCAGGCCACTTGGAAATGAATACAAACACAGAGGCTGATGTAGCAGTGGGATGGCTAACAGAATCTCCCATATCTGGATCTTTCTATCTTGGGACAGGCATGTCCTGTGGGGTCCTCTATTTGCGCCCCATCCCCAATCCTAGCAACCCTCATGGGCTGGCCTTGCAGATGAGGGAGCAGTGTAACCAACCACCCAATCGGGGGCCCAGGGACCCATTCTCTGCTGCGGGGCTTTGTGGTAGCTGTCGGGTGCAAGAGAGAACAGGGCTCGAACCTGTGACTTTCTGGACTGCATCTGCGTGCTTGAGCCGCACAGTCACTGCACCCCTTTAGCTTCCACTGCGGGGTAAGGAGGATCGGTGCTGAGGCGGGCGGCCTAGCAGCTGGGCAGGGTGGAGAAGGCCATGACTCGCACCTGCTCTCTTCTCTTAATGCAATTTGCCCATTCCCCAGTGCCGGCAAGATTTTGCCTGGATGGTAATATATTTATAAAAGCACTCTGCGGGCCAGAGGTTCATTAAGACACTTCAATGTGCACAATCTGTAATAGACTAAAAGAACAGGAGCCTTGGAGGATTCAACAGGCATCTCCGCGGAGTTAGTGTGTCAGGTCTGGCTCTGGAATTTCAACGTGTGAAACGACGGCTGTATACTCTCAGCCTTAGCTACAGGGTTGCTGTTAATTATTATTATTATTATTATTAACAAACATTTATATAGCGCCAGCAGTGTACCTGCCACTTTACAAAGTAATAAAATAGACCCGGTTTTAAAAGGAGGCCATGTTTTTGCTGTAAAAATTCTCAGGTTAGGCAGAAGGCTGTAGTGTATGGCCTGTGGTTTCTTATTATTATTATTATTAACAAACATTTATATAGCGCCAGCAGTGTACATGACCTGCCACTTTACATAGAAATAAAGACGTGTTTTTAAAAGGAGGCCATGTTTTTGCTGTAAAAATTCTCAGGTTAGGCAGAAGGCTGTAGTGGATGGCCTGTGGTTTCT
>QEPC01001730.1:2030497-2060535 GCA_003113815.1 Sphenodon punctatus
GGTCAACAGTGTCGAAGGCAGCAGAGAGATCAAGGAGGACAAGAATAGAGTAAAGGCGGTTGGATTTAGCCACAAGAAGATCGTTGGTGATCTTAGCCAGAGCGGTTTCAGTGGAGTGAAGGGGGCGGAAGCCAGATTGGAGGGGGTCAAGGGAGGAGTTGGCGGAGAGGAGCTCGAGGCAACGGGAGTGGGGCTGGTTGCTCAGTCCCTGCAAGAGCTGGATTGTGGGGTCCTTGTGAGGAGAAGCAGGAGGGAGGGGAGCTGCTTGTGGGAGGGAGGCACTGCCTCCCCTTGGAACGATGAGAGGTTGGGTAGTGGAGAGACTGCCTTCCAGCTCCTGAGTCAGCGATGACTGGAAATGCAACAGCCAGAAGTTGCTTCCTGGTGGCTTCCAGGATTTCAGTCCTCTGAATGTGGGAAAGCTTGGCTCGGACTGGGATTGCCTAAGCACGGTTACTTCCCAGCAGTCGTGTGGGCCTGTCGATGCCAACGTTCCCAAGGCTTGTGCCAGGCTCTCTCTGTCCCCAGAATGTGTTTTCCACGAAGTTCTTAGCGTCACAAAGCACAATATTGATCTTGCAACAGGGGCGAGGAACCTCAGTACTGGGGAATAAATGCAGTCCATGGCTAGGTTTTATTTGGCCGCTTTCCAGCCCCTGGTTCCAGTTTCTACCCCCAAGCAGGAAAGAATGAGCTCGGGGGAAGGGAGCAGAGCTGCAGGCATTCATATGCAGATAGGAGAGGGATCCATGATCCGGCCTCTCCTCCTCTTAATCACCCCCAACTTCTTTGTGACCCCTGGAGCTTGTACCAATTTTTAGAGTGGAGCCTGGGAGAGAGAACCTTCCCCAGCCCTGGGTTAGAACTTGGGACCTTCCATCCTGCTGGCACCCTTGGGAGCTATGAGGAATTATTATTGTTTCATTTCTGTGGTGCTTTCAGTGTTCAAAGCTCTTTAGAATCCTTAGCTAACTTCTCTTCACAACCGCTCCAGTGAAGCAGGTCATAATTATTCCTACTTTACAGATGTGGAACTGAGGCAGGACTGTCTCTCCCACTGTCCCCTCTCCCTGTCTTCCCCTCCTTGTCTTTTAGATTGTAAGCCACAAGCAGGGACCGCGTCTATTTCTATGTTCTGTACAGCACCAGGCACATGGCTTGCGCTATATAAATGTTTATAATAATAATAACTTGTGCAAGACAGAATTGGAACCCTGGCCTCCCAGGTACAGCACCTTAGCCACTAGGCTATACAGGCTCTGGAGTGGTCTCTTGCCTGTAGCAGTATACAGTGTTGCTACCTCTTGTCATTTATTTATTTGGGGGGGAGGGGGGGGACGACAAATCCAACCCACTTAGGTCCAGAGAAATGCTTGAATATTTTTTTTCCTTTTAATTTGTATTCATATATTTTAAGTTTCTACCCTGCCCAACCCACACAAACAGGCTCAGTGGGGATTAATGTTCAAATTGTTTATGCAGCTTGTATCCTAAAAGCTCAGAACCCCAAATTTATTATTTCTTTTAAAAAAACAAAAAAAAATGGATTTTTAAGATGCACTTAAAATCTTGCAGATTTTTGTTCCTGATTTGTATTGCTTCTAATTTTTGGACAGGTTCAGTTGGTGAATGTGTATGGGCCCTATGATAGGTAGGCAGTCAGCTCTGTCTTCCGTCATTCCTTTCCTTTTAATGCTTCTTCTACTGTCTGATTCTTAACTAAGCCAAGCGTGTGCACTTGCAACTCCTCAGCTTCATGAATGTGTCCCTGTTGCTCCCCTTGTCTCCCCTCCCCTTGTCCATTCTAGACAGTAAGCACCGTTGGGCAAGGACCTGTCTCTTCAATCACAACTGTTCAGTCCTGGGCATATTGCTGGTGCTATATAAATAATGAATAATATTTGTGTGGGCAGTCAGCCCGACTCTTTGGGGTCATGGCCGCAGCAGAAAGCAGCAAACCACTAAAAAAAAAAGAGAGAAAGTTTAGGTCTGTTTTTACCAAGTCTGGTTTCTTTATTCCAGAAATCAACCAGCATATATCAGTGCATAGCTCAGTAGGCTATCCGGCTCTGCCTGTCAGCCAAGTCAGTACCTTGGAGACCGCCTAGGGTGAGCTATCTCTGGCGGAGGTCTGTACTCTGCCAGTGCCAGGCACTGACTGTCCGAGCCTCCGTATTTTCAGGCTCTTAGGGTGTTTACAAATGAGAGAACTAGCCCACTGGAGTCCATGTTTGGTCTGTACACAGTCCTCTTCCCCCCGCCCCCCGTATATTTTAGCGTGTAGAGTTAATAAGCGGGTAGCCCCTTGCCCGTATTTCATGTGCTGTTGGCAGCTGCCACAAGTTCCGCCACTCAGCGCTACCCCTCTCCCCAACCCTGGCTTTGATGGAAAGGGGTGGGGGTGGGTCATAGCCAGAGAAGGCTTCTTCCCTGGCCGCGATCCCCCCCTTTCCGTCATCCTCTCCTCTTGCAGCAGAGTTCGTGTACTCGGGCAGCCGCTAGCGAGTGATCAGCTGTGAAGTGGCTGCGAGAGGAGAGCCGGGGAGCAGGAAGGACCTTCTCTTGCAGCCGCTTCACAGCTGTTCACTCACTAGCAGCTGCGCTAGGCACGACTCTATGGTGCTGGCGGACCTGGATGCGGGCACGGCTGTGCGCGAACCCAAATAGACGGGAGGCGGATGCATGGGTGCTTATTAGCACACGCTGGCCCAGACGGCGGACCCTTGGATGGTGCCACGAGTGGGGGCTGCGTGCGGGGTAACCTCTAACAAACACTTAATAGACAGGCAGTTGAACACTCCTCTCGTGGGTGCTAACATGGGCTACTGTTTCGTTTATTTTCACCCCTATACTCCATGGATGGGTAGAGCCAAGGTACAGACCACTTATTTAAGGATCCCGCACCCAACCGGTTACAATTTGTATCCAGCAGGGGGCAGTGGCATCCTTTAGATGCCTTCCATCCCAGTGGGTCCGCCCTTGCTCTTGGTTAACGCTTTGGCTGCTTCTCCTCCTTTCCGTAGGCGCAAGGAAAGGGCTGACGCGCCTGGCGAGGAACGTGGAGGCCCTGCAGAGACGGGACGACAAGACGGCGTTGAACGGCACCCGGGATGGGAAGCCGGAGGAGAGCGCCACGCAGTATGCCGTCCTGGCCATCGTGCCGGTCTTCTGCGTGATGGGCTTGCTGGGCATCCTCTTCTGCAACCTGCTGAAGAAAAAGGGCTACCACTGCACAGCCCACAAGGAGACGGACGAGGAGGCGGCCAGAGCAGAGAGGAACGGTGAGCGACTGTGGAGATAGGCGGGGTGAGAAAGGTGTGGCGGTAGCTTGTCAAGGCTAACGTTGCACTTAGCACTGGGTTAACCTTGGTCTGGCTGAGGAAAGTGACGGCCTAGGTTCTCAAACTATGGGGCAAGCCCTGGTAGGAGGGAGCACAAGAAGGACCCCAGGTGGTAAACACCTAGCTTGGGTGGGCAACCTAATCCCAAGAGCCGTGTCCGTTTACCACAGTGGGACCAAAGAGCCGCTCCTCTGTCCCCTCCCTCGTCTCCCCTGCTCCCCTAACTACCTTCGTCCCTTCTCCCTCTGCCCCCCATGCCTGGAACTCCCTCCCTGCCCACATCCGCCTTGCCCCCTCCCTTCATACCTTCAAATCCCTCCTTAAAACCCACCTCTTCCTCGCCGCCTTTCCCGACGCCTGTTAGAACTTTCCTCTCAATATTTACTGTCTCCCCTCCCCGCAGACTCCTGCCTAACTGCAACCAAGCCAAGCACGTGCACCTGAGACTTCGCATCCGCTTGAATGTTATTGATCCCTTGTCTCTCCCTATGTCCCCTCTCCTTGTCTTCCCCCTCCAAGTCTATTAGATTGTAAGCCGTAGGCAGGGACCGTGTCTATCTTATTGTTCTGTAAAGCACCAGGTACACAGCTGGCACTATAAAAATGCTTATAATAATAATTAATAATAATAATAATTAATAATGTGTTTCTAGAGCCACAGTTTTCTCAGTTCTGACCTAGCTCCGTACTCTTGCTGAGCTAGGGGGGAATTGCTGGGGGGAGAGTCCAAGAACAAGGGGAAGAGAAAGGGGAAGCAATAGGGGGTAGGAAGTGGGACGGGACGAGAGGGAGAAAGGTATAGGGGTGGGGGGGCATGGGGGGAGCCTTAGCTCTAACAGTTAAGTAGAAGAGGGGAAATGGGGTTTTTAAGGTTTGAGAAGCTCTGATCTAAGGCAGTGAATTTAAGAGAGACCGCACAGAACAGCCCCTCTGAAACTCCCTGCTCTGGGGGCTGCCCAGCAAGAGCACAATTTGCACAAACCAACATGTGCACATTTTTTAAAAATAGCCTCCTGCTTCCTTCTCCGGGAGAGGCGGTAGACGGAGCGCTGTTTGACCCCATGAGGCCTTTATTCCAGCACCATCCTAGCTTGTGGCTCTGGAATTCTTGTTGGCAGTTGCTGGGCTATTCTCGGAGCTGCTCCCCGCAGTGGAATTGGGGGATTTCTCTGTGCAGAGGCAGCCTGGGCTGGCTGGGTTTAAAAGGGAGCAGATGGACTCCCAAGGCATTGAAACCAGAGAAGGGGAGAGTAAGGGAATCAGACCAGAGGCTGCTCTCGCTGCATGGGAAAAGATCAGAAAAGGGACACGGAAAGCTCTCAGCCTGGAGCGTAGAATCTGGGGTGAGCTGCAGGATATGAGGCACTGCAGAGGGTGCGGGACAGCTAAGGAATCTGATCCCCACCTGCTTCCTGGGCAAACAGCGGAGAGAAAGGAGTAGCCTGCCTGCCGGTGTGCCGCAGGAAAGCTGGTACTAGCTGGCTTCTTCTTAGGCTGTGTTCAGACGATTGTAATACCGGTATTATACACTCTGTTTGTATCCCGATTGTAGGTGATTGTCAGCTTACATAGCGCCTACTTCCAGTTTGTTCCCTGGCTTGTATTGCTAAAGGTCTTCTCTAGATCAGTTTCAAATAATGTCAGATTAATGATAGTGTGAACGACTAAACCAGCATTAAGCCCCTAGACCATAGAGATTTGCAAATAGAGTTGATGTCCCCTATGATATTCTGCCGTCTCGGGTGGCAGAATGTCACAGGCAGGGATTTACAGCAGAGAAGGCTGTGACAAAATGCTACCCATGCTGCCTCCTAATCCATTCTGAACCTGCAGTGGAGGAAATCTATCACACCTGTCCGCTCTAGGGACCCAGGACAGCAAGTGACCTAGGCACGGCAAGGACGTTGAGAGGAGAGGGGCTCACTGCTGCCCACACAGCAGCCAGGAGAGGCACCCAGGATGGAGCTACTGCCCCTCTCTTTTAGGGTCCCTCACCAAATCCTCAGATTGCCCAGGGGCGGGGAAGAGGGGCAGCTGGAAGTGGAGGAAGCAGACGTCATATTCGCTATTTATTTATTTCAAATTTCTTATTACCCCGCTGCTCCTGCCACAGGCAGCTCAGGCCGGCTTACAATCTGTACAAATACAATAGTTCTAAAAACACACATAAAAGGAGGATCTAAAATAACTCCCCATTCCCCCCACCCCATCACCCATCTCCCCCACCAAATGCCTGGCGGAACAGCCAGGTCTTACAGCTTCTCAGAAAGGAGGGGCGATCTGAGGCCAACCAGGCCTCAATTGGAAGGTTGTGCCACAGCCATGGTGCAGCCACCGAGAATTCCCTCCCCTGTGTGGCCTCTCGGCAAACTTGGGGGACCTCGAGTAGAGCATCCCCCAGATGACCGCAGGGGCCGATCCAGAATCCCGGGGGTGAGGCAGTCCCACAGACAGGTAGGGCCTAGGCCGTTTAGGGCTTTATAGGCCAAAACCAACACTTTGAATCGGCCCCGGAAAACCACCGGCAGCCAGTGCAGAGAACGGAGCACCGGCATAATAGGCTCCCGGCGGCCCAGTCCCACCAGGAGACGGGCCGCCGCATTCTGCACCAGCGGCAGTTTCCGAGCCGTCACCATGGGTAGCCCCACGTAGAGCGTGTTACAATATTCCAACCTAGAGGTGATGATGAAAGCATGGATGACCGTGGCCAGGTCAGACGTACGGCCGAAGCCGTCCACATCAGATATAATTGGCGAAAAGCACTCCTCACCACAGCCTCCACCAGGACATCCAGGTGGAGCTGCGCATTGAGGAGCATCCCCCAGACTCTGAACCTGAGGAACTAATGGAGGGCAGACGGGGCCGTCATTTCCATCACCTTACCCACCAACATCACCTCCATTTTGTCAGGATTCAGCTTCAGTCCGTTGCCCTCATCCAGTCCCCTACAGCTGTTGGACACCGAGCACGGAGAGTGCCGAGCCTGGGTCGGAAGAAAAGGAGAAGTACAGCTGGGTGTCATCAGCATATTGATGATGCCGCACGCGAAACCTCCTGATCACATTGCTGAGCAGATGCATATACACGTTGGACCAAGAGAGGACAAAACCGAACTCTGCGGGACTCCACACGCGAGATCTCGGTAGGATGTAAAACACTCCCCAAGCACCACTCGCTGAGTTCGTCCGGTCAGGAAGAAACCGAACCATTCCAAAACAGTCCTGCCCACCCCTGCAGAGTCCCGCAAGCGCATCACCAACATCTCATGATCAGCGGTATCAAACGCAGCCAACAGATCTAATCAAATCAGCAGGGTCGAACAGCCTCGATCCCACTCCCGGCGTAGATCATCGGCCAAAGCCACAGTCGCAGTGCCATACGCCAGACAGAATTCCGACTGGGAGGGATCAAGAAAACCAACGCAGTCAAGGTGCCCCTGCAGCTGACAAGCCACTACCCGTTCGGTAACCTTCCCTAAAAAGGGAAGGTTAGAGACCGGCCGATAGCTGGCAAGGGAGTCAACGTCAAGCAATGGTTTCTTGAGCAGAGGCCGCACCACCGCCTTCTTGAGACAGCCCAGCACTCTGCCCTCCCTTAGGGAGGCGTTGACCACCCCAGCCAGCAATGGCCCCATTGTCTCCCGGCAGGGATCCAGTTCACACGAAGTGGCCCTGACAGCCCCCAGAACATCCACCTCAACAGCAGGTGTCACCGACTGAAACGGACAAGGCGGGGCTGCCATAACCTCCAATTCCCCTAGTGTAATGTGCGGCGGCGAAGTCCTGGTGAATACGAGTGATTTTTATCCACAAACATGTCACAGCGTCCCAAAGCTGACTCCACTCCGAGGTGGAGGGAAGCCGGACTGACCAGCCTCCAGACCACCTGGAAAAGCTCCGCTGGACGGGATTTCGCGGATGCTATGAGGCGGCTTCAGCACGTAAACGACGCCCCCGTCGCGCCAATCGCCTCCCCTCTCACTTCAGCTATCTCCAAGGGGATAGGCATCAGGACCAATCTGTTATATTGCCGGAAATCAGAGCGGAAGGTGGCTCTGGGATTCAACTGCGCTGTCTATGTAACAGAATCCAGTTCCCTCTGCAACTGCCCTGCTGTCTCAGCTCTCTACACAAATACAGAATCCCCTCCAGAAATGTACATCTCGGACAATAAACGACAGAACTGATGCTCTAGGAGAGGCATTCTCCTCTCAGCCCGAGTTCCCCAAGGCGCTGAAATTGATGCACCGTGGGATTGATGCAGTCCTCCTCATGAGCCTATACTGGCATAAGTGTTCAGACTGCCGTACCGGATTAACAATTCATATTGGCAGCTATGAAGTCCCAGAGTGACTCCCACCCTCACCCCCCATTCTGTGGGGCACACCGCAATGGGGCTGGAGGGAAGGCTTGCTCATCCCCCACCCCACCTCGCTTATGCCAATTCCCATGACCTCCTGGGGACAGGGAGGACAGAGTGCCCTTGGGTTGCGTCACTAGGTCCTCACCAGCCAAGCTGCAGAGGAGGCTCTGATTCAGCATCCCTTGCCCTTGAGGTAACCTGCTGAATTAAGCTTTGTTCCTGCTGCAGCGGAGCACGTTGTGGGCACCGAAACACCGAACCGAGCCAGCCAGGAGCCGAGGGGCAGGGGGTGTCCATCCTTCTGCCTCCTTCAACAGCTGGCTGGGCAGTATCGTGTCCGCCCGCCTGCCTCCTGGGCTTTAGGTAGAACAGGCTTTAATTAAACCAAGAGACCGGCCCCGTGGAGAACTGGGGATCTCTTTTTTTTTTTTTGGCCTCTTCCCCTAGCCCCAAGGCTCCTTCTACGATGGCAAAATGCCCTGTACACAGTGGGATGGGGGACAGACCTTCCTGCAAATCCCACTCTCTCACAAGTGATGAAACCTATTTGTGAGGCTAAAAGGCGGGGGTCTGGCTGCCTCTGTGGAGCTGGTAGATTCAGAAAGCCAGGGGCAAAAGTATGCAAGCTGTTTAGCAGTACAGAGGCATGCAGTGTCGGAGGGATCCATTTCAATACATAGAAGTGCCTTCTGCTAGTGGTGGATTCCGACCAGTCTCTCCCAGGTTTTGGGTTTGTTTTGGGTTTTTTTTTGTTGTTGTTTGTTATTTTTTTTAAAGGACTAGGCAGGAGGGGCAGTATATAAATTTTAAATAAATAAATAAAAATAAATTTAAAAAATCAACAGCAAACAAAACACAACCCCTTCCTGATGCAGTTATAAATATAGGCCACACACAAGATGGCTGACACCACACTTCCTGTTACAAGCTTAAGACTATGCCACACTCAAGATGGCTGACGTTCCACTTCCTGTTACGGGCTTAAGCTCTCTTAGACACTACACCTTACAAACGTGGAAGGCAAGGAGATGTGGGTGCCCTCCGTTGGTATTATGCGATGGAGGAGCCGGGTGCACATTCAGCAGCTCCACTAGCAAAGGAGCAGAAGCACCATTACTCCTAAGAGCATAGCTCGCTCCAGTCGCTAATGGTGATTCTGTAATGTCTTCATCAAACCTGCCCTTTCTCTGAGGCCATGGGGCAGAGCTGCCCTTTTCCAGTTACTGACCACATCCGCTCTGTGAAGGAAAGGAACGGGGTGGCGTGTGGAATGACCATCCAGTGTTAACCCTGGGAAATCCTTGCTGCTAGGTTTTGCAATGCCACCGTTGCCCTGGCTCCGCCCACCGTTGCCCTGGCTCCGCCCACCGGCTTGCCGGCCGGCCTTACTGCCCCTCCAAACCCACCAGCCACCCCTGGAACTGGGACATAAATTCATACCTCCCAGCACTTCTGTCGGCCAGCTGGACAAGCCCTGCCCCCTCTGCAAATAGGCTCCACCCCTCCACCAATAAGCTCCACCTCCCAGTATTCCCAGTGCTTCTGCAGATGTTCTCCTGCTTCTCTTTCCACGTAGTGTGTCTTGCCATCCCATCCTCTCCGCATTGGCCTCTCAAGGGCTTTTCCTGGGGACCAACAAGGAAGGAGGGGCCTGAGGCCTGAATTAAGGTCATTTTGTGTGTCTCTGTCCTGAAAGGAGGACAGTGGCAGTCGGCGCCCTAAAAGGTAGATCCATGAGTAAGAAGCAGAGACCACATATCCCTCCTGCTCCCCTGGGTCGTCCAAACCACTTCTCTCCCCTCCCCCTGCCCCGCAACCACCCATCGCAGTGCATCCTTTGTGGCCCGGGGTCCTGTTTTAAAACATTTAAATTGTTTTGATCTGTTTTAAATTGTTTTCTATTTGTTTTTATATGTATTCTTTTTTTATTATTGTTGGAAGCCGCCCCGAGCTGTATTCAGGAGGGATGGGGTATAAATTTAGTAAATAAATAAAAATAAATCCTGGGAGGGGATGGAGCCACTGTCTTTTCACTGAGCAGCTGGACAAACCGATTGTAGAAACAAAGCTTCTGCACAGCTTGAGTACGCGTGCCACCTAGGTCCGTTTTTAAGGAACACTTATGGAAAGCAAAGTCAATTTTATTGCATGGCCGTAGGCCTTAGCAAACAGTCCTATTCATATCTGCATAATGATTTTGGATTGCTAGGTTTGTTGTATGTATTTTGTACTATGTCATACCAATCCTATACCTGTATAAACAATAGCACCACAATACAGTGTATAAATAATAAACAAGGAGCCGTTATTTACCCTCTCAGCTAGTACTAGAACTAGGGGACACTCCATGAAACTCATGGGTGGCAAGTTTAAAACAAATAAAAGAAAATATTTTTTCACTCAGCGTATAATTGGGTTGTGGAATCTACTGCCAGAGGCTGCGGTAAGGGCCAGTACTGTAGCTGAGTTTAAAAGAGGTTTGGACAAGTTTCTGGAAGATAGATCCATTAGCAGCTATTAGCCAGACAGGATCAGGGAACATGACAGGAGCTGGGGGGAAACAACAGGGAATGGATCCCCCATTGTGACCTGTTGGGTGCTTCTCCCAAGCCACCGTGACTGGCCACTGTCGGAGACAGGATGCTGGGCTAGATGGACCATTGGGCTGACCCAGTAGGGCACTTCTTATGTTCTTACCGCAATACAATGCAAACTGTCTTCAGGATCAAAGTGAATCTGGCTCAAGGCAATGCTGCAAAATAACTCCCTATAATTATTTTGTTGCCTTCCTAGCCATGCGGCTCTGATTCTAACTGCTTGGGTCAAAGGTTTTGCCACCAGTAAAGTCCTCGGTTTGTCACTAGCCCCAGACAGAAGGCGGAGATACTCCCCTGAAGCTCTCCCACTTATGAAAAATACATGTTGCAGGGCCCTGCAACATGTATTTTTCATAAGTGTTCAAAAAACAAATTGGCCTAGGTGGCAACCCTAAGCTTGAGCGCTCCAACCAGCATATGTCTCTGCTGTGGGTCAGGCCTAGAGAGGGCTGGTAGCCCTCCATTTCCATTGAGTTTCCCCAAGATCCTCTGGGCTCCCACACACTTGGTGCTGCTGCTTTTCCTCCTCTCCCGGATGCGGTCTGTGTAATTTCCGGCTTCTCTCCCCTGTTTGGTGGGGAGAATGGAAGTTCAATAACCCTGAATCACCCGACCCAAGCTGTCATCGCCATGACTACCGCCTCGGCTATACTGTGAGAAAAGTGGCGGTGACCTAATTTTTACAGCACGATTAGTTCCAGTGAAGTGACCAGGAAACATTACAAGTCTCGGTGCCTCTGCAGCTGTGCTGTTGGGGAGACACATCTGTCAAATGCCAAGTTCTTTGGGGAGGGTTTTTTGGCTGCTTTTTAACTAGGAAAGCCCCATTTTAATTATTATTATACTGAGCACTGAAAGCCCTGGTTCAGCTCAAAAAGCGCTTTGCTATGGTAGGCAAACCAACGGACCCATTGTATAGGTGGGGAAACTGAGGCACAGAAAGGCCACGAGACCATTCAGCACATCCGTGGCCAGACCCAGATCTCTTGAAATCTTGGCTGGGGGGGGGGGGCTGCTTTTATTCCACGGTCATTTGCAGAGAAGCAGCCAAGATAGTTGTAAATGTTTTGGGTGGACAGACGGACAGGGAGATGCCCCAGTTTAGCGCTGCCACATATGCAGTTTTTTCCAGACACTTATCAAAAATACATGTTGCAGGGTCTGCATTGGCGCCTTAGCGCCATAAGTGTCCTGGAAAAAATTGCATATCTGACAAGCCTGCCCCAATTCTCTCTTTCCCCCCCCCCCGCCGCATTGTTCAACCCACTGCCCTTCCCCTAGAGCACATGCACTCTCTATTTCTGCTTCACGCCCACGTTGTGCCGGCTCCATTTACACAAGCCTTTTCTCCCACCTCTTCAATTTCTTGCATGCGACTGTAATTGTTCCTTTAGCAGCTAGTCCCACGTTTCCTCTCTGCTGCTTTCACAGTTCCTTCCCCTGTTGCTGTGGCCACTGCTAGGGTATCCCAAACTTTTAAAAGCCTGGACCATGGTACAAACAGGAAGACCAATCTCCCCCCCCAAAAGAAAGGAAACAAAAAAATACATGGGAAATACATGTCTCACTGATGCGGGCAGACTGACAGCAAGATTTGTCCTTCTCTGGGAAATACATGTGAGGGGGATTAGCATGTTGAACCATGGTTTCGCAGTTCAATATTTTTGATTAAATGCACATTAAATAGCGCCCCCCCCCCCGACCATGGCACTCAGAGCACTTGGCATATGATTAATAAACACAATTTTAATCTTCACAACAACCCTGTGAGGCGGAGAGACTATTGTGACTGGCACATGGTCACCCAGTGAGTTTCTGGCTAAGTCGAGACTTGAAGCGGGGTCCCCGCCCCCTACCTCCCAGTCCAAGTACTGTGCACTTAGCCATTACCCCACACTGGGCTCTCATTACACCGGTGCCATCCTGCAGCCGAACCTTTTCATGTGATGATTTTTATTTTTATTTTTTTGTAAAAGCAGGTCAAAGAGATTTTTTGCAGAATTAACCTCTTGTGTGAACACAGCCACTGTCTCCTCCTCCCTGATCCCTCCCATTCCTGTTGAGGTCTGGTTTGAAACAGCCCTTCTGTTTTTGCAGAATTTTTCCACGCTTTTGGAACGGCAATCAAGAGTTTTGCTGCAGATTTCGAATCGCCATTCTGATCAAAATATTTTGCTGCCTGTAGTAGTAATAATAACGATTAATAATATTTTATTTGTAGAGCACTGTACCACAAATGGGAGTTCAGAGCCCCTTGCATGATAACAATACACTGTACAAAATCCATTTAAAATATAAAGGCACATGAAGAACAAAAGTGGGAAGGAAACTGGGGGAGGCCAATGCACACTAAGGGGAACCAGCTTGCATACTAGGCGGCAACGTATTTCAACGGATCCGACAAAACAGGAATCAGAACACATTCAGGTTCGCCCGTTATGCCTGACCAAATTAAATGACCGGAATCGGGTTGAAAATGGGAATTTTAACCTGGGATTTCTGTCTTCCGGCTAGAAGCCATGCACCCTGGCATGGAACTGGTGGGTGGGGCTACAAGAGTGAGGGGGGGGGGACAGGACCAGGAATGTCGGCTTTTCATGGTTGGGGGGGTGTAGTGCCCCCCCCAATCTCTGTAACATGCAACCTGAGCACTTTTTTCTCATGGGAGAATGCGGCAAGTCTGTAACAAGGGCTTTCTTTACAATTGCAAGGTCCTGATCGCGGTTCTGATTACACCACAGCTCCCTCTGCTGGATTCTATGTGTAGTGACCATGGCAGAACCACCGCCCGTTGGGTTGGGTGAGGGGGGAGAAACTGGCAGGGGAAAGAGAGTGAAGTGAGGAGAGAGACCCAGAGAATGACTGGCGTCTAGGAAGGACCCAAGAGGGAAGGGTGGACTGGTTGTCAAGTCTCCTGGCTGGACGTGGAGAAATCTCGTCGAAATCCCAGTTCTCGATACCATCTCAGTTGCATCAAGAACTGGTGTTTCTAACAGTGGCAGCGTCCCCTGCCCTCAGCAGTGGGAGTGGTGCCCCCTTCCCAGTAGCCATGGCAGCAGTCTTGTGACAGAGCCTGAGACTCTCTCTGGCCGCCCCTCCCTGCCGCTGGCTCAAGGAGATGTGGGGGATGGGAACTAGTGCAGGGTTCTCCGCCACTGCAACAAGATTCTGCACTGGTGGTACTGATGGGGACGGGAGCAGCCCTAGGTCCCTATACCTCCCCTTGGCTACAGGCCTGCCACTTTGCTAGTCAAATGCAAGCTCTTCGGGGCCGTAACTTAGGACTATGAGTACGTACAGCCCCTAGCACAATGGGGTGTCAACTGGGATGGGACTTGAAGCACTACAGTTATAAGTGGTAATGATAAAATGTACGGGAAATGAGCCATCTTACCCTCATGGCTCTATTATGTAGACTGTGGCCCCGATCCCACCGTCGGTGGATCCTGCATGGCTCCACATTGCCGGCACGTTGTGCCACACACAAAGCACACGCATGTACGCACGCACAACTTGTGCGCAGGGATCCATCTGCAGGCCATAGGATTGTGGCCAATAGGGCTGAAACGAGTTTTTGTGAAAACGAGAATACTCATCGAAATCCCAGTACCCTTTCAGATGAATCTAGAACTTCTCGGTACTTGACAATGTCTGTCAAGATTTTTATTCTCAATTTATTGAAAATTTGCTTGCCGGAATCCCGCTTCCCGACTTTTCACTTACCGTTTACCACGTACTATTCGGTTCATTTGCCACTAACGACATTGCCAAGGGTACCGTTTTACTTCCAGGTTTCTTGTTTCTGCATTTCTGAGCTGTGTGAATAGCCCACCCATTAACCTCCCCCAAGAGCCCCTTAACCTCCACTCCAGTCCCTCCAATAAAAATTGTTGTTCTGTTTTTCCCTTTGCATTGACCAATCTCTTAGGGCCTCTGCCCCGGGGAACCTCCAATCTATCTACTTTCAACCACTGTAAAGCACCAGGTACGTTGCTGGTGCTATATAAATAATGCTGGAACTGGAGCGGTTCCGGAATGCTCTGGGGGAGATACCCTCTGACCTTGACGACCGTCTCATCCATGACCTCGTTGTGCTGTGGAACACCTTGCTGACCGAGGCCATTGATCAGACGGCTCCTAGGCTTCCGCTGCCCAGACGACCGCTCCGCAGGCCTCCTTGGTTTTCCAAGGAGCTGCGGTTGCTGAAGCGTGAAGGGCGGTGGCTGGAGCAACGGTGGCGTCGTTCGCATGCTGAAGCCAACAGATTGCAGCACAGAGCCAGTTTACGAGCCTGCCGTGGCTATGCGGGCAGCAAAGGGAGTTTTTTGCTGCTCCCATAGCGTCCACAAAATCCCGTCCAGCGGAGCGTTTCCGGGTTCTGCAGGGGCTGGTCAGTCCGGCCTCCCTCAACCTTGGAGTGGAGTCATCTACTGCTCTCTGAGACATGCTTGTTTTGTGGATAAAATCGCTCATATTCACTATGACTTCGACGCCACACTTATTACATTAGGGGAACCAGAGGTTACGGAAGCCCCGTCATGTCTGGTTTTGTGGGATCAGTTTCAGTCGGTGACACCCACTGATGCGGTGGGTGTTCTTGGGGCGGTCAGGGTTACTTCTTGTGAATTAGATCCTTGCCCGTCCTAGCTGGTTAAGTCCTGCCAGGAGACTATGGGGCCATTGCTGGCCGGGGTGGTCAGCGTCTCCCTGCGGGAGGGCAGAGGGCTGGGCTGTCTCAAGGAGGCGGTGGTGCGGTCTCTGCTCAAGAAACCATCACTTGACATTGACTCCCCTGCCAGCTATCGGCCTGTCTCTAACCTTCTCTTTTTAGGGAAGGTTATTGAATGGGCAGTGGCTCGGCAGCTGCAGGAGTATCTTGACTGCATCGGTTTTCTTGATCTCTCTGTCAGGCTTCCATCCAGGGCATGGCACCGAAACTACGCTTGTGGCTTTGGTAGATGACCTACGCCGGGAATTAGATCGGGGTTGCTCGACCCTGTTGATATTGTTAGATCTGTCGACTGCGTTTGATGCTGTTGGTCATGAGATGTTGGTGACACGCCTGCGGGACTGTACACGGGTGGGTAGGACTGTTCTTGAATGGTTCCGCTCTTTCCTGACCGGAAGAACCCAGCGGGTGGTGCTCGGGGACTATTTTTCATCATACCGAGACCTCTCGTGTGGAGTCCCGCAGGGTTCTGTTCTGTCCCCTCTCCTGTTCAATGTGTGCATGCAGCTGCTCGGCGAGGTGATTAGGGGGTTCGGTGTGCGGTGTCATCAATATGCTGATGACACCCAGCTGTATCTCTCTTTTTCAACAGACCCAGGTCCGGCTGTCTCGGTGCTTACTCAGTGTTTGGCGACTGTTGGGGACTGGATGAGGGCTAATCGACTGCAGCCGAATCCTGACAAGATGGAGGGGATGTTAGTGGGTAAGGCGATGGAGCTGGCAGCCCCCATTATTGATGGGGTCTGCCACCCCATTGGCCTCCCAGTTATGGAGTCTGGGGGTGCTCCTCAATGCGCAGCTCTGCCTGGATCTCTAGGTGGAGGCTGTGGCGAGGAGTGCTTTTCGCCAATTACATCTGGTGCGACAGCTCCGGTCGTTTGTTTCAGACTCGGACCTGGCCACTGTCATCCATGTTTCATCACCTCTAGACTGGACTACTGTAATGCACTCAGTAGTGCGTTATAGTAGTCCAGTAGTACTAGTAGTCCACCATGGTGCAGCTACTGGACTACTAGTAGTCCACCATGGTCCAGTAGTACTAGTAGTCCACTATGGTGCAACTACTGGACTACTAGTAGTCCACCATGGTCCAGTAGTACTAGTAGTCCACCATGGTGCAGCTACTGGACTACTAGTAGTCCACCATGGTCCAGTAGTACTAGTAGTCCACCATGGTGCAGCTACTGGACTACTAGTAGTCCACCATGGTCCAGTAGTACTAGTAGTCCACTATGGTGCAACTACTGGACTACTAGTAGTCCACCATGGTCCAGTAGTACTAGTAGTCCACCATGGTGCAGCTACTGGACTACTAGTAGTCCACCATGGTCCAGTAGTACTAGTAGTCCACTATGGTGCAACTACTGGACTACTAGTAGTCCACCATGGTCCAGTAGTACTAGTAGTCCACCATGGTGCAGCTACTGGACTACTAGTAGTCCACCATGGTCCAGTAGTACTAGTAGTCCACCATGGTCCAGTAGTACTAGTAGTCCACCATGGTCCAGTAGTACTAGTAGTCTACCATGGTACCATGGACACCAGTAGTCCACCATGGGTAGCTGCACATGCAGCTATCCATGGTGACGGCTCGGAAATTGCAGCTGGTGCAGAATGCGGCGGCCCGTCTCCTAGTGGGAATGGACCGCCGGGAGCACGTTACACCAGTGCTCCGTTCTCTGCACCAGCTGCCGGTGGTTTTCCGGGCTCGATTCAAGGTGTTGGTCTTTGCCTGTAAAGCCCTAAACGGCCTGTGCCCTGTCAACCTGCGAGATCGCCTCACTCCCTGTGTCCTGGATCAGCCCCTGTGGTCATCCAAAGTGCCCTGCTCAAGGTCCTCTGGGTTCTTCGGGGAGCCACACAGGAGAGGGCATTCTCGGTGGCTGCATCATGGCTGTGGAGCTCTCTCCCAGTAGAGGCCCGGCTAGTCACTGATCTTCCCTCCTTTCAAAGCAGTTGTAAGACCTGGCTGTTCCACCAGGCGTTTGGTGGGGGAGGTGGGTAATGGTGGGAGGGGTTGGGGATGGTGGGGTGGGATGCGATTCCTTTTCCTCCTTTACATGATTTTAATTAAGTTTTTAGTATTTGTAAGCCGCCCCGAGCTGCCTGAGGCAGGAGGGGTGGGATAGAAAGTGTTTTAAATAAAATAAATAAATAAAATAATAATAATTAATAATCTGCAACTGGGTAGCAGATTTGTCAAGGAATCTGGTACACAGCTGCAGAGGAGTCAAAGCAAAGGGACCAACGTAGAACAATTTTCTAGTCGGTAAATCAAGATGGTATTTCTCGGTATCGTGAGAATTGATCAATCCCATTGGTATCGGGAAACAGTCGAGAAATTGATACCAGTTCCCATTAGGGTGAAATTTCTCGTGAGGGTACTTCTGTCCATTTTGGGAGAGGAGTTTTAAGCAAACGTGTCTTCCTCGCATCAGGAAATTTTCTGGCTCCGTACCTGCCCAAGGAAGGACCCTGCGTGGCCTAAAAGCCTTGCAAGCCGTCTCTATTGCCGATATTTGGGAGCAACACAGCAGCCTTACCTTCTCTACACAACTTCTGTTGGTGACAAAGTAGTACAGTGATTATCTTTTATTGGATCAGCTCCAGTTGGTGGAGGCTTGCACGCTTTCGGACCTCACAGGGTCCTCGTCGGGCAACTCAGGAGTTAGAAATGGAGTAAAGAATATCATCTGAACTACTTGGTCTCCATCAAAGAATATGGATCTTTTTTAGCGTAGCTCTATAGGAGGAGAGGGTGAGGGATCAGAGTGAAGGGCTGGAAGACTGGACTCTAGAGTTAGCCACCGATGAGTGATATTGGGTAAATCGCTTGATTTCCCTCTGCTTCAGTTTCTCTATCTGTAAAATGGGTGTGATATTTACCTCCTTGGTGTAAATATCTGCTTGGTGTAAAGTATTAGCCGTTGCGCATAAAGTGCTCGGAGATGTTCTCCTGTACAGGGAAAGTAGCATGGATGGGTTTTAAACCTACAGGTGTTTCTCTCCAGGTAACAACTCTGCATACAGGATAGAAGATGCCAATGAAGATACCATCGGGGTCCTTGTGCGGCTGATCACAGAGAAGAAAGGTCAGCACCAAAGGAGGGCCAGGGGCCTCGCGTGTGTTACATTTAGGAGAGAGAGGGTTTGGTCAATGGCTTTCTGGTAATAGATTCCCATAACACGCGGAGGGGGCTGGGGGCCACACCTACTTGGCAGCCACCTCTGCGGGGCATCATGTTTGAGACCTCGCCCCCCCCCCCGGCCATGGTGAAAGTAGGGGCCACCGTGGGGCTCCCAGAAAGAGCCAGGGACGGTCCCCCGGGGTTGCCCTGTGGTAAGGCTGGCGCTGCAACAAGAACCAGGAGCGGGGGGGGGACTCTATGGAACGAACTGGCAGCAGATTTGAAACCAACAAAAGGAAGTCGTTTTTCTCTCAATGCACAATTTACTTGTGGAATTGGTTGTGAAGGCCAATTGCATAACGGGGTTTAAACAAGGAATTGGCTACGTTCTTCGATGAGGAGAGGTGCATACATGGCTCTTAGGTCAGGGGACATAACCTCTGACTCGGGAGTAAATCCCCAGGAATGGACGATTACTCCATTGTGACATTTCTCTGAAAGGACCAAAGTTGGCCATTGTCAGCGACGAGGTGCTGGCCAGGCTTGGATGGATCTTTGGTCTGACCCATTCTGGCAATTCTAACGTACACCTCCCAAGCCTTACGTCCTCCTCCACAAAGCGCTGGCCCTTCCACTTCATCAAGGCTTGCCCCAGTGAAGCGCTTTGAGGATCGGAGGCTTAATGCTGTCTGTCCCCCCCTCCCCCCGATCTCCTTGCCCAACGTCTAGCCTACGTGACCACAGAGTTGTGGAGAAAACGAGGGAAGGAACGTGCGGGGGGTGGCGGGGGCGGCCAGCACATTGCCTGCCGGTCAAAAACAACGCACCCTGGGATGGAACTGTGGGTGGGGGGGTCCAAGAGGAGCTGCTCGCCCCCCTATTTGCCACTGGATGAAATGCAGGTGTCCAAGCCCCTGCTGCTTGATGGGGAAAGGGTTCTGTGGGAAAGCAGGCATAGCTCATTCAATGGGCTTGTCTGTTGTTTTCATGAATGAAAACGGGCTACTCTGCACCTTTTTATAACCCGCTCGTGGCTTCTTGGACTTCTGATGATCTCCCTCTTGTCTGTTCTTCCGGCACAGAGAACGCTGCCGCTTTGGAGGAGCTGCTGAAGGATTATCACAGCACGCAGCTGCTGCAGCCCGGCCACAAGTCTGCTCACAAGTACGGTTCATGACCCCTTTGCTGTTAGACCACTTTGCAGTACATTGGTTCTAGCCTGGGGGATTAGAACGCGCCTCCTTGGATCCAGTCTTGGTTGGGGAGAAGACTGAGGTGCTGAGGGATGGCGGCCGGCCTTCCTGCAAGGGTTTTGGGCACCTGTGTCTCCTCCGTGGAAGATGCCATGACACAGGGGAGTTCAGTCAGAACAAGGAACCCCCTTTTTCTCCCAATGGGGTGGGACTCCAGGGGGGATTTTGGATTTGGATTTTTTTTTGTTTCAGTTCTTTAGAAATTTCAGATCTTCCTTTTGGATTCAGATTTATTGCATGTATTTTTCCCCCATTGAAGTCAGTGGGAACAAACTGCCACGGTAAAGATACGAATCAAAAAATCCATGCAAAAGATCCAAATTTACCCCAAATGAAAAAGATCCAAACTTCTGGATAGAACTGAATCGGCCATTTTCGGGTCGATTCGGTTCTATCTGAATCCGAAATTCCCATCCCTAGTTGTTTGGTCTCCTAATACCGACAAGGTCTCACTCCTTCTAACCCCTTTTAGGAGGAATTTAAAGGGAGGGAGGGAGCAAAGCGTATGCGTTCAGGAAGGGAGTCCCAAGCGCTTGTGGGAGAAGGGGCGAAGGCGCTTTAGAGAGCAGGTGAGCAAGGGTGGCGACCGAGGAGGAGCAAAGTTCTCGAGCGGGAACGTAGCAGGAAACGAGGACCAAATGTTAGGGAGGAGGAGCAAGGCCATGATGAGTTTTGCAATCCTTAATCTAGCTCCCCCTTGCAAGAATTCTGTGAGGTACGTCGCTGTTGTTCCCATTTTACAGATGGGGAGCTAAGACTGAGACCGTCATGGTTAAGACAGCTTGGTCTCCTAGGTCCAAGTCACTAAGCTACACGGCTCCTTCCCCATCTCCCCCACTAACCACGTCTCTGCTTCCCGCAGGCTTCATCTCCTGCCCCAGATCCCGCATATCTGCCGACACCAACACCACCTGCACACGATACAGGGCTTAACCCCCCGCTCCGGCCCCAGCTGCACCCGCTGCAGCCAGAAGAAATGGCCGAAAATGCTGCTCTCTCCGGAAGCTGCCGCCGCCACCCCCGCCACCCTCCCTCCTATCACCAGCACCAGCAGCAGCGCGGCTGCCAAGCCGGCAAAGGCCAGCAGTAAGGCCAGCAGGCCGGGGGAGATCACTATTCTCTCTGTGGGCAGGTAAGACAGGCTCCAATCCAGAGAAGAGTGATCCGTGTCGGCTCTTTATTTTCCCATGACTGTGGAGGGCCCAGCTGAGGGAGAGAGGCCCAAAACCTGGAACCGGATCCCTGTGTCTTGGCTTGAGCTTCTCCCTGAAAATCAGCAGGGAGACTGAACCTCCAGACAGGAAACCTGCCGACACAAGTGCCCCCCGCAGTCAGGGTGACCTTCTCCCTCCGTGCCTTCATCCCGAGTGGGTGGGGCCATGGAGTGGGGGTGGAGCAACACTCCCCTTAGGGAGTAACGTGACTCGGCAAGGGGCGGAGCACTTGGAATGGGAGTGGAGCAAGGGGGCGGAGCCTGTCACACCCTTTTATGATGCAATCCATAGGGACATCCCTGCCTGACCTTGAGAAACTCAGGCCCAGAGATTCTGGGTCAAAATCCAGGGTGTCCAGGCAAAACCTCTAGAGATGGCAACACTTACTCTCGACTCCTCTGTGGTGGCCCGCGGGGTTAAATCAAGCCGTCCCCTGAAGATCACTCGATTGATCAAGGGCGCCAGCAAAATAATGTTCAGGGGGAAGAAGAGCCACTTTGCTCCTCTTTGAAAGAAGGTGTGGTCACATCGGAAGGAGGCGGAGCTAACTGGGCCCCTTCCCTTTTCTGACGTGACAACACTCAGAAGGTGCAGGGCCAGGTGGGAACAACAGCCCCCCCTCTTATGCCCCCTCCCATGAGGTGATGGAGGAAGGGAGCTAAGAGGCCTCCAGGCCTGGGACTAGCAACCAGAGTGCGAGGGGCTTTCTCCACGACTGCTTCTCATTTCTAGAGCACTACAAGTGTATGCAAAGCCTTACAGTCACAGATTTTCAGAGACAGGCCCCTGCCCAGTGGGCTTACAATCTAAGATGGACATGGATGAGAGGGAACAAGGAGAGAGACACACACATTCCCATTTCACAGATGGGAAAACTGAGGCTTAGATAGTGACTTGTCCAAGGACACCCAGTGAGTTCATTGGCTAAGGTGAGATTCAAACCCTGGTCTCCCAGGTCCAAACCCAGCACCATATCCACTACACCACACTGGCGCTCCAACAGCAAGGCCTACTGCTTTTGCCTACAAGGATCTGCACAGCCCTCCAGTGTAAGCACTGTCCTTCCTGTTCCGTCCTTGGGTGGCCAGGTTGGCCGTTCCTGCCAAATGACTTTTTTCTGACCCATTTGCCTTTGGTGTCTGCAGGTTCCGGGTCGCCCGTATCCCTGAGCAGAGGCCCAACCCCCCTGAAGTGAAAATCAACCCTGACTGCGGCGGGGACGAGGCGGCCGAGTCCCCCCGCCCCTGTCTTCCCGCCGAGCAAAAACCGCTGGTCGGTAACGGGCTGAGATCGAAATGGCTGAAAACGGCGGAGAGCCCACAAGAGGTAAGAGAGGCGTGAGGTGATGGGCGCTTCCGGATTCCATTCTCCGAGACTCCAGGCCGGGTTTTCCTGCCCTCTCCACTTACCCACGTAGTCCCCAAGCTCACTAACGCCCAGAGGGCTCAATGGGGCTACTCGGGTGTAAGTGGCTTGTGGACCATGGCCACCCGAGCCTAGAGGGGGAAGCGATGGGTCTGGTGCCCAAAAGCAGGCCTGATTTCAGGATTAACCTCTCTTCCCAGCAACTCCCCTTGGGATCTTAGCGCATCTCGAACATCCTCTGGCTGATTCTGCCGTATTTTCTGTTACGAGGAATCGGCGGGACAGGAAATCCCAGTTCCTAGTGAGTGGCTAACGTGCCACAGAGCAGTGCCTTGTGGGAGTTTAGATGGAGGGGTGCATTGTGGGACCAGCAGCCGGGTGTGGAGAGTTGATCCCCAAGACACTGTTGAGCTCCTGAGAGAGACACCCATAGTTAATGCTTAGGGGTTTTTTCCCTCTGAAATGGAAAGTCTCTCTGTCAAGCAAGTCTCTTGTCCTGCTTGGACATGAGCGGTTACGCTGCCCAAAGCCAGCCCTCGGATTTCCAAGGCCCGGCAAGAGGACAAGGCTTGGGACCCCCCATGAGAAATGCCCACCCCCGGCGGGGCATGGCAGGGATGGGGTCCTAGGAGCCCCACAGGCCCCACTGCTGTCGCTCCAGAGGAATCCTGGGAGTCCCACAGCCCTTACGATCCGTGAGGCCCAGGGCGGGGGAGAAATGCGGGGCCCCAGTCTCCCTATGAGCGCTCCCCGGCTCAGGGGCCACTCCCCGCCTCGGTCTGGGGGCGCTACCCAGGCCTGGACTCAGGGACGGGCGGAGGGGCACTCCCTTCCACCCATCCCCAAGCCCAGCCATTTTGGGGGCACTTCCGCATCTGCCCCTCGCTGTCCTGGGCCCCGCGCTGGGGCGGCTTCCGGTGGTGGACTCTGGCAGCGGTGGGCGCAGCAGCGGCAGATTAAATCTGCCACCGCCACCTGCCGCCACCGGAAGTTGCAGAGAGTGTGGGAGAGGCGCGGCCTCTGCCTCTCCCTTACTCTGTGCCTCTCCCCCCCCCTGCCTGTCTGACCGGTCGGTCCACCTCTCCCTGGGCCCTGTCACGCAGGGGACCCTGCGCGGGGTCCCCAGCTCCCGGCCATTATCAAGCCGGGAGCTGGGGACCCCTAGTACGGGGCTCGCCCGAGCCGCCCCATAGGGCCAGCTGTGCCCTTCTCACCTTCCAGCCTCACCTCTTGCCTCAGATCCCACCTCAGTCAGCCCCTGGGCAGTTCCTCTGAGCCCTTGGGCTCCGCAGACTTCAGCAATATTGCCTGGGAACCCATAAGTAAGAGATCCCATTTCTAGAGAGTGTTCAGTGCAAAGAGGGCTTTGCAGCCAGCATCTCATTAAAAACCCTCAAGCGTGTCCCTGGGAGGGAGGGCAAGGATTATATCCCCCTTTTACAGATGGGGAAACTGAGGCTGAGAGTGACTTCCCCCAGTGAGTCTGTGGCAGACTAGGATTCGAACTCAGCTCTCCCATTTCCGACTCCCATGCTCTGTGCTGGGACATCGGCGATGGGCATGTGCCGGCCGGAGATCAGGAATGAGGCGGCACTTCAGAGCTGCAGAGAGGGTCGAAGGAGGAATCTTCTCTGTGTCTGATCCCCAATTGCTATTCAGATGTGTCCTGGGCAGGACACCGCGCCTAGAGAAAGTCTCCTGCCCGGAGAGGAGACCCATTTCTACAGCGGTGCTGCCCTTCCTCACTACCACGTGTTTCTCCGGCCTTGCTGCTTTGGGGAAGGAGGGCAGGGATGTCGTGGTGCAGCTGCCGGTTGTCCGGCTCCTCCACGATTCCAGCAATGCCTCCTATTTGGAGTCTCCCACGAGCCGGTGCCGGCCTGCAGCTGATTTTTATTTAGCCTCGTTCCCATTCCTGGATCTGGCTTGCGGATCCGGTCTCGGCGCTTGCAGGGAAGGGAGCAGAGAGGAGGGCGTGCGCTCACGGTTGGGGGATGGATCCATGACCTAGACCCTCCCTTTCCTTTCCTCCCCACGTGCAGCCCCACCCCCGACTCCTATGCGACCCATGGAGCTTGTACAAATGTTCAGAGTGGCCCTGTGGAAGGGAAGGGGTTTTCCCCACACCCTGGCTGGCTTAAATCAACAGCAGGAGCAGATGGGGGGCCGGGGTAAGGCAGCCATGCTAGGAAGTCCTGCCGTAGATCTATGGGGTGGTCATCTCGGTCCCCTAGTGAAGTCTGGGGTGGTTAGGAGATTAGCAGAGAACACCAGCTAGCTGAGCCTTCAGCGCCCACTGCTGGCTGCGTCAGGAATAGGTCTTAATGGTGCAGTCGGCCCTGGTCAGGGTTAGAGATGGGCAAATGGCCCGACCTCCTTCTGAACGAGGCCTCGCTTGATCGTTTCAGGACAGTTCGTTCATCCTTAGGCTCGGCGAGAGTAACCTGGTTATCTGAAGGTAACCAAGCCCTTTGGAGCTGGCGCAGGGTAGGGTTTGGTGCTGGGGCTTTGATGCAGTGCGGTGCTACCGGGCTCTGGGGAGCAGGAAGGGCTTTCTCCGCTTTGCAGGGGGTTGGGTAGCACAGCTGTGTCGGTGCTGGGGGAGCGATGGACAATGAGCCTTGTGCTGTTCTGCAGAACGATTTTTTCCCAGATTCTGCAAAGGAAGACATCTAGAGTCTGTGCACAGAATAAATGAAGGAAATTAACTAGCTCCTACAAATTATGCACATTTTGTATGCGAATGAAAGATATGCTTTGGGTGATGCTGCAATTCACACACACCCCCAAAATAAAATTCTGCAAACAAGCAACCCAGATTCTGTAAGTAGGAAATCCACCCAGAATAGATTCTGCACACAGAATAGATTAAGCAAATTATCGCCTATGAATTATGCAAACAAAGAGATGCTTTATGTGATACTGCAAAAAAAAAAAACAACAACCCTCCCCCCAAATTGTCCAACCAAGAAAACTAAATTTCAGAGTAGAAAATCCACATCCTGCATGCAGAATACATTATGCACATTAACTAAATCCTGCAAATTTGATATGCAAATGAATACCCAGCATGCCATTCCATCTATTTTGAAAAAAAACACAACTGCATAATCCATTGAGGTGTGGGCCTTTCTCACCCCTGGGGGAGTGGGGGCTGCCGCTCTTATGTAGCAGCGATGGCCCCCAGAATATATGCCAGCGGGTAAAGATTCCCTCTGCTGTGTATTCTGCAATGGGGCTGCCCCACAATAAGTGAATTGTTGATCATGGCCGAAATGTGTCTGGTGCCCCAGGGAGCTAGCAGCATGTGGTTGGATAGGAGGCTTAATCAGATACAGCAGCTGATCTGTGTTAGTGTCTAATTCTTGGGATGCGCATAGATGCATTGAGCTTTACCAAACTGCCTTAAATGGGTAGCAAGATACAATTTTGTATTAATGGCTAGGATGGCTGAAGATGCACGTATTAGGTGGCTGAAAGGGGTGCGTAGAGATATTTCAGTGTGTTCCAAATTCTAAATGCCACAATCCATGTTGAGCCCCAGATCTGCCCTCCCATCCAGGGAACTTAACAGTTGTCTTCAATTTTTCCAGCCATCAGGGTAAAGGAAACCCTGATTCTGCTGGGTGCTGTTTTCCCAATCCTGTTTTCACTCTGAGTTCCTCCCCAGAGCTGGAAGGGGACCTCCAGGGTCACCTAGTCCGGCACCCCCGCAGGCCCCGCTGCTCCCTAACTACCTGCACAGAAAAAAAATATCATCCCATAAGAAACCAATCCCATGAAACTGTCGTGGCCTGTTTAGCTCTATTGCTGGCTTACCTTGGTGGGCGAGGGAGAGTGAGGCCGGGGGGGGGCAATGAGGCAGCGGCAACGGAGCTGGGGTGCAGTGGTGCTGGGGTCCTTGGTGCTGGAGGCTTTTGCATGCCTGGGATGGGGGTACCCGGGGGCACAAAATCGAGTCTCCATTTCAGCTCTGATAATGTAAGAGTCTCGTTCAAGTGGGGAAGGGGGGTGGGAAGCGTCCGGGAGGCCTTTTACAGCCTCTAGGAAAAGGTCTACAGCTGCCTGCCCCGTGTCCTCTAGGTGCTGGTCCCGTGATACATCGCCCTCTCTCTTCTTCCCCGCCCCCGTCACAGGTGATCATCTGAGTCCCTCGTGCTGCCGGAGACCTGGACAGCAGCTCACTTGAAAGCTTCCGGCTGGACGGTCCGCCCCAGGGACCCTCGTGCTGGGGGATGCGGACAGTGACAGAGTGGCATTCATTTTCCCCTTGGGAGATCACCGTGATCCGGAGGAGTCGGGGGGGCAGGACCCCTCGTGACACCGCTGCCTGCGCCCCCCCCGAGGGGTTGCTCCAAAGGCGACACCTGGCATTACCAAGCTTCTCTCCTTGGGGGTGGGGGGGGAATGGGGAAACCACTACACCATTAGCTGCCGAATGGGGAAACCACTACACGCTCTTTAGTTTGCACGGCAGGGACGTGGGGCTGGGGCTCCGGCAGCAGGGGGCGGTATTCTCACCGTGTAGAGAGGCAGATCCCTGTTAGCTCAGTCTTGCCAGGCGGCCTGGGGTAAGGGAGGCCAAGGCATTCCAGTGCACTAGGATGGGAAAGGGGGTCCCCTTGGTCTGGAATATGGACAAAGGCTGGTTTGCGATGGAGCTCTCTGCCCAGCACAGAGAGCTGCTCTCCCATCACGAGCAGCTTCTAGCTGCGATTGGGAATCTGACCCTGATACTAGTCCAGCTCCTTTTGTGGGGGAGGGGGAAGCCTGCAGACTCCACCCGCAGACACGCCCATCGTCCTCACTGTCAAGCGAGAAGCTGCCGTTCCTGATTCGCTGGTTGGGGGGGGGAAATCTCCAACCAGATTTTTGGCTGCAAAGATACTTGGGGTTTCTTACCCGCTGTCAAAGCACTTGAGGAGGCAATGAATCCCGCCTCGCTCCCACCCTGAGCGCCAGGGCGGGAACTGGCCTGGTGTCATTCTGACATCCAGCCAACGTTGCTAGCGGGAGGATAACTCTCTGGGCATTCTCAGACAAGACACTCTCCCCCCCCACTATACATGTTGCTGGGCTGCAGTGTTGCCCTGTAACATGTATAGTGTGGGGTGGGGTGGGGGTCTTGTCTGAAAACATCCTCTGTCCTGGCTGCCGCCTGCTCCAGGCCTGTTCCCTTTCTGTCTCTTTTCCCCTCTTTAAGGGTCCTCATTTCTGCCTGTAGCCTGAGGGGAAGAGCAGGGCTAGTCTGGAAGGAAGCTGCTTCATCACACAGGATGCAGCGGAGAGCGGCTGCCCCTGAGCGCGGCTCCTCTGGGGGCCACTAGACGAGCCAAGACTAAGTGCTGCGTGAGCACGGATCAAAGAGCACCCCCCAAGGCTATCTAGTCCATCCCCCGGCCTCCACTCGACTTACCCCGTCCCTGAGAGATGGCTGTCTAGCCTGTTTTTAAAAGCTGCCAGGGATGGGGCCTCTGCCAAATTGTGCCACGGCCTAACTCGCCTGGGAGTTAGAAAATTCTTCACCTCAGGCCGTTTTCATACGAGGCGCTGAAAAGCGCCTCCCGGGTCCCGCGTTTAGAGAAAAGCCCACGCGGGGGAGTGTTTCCGCGCTCCCCGCGCTGCCGGAAGCGACGTGCTCCCCGTTGTCGACGCGGGACTCAGGAGGTGCTTCTCAGCGCCTCGTATAAAAGCGGCCTGAGTCTTTTCTAGTTTAAGCCCAGTCTCTCTCGTCCCAGCCTCAGCAACCAGCGAGAATGAGTGGGAAGTGGGAGCCCTTTTATTTATCAATAACTTTCATTGGAAAACTCTGGCCATGTTATTCCCCCCCCCCCCAGGCTAAACATTCCCAGTTCTTTCAATCTCTCCTCCTAAACCTTTTTCCTCCATCCCCCTGATCATCCTGGTTGCTCTGCTTTCAAGCTCTCCAGCCTGTCAAAATGCTTTTTAAAGTGAGGCACCCAAACCTGGCTGCAGGACTCTCTCCTGCTTTTCTCAGCCCTGGTCAGGCCTCACCCAATCACTTCCATTGCCTTAAAGACAATGCGTCTAATGCAACCCAGAATCGCCTTCGCTGTCCTAGGCTACTATAGCCCCAGCTCCTTTTCAGAATCACTGCTGCCCGTTTGTACTGAAATGTTTTCTCTCCTAGGCGTAATTCCTTGCATGTGTCTTCACTGAATTTCACCTTGCCCCCTCTGCCATCCCGGCTCGCACCTAGATGACCCCTCAAGCGCAGGTTTCTCCTGCTGCCAAGGATCCCACCTTGCCTGCGTTATGCAGGAGGTCAGACTAGCCAAGCCCCATTTTTTTTAAAGGAATTTTCCCTGGTGGGGCTGGAACGCCAAAGGGCACTTTCATCCCACGTCCAGAAATAAAACGATAAAATAATGGGACTCGCATAAGTATAATCGTGACACAGCGTCTATAATTTCCCCCTGGGAAAGAAGGAACGTAAATCAGCTCCTGGAAGGCACCACCTTTCATGCACAGATTTCCCCTGGTGTCGTGCTGGGGAGGAATGGAACAGACCCAAATTTAAGCAAAGGTGACCTCAAGCCTCCAAGCCAAGCGCATCATTGCTAGGCTTGTTTTTAACTGTCTGTCTGGAAGGACAATGACTGGGGTGTGGGGGTGGAGTTCTAGGGTGTGGATTTCCCCCACCCCTTTATATGCTGAAACACATCTGACCTGCAGTAGGGTTCCTTCCGGCCCACAGTCTTGAAATCCGATTTTTCTAAATATTAACATTTTGAAGATAAAATAAAAATTTCCAGAATGACATCATGCTGCAACCACTCCCGCGCTCTGTACATTTTAACTCGCGCCATTGACATGGATCCGTTTGAACAGGAGTCGATTAAGAACATTAGTACCATTCTGGGCCAGACCAATGGTCGATCAAACCCAGCATCCTGTCTCCGACAGTGCCCAATCTTTTTCTCTCGGGAGAAGTACCTGGCAGATCACAGTGGGCAATCCATTCCCTGTTGTTCCAGCCCCCAAGAGTAAGAGGTTATATCCCCCAAACCTACTTGGCTAATAGCCATTAATGGACCTATCCTCTAAGAACATATCCAATCCCTTTTTAAAACTAGCTACACGACTGGCCGTGACCACTCTCTCTGGCAGTAAGTTCCACAGGTTAATTGTGGGCTGAGTGGAAAAAATACTTTCTCGCATTTATTTTAGATCTGCTACCAGTTAATATCATGGAGTGTCCCCTTGTTCTAGTACTCGTAGGGCTGGTAAATAACTGCTCCCTATTTACGTGTTCCACACCACTTTCATAAACTTCTTCTTATCATATAAGAGCTTACATGATGAACTTCTATCGTGTCTCCTCTGTTGTCTCTTTTTCCAAGCTGAAGAGCCCTTAACCTACCAAGCCTCTCCTCATACGGGAGCCCTTCTACACCCTGGATCATTTTTCTTGCCCTTCGCTGCACCTTTTCTAGGTCTACTATGCTGGGCGGCCAGAACTGCACACGGACCATTCTGTGCTGGTGGAATGACGCCCGCTTGGCTGCACAGTGAGAGATGTTGATGCAGTCGGGGCCACCAGCAGATTACCTATGTGCAAATCCAGCCCACGGCAGCCAAGAGATTGGACAGGCCTGGGGTTTTTAACTCTCCGGTTCCCCAACCACTGGTATAATTGCTGTGCTCTCCCCTGGCTAGAGAGGGCAGCCCCTGAGTCTGCTTCCCTCTGCCTCTGCGGACCCCTTGGCGATGGGTCTCAATCAAGGATCCTTCCGCGGAACAAGCTCAGCCTTGGGAAGCAACAACCCCGGACAGTCCAAGCCCCATTTACACTGCAGCGGGGGGAAGGAGGGAGGGCAGTACTGGGAAGAGGGGGATTCCTCCGCGTTAGCCCAGCCTTCTTGTCTCTCCGCAAGGCGACCACCCCACCTCACCCTCCAAGAGTAGGGCCACGGGCTGCCTCCTGCGGGGGGCGGGGCTTATGAGTGCATGTCACAGCGCTGACGCCACCTGCTGGCTGTGGCGAGAGCCTTCAAGCCAGGGTCTCATCCCCAGCCCCCCCCCCCC
>QEPC01001730.1:2064285-2080712 GCA_003113815.1 Sphenodon punctatus
TGAGGCAGCGTAAAGTAGCCGCAGCTGTAGACGTGAGGAGCTGCCATGGAAACCAAGTGACCACAGCTGCTTGGAGCAAAGCAGTTGACCAGGAGAACTTTTGACACACAAAAGTTCTGGGAGAAGTTCTATGCAGACGTTCAAAGAGCCAGATGTTTAAGATCTGGGTGAGTGAGTTAGACACACAGAAAGTTCAGGTTGTAACAGCAAACATGCAGGAGAAACGTGTGTGTAAAAACACATAGGGCGCTTTTAAACGAGCCCTCTCCCGCTTGAGAGGGCTCAACCCGGCATCTAAACCCCGCGTTCCTCTCTACGACGTGTCTGATGTTCCCAAGAGCATCAGACACGTTGCAGAGAGTATGTTTGCATGCGCATAGTTCTGCGCATGCGCATAGTTCTGCGCATGCGCCCTCTGCTCGGGAACCCGGAAGTGTGGGTTAAAGCCAGCACATCGGCGATCCGCATTGAAGGGAGCAGGATCGCCGGCTGGCTTGACATGGAGGAGACTCGGCTGCGCTCCGCGTTGGGCATTTAAACGGACGGTCTCAATGGCGGCTGTTAAAGGGCTCGGCCGCCATTTCCGTCTCGTTTAAAAGCACCCCCCAGTGCGGGAGGTTTGCCATGCCGGATCTCTGCAGGCTCTCCGTCTCTGTGGCTACACGTGGACTTGTTTCAGTCCTAGCTTCCCCTATAGATGAGCGGCTGCTACGACCTGAACTGGAACAGTTGGGGTTGGATCCAAGCTAACTCCAGACTTCTAAGGGCAGCTGTGAGCAAGCACCGTTCTGAGGCTGCTCATAAGTTAACTCTCCAAGCATAGTGCTGTGTCTGGGGCCCAGAGAAAGGCTGAAGACGGGACAGTGCCCTCTGGGCCCTACCCATGGCACAGCATCCTATTCTTGGGAGCTGTGAGTTGAGGTAAAACAGCGCTTGCTGGACGCTGCATGACAACTCCATGTCTCTTTCTGCACTGAAAATTCCCAAGCACAGGACTGTGGGTAGAGTCCAGAGAGAGCTCATCCCTGTTTAACTCTTCCCTGCACTCATCGAATCATAGTGTTGGAAGGGTCCTCAGAGGTCATCTAGTCCAGCCCCCTGTTCACTGCAGGAAATCCACCGCTACAGCATCCCCGACAGCTGGTCATCCAGCCTCTGTTTGAAAACCGCCAGTGAAGGAGAGCCCACCCACCCTAGGTAATTTGTTCCACTGTCGGACAGCTCTTACCGTTAGGACTCTAGCACTGCTTGGGAGCCTTGTTAAGACTAGGGCTTCGGCTTGAATTTAATTGCAAAGCTCTTGTAAAACTTTCTCTCTCTTTGACCCTGGGGTGAGCACATTGCTGAAACTGTGGCCAGGATTGTGGCGTGTTTGTGGATTAGATCGTGAGCAAATAAGTTTGATATAATCAGGAACGTTCCCAAAGTTTATGGGCGGCCAATGGTTTGCTCTTCTGCATCTGGCTTGATGTATTTGGGCAACGCATTCTCTTACAAGAGTGGTAACCTGCGGTAAGCAGGTTGCAAAAGCAGTAGCCCACCTTGAATACAAATCTCCCCCCATCCCCAAGCCCGTTCAGTCACAGCTGCGTTTGGAGGTGCCTTGGGGGCTTGCGATTGCAGGGAACCCCAAGAGTTCATTACACTGAGGTTCAAGTCTACATTTGGGACCCATGTGGCAGTGACTCTCTCTCTCTCTCTTGAATTAAAAGATCTTGTGTCTGTTGATGCATTGGGATTCTACGAGGAACCCCCTTCCCCATTCTCTGCTGTGAGATTCTCGCAGCTTGACAATGACAAACTCAGGGCCCTGTTGATCATTCTGTGAGGCCCATCTAGATAACAGAGACAACACTCAGAGTGCAGAAGCGTGGGCTTCAGGATAAAGCCCTGGGCTCCCAACTCTGCCACCGATCCCCTCACTGCAGCCTTGGGCAAGTCATTTCATCTCCCCAACCCTGTGTTGTCCTCCCTCCTACTCTTCCCTGGAGAATAAAAAGAATGTCTCCTCTCCAGCTCAGATCTGCCTGGGACTATTATTATTATTATTTATTATTAACAAACATTTATATAGCGCCAGCAATAAAATAGACACGGTCCCTGCCCCATGGGCTTACAATCTGAGAGACAGGCGCTGGGGGGAGAGACTTAGGAAGGGGAACAGAGGGAGAGACAAGGGGTCTAACATTCATGAAGCTGCGAGGTCTCAAGTGAACGTACTTGACTAGCCCTTTGGAGCCGCACTGCAGTCAGAGCGGCTGGCCGGGACACTGGGACTGATTATGTTTCTACCTTGTATGAATCGGCACTTGCTATTTTGAGTTGGACGTCTGCCTGGAAGAGAAGCTCCTCTCCCCCGTGGTTTGGCAGGTGCAAACAATAGGTGCTGTGTGAGCTGAGGATTGGCCGGACAGCAGCAAAGTCCACAGGGAGGGTCGGAGGGCAGGGAGAGAAATGTATCAATGCACCACCCAGCTGTGCTGTTCCCATTGGGGAGTGGTGACCCCACTCAGCCTTGGTTTAAATATCTACAGCCATCTTCAAACTCCCCCAGTGCATAAGTTGCAAGGAGCTTCTTGCACTGAGCAAAGGTCTCCGTAGCCAAGGAATGGGTGAATCTAGGGTTGGCTCATTTGGTCACTCTCTGGTTCCCCTGCTTGGCTGAGAGAGAACGGGCAGGGGGGCATCAGGGAGCGGTTGATGTGGGCCCAGGAGGACCGATGGTTCCACTCCCTGACTTGCTTTCAGCTTCCTTCACCGACACCTGTCGCGTTTGCTAAATGGAAGCCAAACCGAAGGGGGCCCGGCGGCCGGCAGGGCCCAGACACCCAGCTGAGAGGGAAATCGACTGAGCCCAGGCCGAGTGCGAGGGGAAAGGGGAGGGAGCAGACACATGCCCTAAAGGCGGCCCCTGCTCGGCGCAGCCAAGAGGAGAGTAAGATTCCCGCCCTTTGCCCCTGCCCAGGAGAGCTGCAACCATCCTAAGCCACCAGCTTCTCTCCGGAGACAGTTCCACAGCAGGCCAAGTCCCCAGAATCCCTGCCCCCCCGCTCCATGGCTCTCCTTGCTGACTCGAAGAGGGAGGCCGGTGGTTTTGCTCGCAGACGCTTCTCTCAAGCAGGACCCAAGGCTAAAGCAGATAGCTGCCTCCGTCTGACTGAATCGATAATGGAAACGGAGGAGCACAGGGTTCCCTCCCCATACTACCCAATATTTCAAGTGGATAGGACAACCCCCTCCCCTTCTGCCAACAAGCTCCACCCCTTCACAAATAAGCTCCTCCCCCTCAAGCACTTACCCCTCTTCCAANGTGCCTAAAGAGGGACAGACGCTCCCCTGCTTCTCGTTCCACTTAGTTTCTTGTCGTTCTGTCATCTCCACCCCCCTTGGCCTCTCCAGGGCCTTACGTGGAAAGCAACCAGGAAAGAGGTACATGCGGCTTGACTACTGACCTTTTTGTCTCTCCCTGCAGGAGGCACAGTGGGATTCAACACCCAATGAGGGACTGCCCGGCCCCTTCCTAAAGAGACACTATTGGGAGGGATGCTTCCCCGGTTGTTACCGTCAAAGTATGGGCTGCGGGACGCATGCGGCCCACCAGGACCTCTCTTGCAGCCCGCCTGACCCAGCCGGCTAAGACCTTTCCTGTGACCGGCCTGCCCTGGTTCACAGTCTCTAGCCCAGTGATTCTGCTTGTCTGTCATAGTTACACACTCACCCCTTGCTCCCTCTTCCTCTCCCCCTTCCCACCCTTCTGTTGTTTCTCTGCTCTCTCCCCCTTGCCAGGCCATTACTTTGGAGATTCCCCCATAACGAGGCCTGACCCCAGGATTTGTAGGGCCTTGTGCAGTCTTGGTGCGGGGCCTAATTTAAATAAGGGGCCAGAGCTGCTGCCCACAGGAGCGGGGTCCAGGCTGGCGCGGGGCCACGTGTGACTGCCCACGTTACACATGCCTGGGGCCGGCCCTGTCCAGAGCTCAGTAAATGAGTGGAGCTGGGTGTTCACCAGCGGGAGCCCCCCCCAGGACACTTCCCACACACCCCAGTTTGGGAACCTAGTCTTGACCCATGTTAGGAAGGCGAGGTAGGTGCCCGTTCTACCCTAACAACCTGTGCATCCTCTGCCGCACAATCAGCCAGAGCGGCATTATTCCTAGCGCTCTATCGGCATGGGCTAAAGCCGGTCGGGCCAACCCAAAATGGGGTGCAGGATCAGAGCACCCTACCCAGACAGGCGTAAGTGATTCCTGCAGCCAGGAGTGTAGCACCTAAAAAGCATGCTGGAAACAAACAAACAGACAGACAGACACCCTCTCTTTCCCTCCTCTCTCACAGCACTTACTGCCTCGGGAGAGGTGCTGAGCAAGGCAAGGCCCCAGATCCGTTCAGAGCTACAGGGGCCAGCGTCTGTTTGCAGTTAGCAAGCAGCTTAGTACCAGAGAGGGAGGAAAGGTAGGAGAACGTCTGGCTGGCTGGCAGCATATTTGAACCTGTTTCTGGAGGAGACCGTTCCCCTCGGGGAGTCTGGAGAGGAAGCAGAAGGGCCAGGAAGAGCATGATCAGGAGCATTGGAAGAGTTTTAGACTTGACCCATGCACACCATTCCTGGTGCTTCCTGCTCTCACAGAGGGCTAACCCTGCCTCCCTCCTCCTCCTCCCCATCTCCTCAGGCTACATGGCAACAGCCTGTGACTGAGGGCACCGCACACGCTGCATTCTCAGCGCGGTTGTGGCTAAACAAAAGCTGCAGCAGCTAAAAAAAATCTCTGAACCGACGCCGGCCCACGAGCCGTTTGGAGAAACAGAAACTGATCGCGATTCGGCAGCCCCCAAGCGAATAAGTGACTGGATCCAGATCGCACAGGGAATCGGTGGAAAAGCTGACCCAGGTGACAGAACTCCCCGCTCCCAGGCCCAAGCATTAGCCATTCGTCTCCCATCCCCCCCGGCTTCCCCAGAGCAGCCCTGGCAGAGCTCTTCCTCTCCGCAGCCACCTGACTCAACTGTCCGCCATAAAGAAGCCGGCTGGTGTTTGAAGCTGCAGAGGCAGCAGCTCCCCTGACAGCTTTGCCATTAGAGCGGCGAGGGGAACGCATCTCTTGCTTGTGCAAACCAGCCACCTATTTTTAGCAGTGCTGCATTATTCAAGCCCCTGCCAGCCTTCCCTCCATCCCAGCTGGCTGCGATTTGCCGCATCCCCACCTGCCTTCTCCAGGCACTGGGCAGCCTTGGGGAAATTACACTGACTCTCCCTGCGGTGCCTGGTCCGCGTGGGAACTCCACATGGAGCCTGCACGGGGCAAGGAGGCGGCGTTCCCGCCTGGGTCTGCTTCTGCATCACCTTGCAAGCTGCGAAGCAGGCCCTGCAACCTCTCTGCTGCAGCTGCAGCAGCCAAAGTTGGCTCCTGCATGGTGCATGGCGTGGAACTGCACAGGATGCCCCCTTCAAATCACTCCTGAACATGGACCCCTTTCACCAGGCTTTCCCTAGCTCCTCACATCCCCATAGACGGAAGAAAGAAAGAAGAGGCCATCTGGACACCCTCTTCACTCTTGATTGACAGGGGGGCTGTGCCAGCCCAAGGAGTGACTCAAGCCCCTCCCGCTTCCCTCCTCCAATCACTAATTGTTCCCCTTCCCACCTGGTTGCCTTTTTGAAGCCAGTTACGCGACTGGTTTGCACAACCTCCTTTGGCAATGAGTTCCGCAGATTCCTTGTACGTTAGGTGAAAATGTACTTTGTTTTGTTAGTTTGAAATCTACTGCCTGTTAATTTAACGGCGAGACCCCTGGTAAATTGTAGCTCCCTATTTACGTGTTCCACCCCGTTCATGATCTATATGTCCTCAAGACCTATTATGTTCTCTCCATTCTGCTTGTCTACTAAACCAGCTATCTTGCCAAAGGAGGAAACAAGGTTGGTTTAGCAGGATTTACTCTTAACATAGCTATGCTGGTTGCTAGCAATCACCCAGCACTATCTTTGAGGTGCTTACACATTAATTGCCTTGTCGTTTGCCCAGATTCATTCCTGGATATTGAAGTCAGACCAGTGAACAGAACAATGTGAACTCTGCGCTGTTGTGATCACAGGCATTTTTGGCAGAATTTTGCATTTAGACAAATCGTCCCAGAAATTGCCTCTGGCAACGCAGAATAACATCCTGAGTGGGGGGAGCACTGTGAGCGAGAGGGTGGGGGTACTGCCAGTATTAGCAGCTGGTTTACATTCTGGGACAATGGACAACTGCTGAGGAGGAGAAAGCCCACAATTCCCCCCACCCGTCAAGGAGAGAAAATCATGCCCCCTCCCACCATGTATATGTAGCACATTTAAAAAAAAAAAAAAGATAAGAGCTGTTCAGAATTGGCAGAAAGGCACGCTAGGAAATTAAGTGACACGCAAAACTGGCAACGTACAAAATATGGATTTCTTGCTTTAAGAAATTGGAGAACCAAACTGCAGAATACATAGGACTCTGGAATTCTCTGGCTACCCCTCTTTTTTAAAGGCACTATCTTTCTATACTTGCTCTTGTACAGGTAGGTTCTCAAATGGTGGGGTCTGCGGTGGGGAGGAGCCACAACTACAAGGGAGGGCGGGAGGGCAGGGTTTAAAAAAGTGTGAGGACACCTTTTCTACACCCCTCTGAGATCTCTCCTAGCTTCCAAGAGGGCCAGGCCTTGGTTTGATAGACCACAAGAACATGGAGCTACTGCCCCTGGAGGCTCCAGGATGGCAGGGTGACCATTGCCCCATTGCAAGGGCAAGTGAAACTCTCTTCCTCTTGGCACCCAGAGCTGATGCACCTCCCTGTGCCAGGCTTTGCGTCTGTCGCCCGTGCAGCAGGCACCAACGCCCCTGCCAGCTTTTGCCGGTTCCCTGGCATGCAAAAGCCTTTCTTCCTCCAGGTGCAGCAGCTTGGCTGTCCGAGCACGTCTCAGGAAAGGTTCCCGCAGCAATGGGTCGCCGTCCTGCTTTCTCTGCAAAGCCCGGGAAAGCTTTCCCAGACGCTGGTCTGTCGGCAATGACTGCTCCCTCCCCGTGAATGGAGCAGCGTGCCCATCCTCTGCCCGCCGGGGGTGGACTGGCCATCGGGCAGGTCCGGCAAATGCCAGAGGGGGCCGGTACGGTTATTTGTTTTTCACATTTAAAAGTGACGGTTTAGGTTTGTTGTCAATGACGGGGGCCAGAATGAGTGATTGTCGGTCCCACGATAACAAGCCCATCGGCACACGCCGCCCAGCACCCATTGGCTACTCTCCATCACCGTGTGTGCCGACCTGGAACGAATATCCGCTACTATCAGGAGTCCAGCTGGATGGTATCTGTCAGCATCTGGAGACTATCCGGTTAACCAGATTACCGATTCATCCGTGCCACCCCATGTTGCTGTTTGCTCCCGCCTGACCTGAGTTAACAGTAACATTTGGTAACGCCGCCGTTTTGAACAACTCATGATGCACGTATGATGCAGGAAACTGGTCAGTGACGTAGCAAGGCTGTGCTGAGTCTGGGCTCATGATGTTGTCCCTATCCTGCCCCCGCCCCTCAGAATTGGGGGAGGCAGGACCCCCAGGGCAGGGAGGCATGGCTTCCCCATGAAGGCTCCCAACAGGCCCTCCGGAGCAGCAGCAGTCTTGCCACAAAGGTGGGTGGGGGCAGCACTTCGCACACATTACACCCATTCTTAATAATTCTTTGTTGGCGGAGTCCTCTGCAAGTGTCCAAAGTACCGCCGGGAAGTTTTCAGAGTCAGTGGGGGCAGAGTGCTTGCTCCACTCCCCTGCCCACTCTGAACCATTTCTAGTGATGCTGAGGCTACTTGCAAAGGAGCCCCTCAGGGTCCAGGCTCACCTGAGCCCCCTCGCTCCATGGTGACTACGCCAACTGGTTCAACGTTTGTAGTTTTATCCAGTAATCTGGTTTGGTGGTTAACCTCTGTGGTAACCAGCTAGTCCCTGAATAACCACCAAACCAACCAGAATCCTGGATATTAAACCGTGAATCTTCTTGTTGTTTTTCTCTCTCCGTTTCATCTCTAGGCATGGGGATATAAATAACAGCAGCCTTCAGCGCTGGTGCCCACGGCTTCATTTGTGTCAGGGTTTTCCAGGACTTGTGGCTCTGGCATCTTGTCCAGCCCCCATCGCCGCTGCTATCCTGCCAACCACCCCACACACACACACACCCAGCCGAATACAGACGCAGCAGGCTTTCCCCGACAAGGTTACGGCTGATCGGCGGTGTCAGGCAGCTGATTGGTGGCAGCGTTAGCCCCAACCTCCATCAAGCTTCATCCATCCCTGAGCAAGGGTGGCAAAGGAGGGTTTGGAACAGAGGTTGGTGGACAGGGCCCGGCCTTAGAATTTGTGGAGCCCAGGCTGAAGATAAAATGTGGGGGCCCTATAGCCATGCCGGGGGGGGGGCGGGTACCTCAAAAATAAAAATGAAGTACTAGCAGGGTCTGCTAGCTCCCCAACAGGACTCGCCTGTCTGTTCCGCCCTGCTAGCCCTTTAAGTGCCAAGCTGGAATGCCTGGTCCGGCCCTCTCTCCCAGCCCGCCAGGCACGGGCAGTGGTGGGGTGGTTATTCCCCAGGAGAAAGCAGCTCTCCCTTTGGAGTGTGTGTTTTTCAGTGTTATGTATCAATTAGGCAATATTGACCATGATCAGAGACACAAGCAGGATCAGGTTTGGACAACTCAGTTCAGTTTATTCAGCCACAGGTCTCAGGCTGACACTATCCAACTAGGCCCATGAGAATAAAGTTGTCAAAATCACTTTCTAAGCAGAAAATGTATTTCCAAGGCCACAATAACAAACCCTAGACAGTCACTATCTCTGGGAACACAGAAATAGGCCTAAGAGAAACAAAGGGAGTTTGTAAGAAAGCGAGGTGCCCTCCCCTACGAATAAACAGTAACTCCCTAAAACTCCCTGAGAACTCCAAAATAGCTTGGTGGCCGTGCTCCAAGTGATAGCATTATGAATAGCCAGCTTATTCTCTGCACCTGGCAAAGGGGACCCTGCAACATGTATCCCTAATAAATGAAGCTATAAAAGGGAAAGTTCAGCCCCTTGCCCCTTGTCATTAGCGCTAGCGGCCACTAGCATTGCAGTGAGCCGTGTGGGCTTTTGACCCTTACCGTCGCTCTCAAAAGATCCAGAGACCCCCGGGCCAGCCATCTGCTGGGCCCTCTCCCCTTCTCCTCTGAACCAGCCTGCGTCTCGGACTGTGCCTCTGACACGTAAGATATCATGGGTTACTGGGGTTTGTAACTGAGAACACTGCCATGTCCAGATGTTAAGTGTCTATTCAATAAAACTGAGTTGTACCTCTATACTTTGGCTTGTTAATTGCAACCTTCGATCCCGTTTGGGTAAATTGAGG
The DNA here is from genome assembly GCA_003113815.1 of Sphenodon punctatus. NCBI lineage: Eukaryota > Metazoa > Chordata > Lepidosauria > Sphenodontia > Sphenodontidae > Sphenodon > Sphenodon punctatus. Next base: position 2,073,680 of record QEPC01001730.1, read on the forward strand.
CACGCCACCTCATTTGTCCCTTGGATTCATTTCATCAGCAGGGAGTCAAAACGTTATGCAATTAACTCAACGTTGGGCACCTTAATAACATCCTTACAACTTGCTGCTGTAACCTAGTGACTCGCCACCCCGAGGCGGCTGCTGTCACCAGCTTGGCCCCTTCCCTGCTGCGGAGTCTTTGCAGAGTCGCTGGCTGCATGCAGAGACTCCTCCTGTCTCCAGCCTAACCGGGGAGCCGCTGCGCGGCTCTGAGTCGCAAGACCTGCTACACTAGGCAGAGGGGCCCACTAAGCTGGGGCATGCCAACCCTCGCGGGCAGTCCCTCATTGGGTGCTGAACCCCACTGTCCCGCCTTCAGGGGGGCAAGCCCTCTTTCAGGAGAGAGGGAGACACACAAATCTCAGAGCCCTCTTTCCTGGTCGCCAGGCAGGAAAAGCCCTTGAGGAACAACAGGGTGAGGATGGAATGACAAGACACTAAATGGAATGGGAAGCAGGAGAGCATCTGCCCCTCTTTACGCGCTTGGAAGGTTGGGAAGGGTACGCGAGTGTGTAAGTGCATGAGGGGAAGGAGCTTATTTGCCATGGGGCGGAGCTTGTTTGTTGAGAGGCGGAGCTTGTTAATTGAGAGGCGGAGCTTGTTCGTTGAGAGGCGGAGCTCGTCGCTCTGGTCGTTGGAAATCTTGGGAAGGATGCAAGGGTGGTGGATCTCTTTGACCCCCTCAGCCCTCCCTGCAGCAGCTGCATCCCCTGTTGCTGGGAGCAGGGAGGGGGGCATTCCAGCTATCCCAGCCTAGCTACACCCCTGCCTGGTTGGCACTATTTGGCTAAGGGAAGCAGAACAGGTTGGAAGGGGAGGTGGAGGCCAAAAAGCTTTTCCTGTGGGGCCATGTGTGGAGGCTGTGGGCTTGCTCGGTTGATAAACAGAAGGGGGTGGGAAGGGTCCCAATCTCCAGGTACTAAAATCACTCCCTCAGTATGGAATTTGCTCCCTCCAGTTATTAATAATCTCGGCTCCTCCCACCTCACCTTTAATAAGCACCTAAAGGCTTTTTTAATTCTCCGGGTGCTTTTAGGGGATGGATCCCCTGCTGGTTCTGTTTAGTGTATTTTTAATTCTTTCCCCCCTTTCCTTTTAAGAAGGGTTTTAAATAGATTCCATCGTATTTTGCTAAATTATTATTAAGTATTTATATAGCACTAGCAATGTACCTGGTACTTTACAACAGTTAATTATAGACAGGGTCCCTGCCCCAAGGGGCTTACAGTCTAGGAGAGACAAAGGGAGGGGAACCTACGGAGAGATAGGGAGACATTCCCAAAGTTGAGAGGTCGCAGGTACATGTGCTTAGCTTTGTTACAGGGGACAAGGCAGCCAGGAGAATAATGGGGTGAGGAGCTAAGGAAATCCTGATGGAAGAGGTAGGTGTTCAGGAGGGAAGGTTGGGAGGGAACTAGGGTGGTCAGCTATACAAAGTTTAGAGGACACTTATGAGAAATACAGATTGCAGGGCTGCATTGGAGCCACTGCAGCCCTGCAACCTGTATTCCTCATAAGTGCCCTCTAAAATTTGTGTATCTGGCTACCCTAGAGGGAGCATAGTGAATGTTCAGAGAGGGAGTTCAATATTAATTAATTAGTATTATTAATATTATATTTATAGTGTGGTGTAATGGCTAAGTGCACAGTACTTGGCCAGAAAAAGCACTGGGTGTCCTTGAGCCAGTCACAATATTCTTTCAGCCTAACCTACCTCACAGGATTGTTGTGAGGATTAAAACATTGTGTTAATTTGCTACGGTTTGGTTGGGTTTATTGTTCTGACCCTTAGGCCGTGGCAAATAAAACACCAATTACAAACAAACATAAATTGTTTTGTGTAAAGCGCTCTTAAGTGCCATGACAGGGGGGGCGCTATATACAAATAGATTATGATGATGATCACCATTATTATTGTGACACAATGTATCTGGCAGGGTACAATCATAATTAGAGAGAACAGGATTGACTTATTTTTGTGAAAACGCCCCCAGCACCATTGGGAAAGAGGTGCTATTTAATACAATCATTTATTGTTGTTATTATTAGGAGTCTGCTGGATTTATACCTTCCCCCGGCTTCCACTGAACTCCTTCCCTTCTGCCACATGGTGGCACTCGCCCCATGTTGAACAAGAGAGAAAAGCCTTGCTGGGAAAAAGGCAGCGTAGGCCAGAAAGTCTCCCCTCTCCCTGAGTTGGAGCCTGCAGGCTGTGTGGGGAGCTTGGGCACGGGATGGAGACAGAGGGTGAAAACAGACATGACGCTAACAGGGTGGTTATTTATGCCTGTTGCAGGGCTGCATAGGGCACCAATACAGCCCTGCAACCTGCATAAATAACCACCCAGGGGGGTTAGCGTCATGTCTGTATTCACCCAGAGAGTCTGACTCAGTCTCTCTGTATCCATCCAGGGCCCGAGCTCCCCACACAGCCAGCAGGCTCCAACTCGGGGCAAGGCCTCCCCCCTTGGGCAGCCTCATGGCTGCAGGGAATCCTGTGCCCAGAGACCCATGCTGAAATGGTCAGAGTGCCCCCAGACGCCCTCCACAACTTCTAGGGCAGGGGTGGGCAGAGTTCCCCAAGCCCGAGAACCGCAGCCATTTACCACGAGGGGCCAAAAAGGCCACAAGTGGCTCTCTAGAGCCCACGGCTGCCTAGGAGTGGCCAGGCATCCCTTATTTCAAGGGAACAGCCCTTATTTTGGGATGTTCCACAGGACATAACAGGCATCCCTTATTCTGAACACCCCAGCCCTATGGAACACAATGGGCATCCCACCGCACAGCTCCGCAGGGGCCCTTCTTTTTGAGATTTTGATTTGGCAACCCATCCTAGTTCCACAGATCTGCTGGGCAATTTCTAGCCTCTTCTAGATTTATTCCCCCCACACACACACACAAAGAATCTGGCTCCATTTATAAGGGAATAAACAAAGCGTGCCATTTGTTCTTGCCTTGGTAACTATCTTTAGCACAATCCGTCATGGGCCTGTTACGTCCTAAGCCCTGATGAGCCAACTGCACGAGGAAGAGAAGCCTTGCCACAGAATCCCATTAGAGAAATTCCCCTGCACAATTTCAAGGCCCAAAATAGACCCTGGAAATTAGCTACTTGGCTAAAAATAGATCAGGACCAATGATCCCAAATTCGACTGGCTGGGAGAGGACCCTAGATGACCCCACATTGAAGCTTGCATGGACAATGGGCTGGCCTCCAGCCTCCTGGAGGAGGATGGTCCGTGCATGTTAGGATGCTGCCTCAGGCAAAACATTTCCATTTGTCACCAGTGAGACAATCTTTGAACAAAAATAAATGTGTTATCATTCATGAATCTGATTGTTTATCAAACTCTCTCCTGCTTTATCAAACCCCTCTGCTGCCCCCTGCTGTATGTGGACAAAAGAGACAAAAGGAAAATTTGCCTTTTTAACAATGAGGCATTGGGGCTTAAAGGGTATCTATTCTGCGTCAAACTTTCTTGTTGGCAAAGCAACTATGTCTGTCTGCTGTATTTAAACCTTTCAGCTGTTTAGGACGGAGCGCCTTAAAAGAATGGGGAAACTGAGGCACACTGGCAGGGGAAGAGATACTACCAGAAGGCAGCAGAGGGGCTCTGTGGGGAGAAAGGGCAGAACCTTTGCTCGTCTTTTGTGTTATTTCTGAACAAAGGCCAGTTGGTTGGCTGCTAAGCAGTGGGCTATTAATTTGATCCATCACTGCAAATGGAATCCATCTGCCTGCACGGAACGCTGTGATGTCGCAGTGCGCCATAAGGGGCAGGGTTACATCAGAAAAGGGGCGGAGCCAAACAAGCATGAGCCAGGAGTGCAAATGGTCTGACTCAAGGTACCAGGCTGAATTGTGGGGCTCTAGAACAGACAGGGAACGTGCGAATTCTGGAGTAATAAACCTTTCTCCCACAGAAAACCTCTCTTACAGCACCGGTGGGGGACCTCAGGTCCAAAGGTCCCACATGACCCAGGACTAGTTTTAATTTGGTCCCTTTCCAGTTCCTGGATTTGGCCCGTTCCTAAGCACTGAAAAGCTGAGCTCCGGGGAAGGGGGCAGAGAGGAGGGCACGCACACAAGGACAGAGGCAGATCCTCCTCTTCCTGAGCACCCGCTCCTCCAACCTCGACATGACCCGAAGCCTTGTACTAATTGTCAAAGTGGCCTCTGGGAAGGGGTGCACTCAGAAAGGGTCCAGAACATGGATCTGTCCCCTCTCCTTGCGTGCTCCTCTCCGCTCCCTTCTCCTGAGCCCAGTCTTTCAGTGCTTGGGGATAGGGACTGGATCCAGCGGCCAGATCCAGGCACTGGAAAGGAGCCAAATACAAAACTAGCCATGGGCCACATTTGGCCCCTGAGTCTGAGGTTCCCCGCCCCTGCACTAGACCCGCGGGATCAGCAAGGAGCAGGGGAGCTTCATTTAAAATGTCGCCTTCTTACCCAGAAGGTCTAAGCAGGGGACGTTGTGCCGGCTCTTTAGTCGATAGGTGAAGGGGTGTTAACGGATCAGTCAGAGCGAGAGTTTTCAAAAGCCTGAGCGGATCGAGGTTTGGGATCCAGGCTCAGGGACGGCGGCACGTTCCCTTCCGGACAACGCAGAGTTAACAGGCTGCAGCTCTTCCGGACTGTCCCTAGGAAGCCTCAGCCAGACGACTGTGCCCAGTCACCGTTCCCAGCCAGGAAGGCCTGCCAGGACGTACACATCTGGCTTTGTGCGTTATTGGCAGTGACTGAATGGCCGCTGGCAGGAAGTGTGGACTGCACCCCAGGCTGGGGGCTAGCCAACGGCAAGGAGCAGGCTTCAAGGCCTCCTTCCCTGTCCTCCCCAGCTCCCAGCCATGCTGGGATCCAGCTACAAATCCTGCTCCCCAATTCTAATTGCTCCGGAGTCAATCTTCGCTCCTCTTGCCCTCCCGTCGCTCTGTCTTCGAACTGGAACAGGCCGCCTGTATCGCACACAGACAGGCCTGCTCTGCCTGGACGTGGCTGGCAAGGGAGCTCTTCGTTCCCAGGGATGGGCATGACAGATCCGGATTAATCCAGAACAGCCCGTAACGGGCCATTATGTGTCCATTGTGGATTTACAGATCTGGATCCCCCGAACCCCTGGAGGGGTGGCCATTTCGTGCATGCAGAAAACGGCCACTGCTTTTAATCAAAATGGCGGTGACATCATTTGAGCGCCAGCATTTGGGTTAAGGGCGGTGGGCATTTGGTGCATGTGTAAATCAACCCCCGCAGCCATTTGCGCATGAATGATCAGGATCAGGGCCCCCGTGACACCATTCGGAGTTCCGGATTTGCTACGGGCTCAGCCAATCACCTATGGCACCTTTTCCAACATTTGGACAGGCAGCCAATCGATGGCTAAAGGGGAGGGGAGTAGAGGGGCTTTGCCGGCCAATTGCCATCCAGTTTTGGCAGCAGAGGACAGGGATAGGCTGCTGAACTATGTGTATTATCTGAATCGTGTGGGCTTATACCCCAGCCCCTCCTTTGGGGCAGGCTCCCTCCAGTTCATCACACAAGGCCCATCAGCCTCCTTTCAACCCCCCCTTCCAATTCACCCTACCAAGTCCCCCCAGCCCCCTCCTTTGGGGCAGCCTCTTGTACCCACCCCCAAATACCCCTCCAGTTCAACTCCAAGAACCAAGACACCCCCACCCCCCTTTCACTGCCCCAAACACCCTCCAAGTCCCTCCAGCACCCTCCCCTTCTCTTGGGGCAGGCTCCCTCCTGCACCACCTCAATACCCTCTGGGTCACTCCCCAAGACACACACCCCCTCCAGCCTCCTCACCCCAAGCCTCCTCCCACTCACTCTACTAAGTCCCCCCAGGTCCCTCCCCGTGGGGCAGCCTCCCTCCATCAGCCCCCCCCCAAGACTCCTCCAGTTCACCCCCAAGACCCTCCATCGGCCTCCTTTCCCACCCCACAAGCCCTCTCCAGTTTACCCTCCAAAGTCCCCCTAGCCCACCCCCTCCTTTGGAGCAGTCTCCCTCCTGCACACACCCCCAACACCCCTCCAGTTCGCACCCCCAAGAGCCAAGATCCCCCTCACCTCCTTTCACCCCCCCCCTCACCTCTTCTAATTCACCCTCCTAAGTTCCTCCAACCCTTCTTGGGGCAGGCTTCCTCCCTACTGCACCCACCTTCCAGTTCACTGTACCCAAGAACCGAGACCCCCCCCTCAGACTCCTTTCACACACCCCAAATCTCTTCCCTCCCTAGTCCCTCCCCCTCCTTTGGGGCAGGCTCCCTCCTGCCCCCCCCAAATACCCCTCCAGTTCACCCCCCCAAGATCCAAGACCCCCCCAGCCTCCTTTCACCCTCTCAAATCCCTGTACCCCCTTCCCCTCCTTTGGGGCAGTCTCTCCCCAGCCTCCCTTCACCCCCCAATTCACCCTCCCAAGTCTCCCCTCCCCTTCGGGGCAGGCAGGCTCCCTGCTGCACCCACTTCCCCAAGACCCCTCCAGTTCTCCCCCACCCCACCAAGACTAATTTGCATATCGGGTCACCCTAGCCAAGACCCCATCTTCCTTGCCCCCCGAAGCCTTGTTCAAAATTTGGAAACGCAGCCATAGGGAGGCGGGCAGAGGGGCTTTGCTGGCCAATGGCTATCCAGGGTTGAATGTCAATCAGCCAGCAGGGGACAGGGATAGGCTGCTGTGCAGGGTCGCACTCTCTGCCCTGCCGGGGTTTGGCAACCATTCGGGGGATCGTTCCTGCTGCGCCGGGCGGGTTGGGTAAGTCACAGGGGCTGGAGCTCCACCTTGCTTCCAGCCCCCCCCCGCGGCTGCTCTGAGTTGGGCTTGGATCTGAGCTGGTGAATCGTCCTCCCCCTGTCCCACCTCCTCCTTTGGGGCAGGCGCCCTCCTGCCCCCCCAAAGCCCCTCCAGCAGCCTCCCCCCAAACCCCCTCCTCCGTCCCCCCAACAGCCTCCCTTCCTCCCCCCAAAGCCCCTCCTCCATCCCCCAAACCCCCT
>QEPC01001730.1:2087086-2113970 GCA_003113815.1 Sphenodon punctatus
CCTCACCTGCAAGCTGCCCGCACCCCCTCCCTCCTCACCTGCAAGCTGGCCGCACACATGCACACGCGTCTCTAGGCACCTCCACATACTCCTGCTGCCAGCAGCTCTCTCTCCCCTTTAACCTGCCAGTGAGGAGTCCCAGTCCCTCCCGCCCTCGCTCTCCCGGGCTGAAGCCCCAGCACCCAGTTCTGCCAGCCCCACCCCCACTCCCACAGCTTGCCCTACAAGGGGGCAGGGAGTCTTTTGCAAGACTGCATTTTGGTGCCAGGGACTTGTTTTGCTGGGGTAGGCATGGTTCACCGCACTGAACCCCTGCGACCCCTCCCCAGCCCCACTTCTCAACACCAATTACTGGTCCCCGGTGCAGGGGAGAGCGAGCTTGGACCAGCACGCCGAGAAACCCTCAGCGGAGTCCAGACCGGCTGCCTCGGTCCTTGGCTTCAGCGGAGGCGTTCCCACACTCATCGGAACTGCGCCTCCCCCCGTGGACCTCCTGGATACGAGCTTCACTGTCTGGATTGGAAAAACACCTTATTTCACTAGGCCCTTCAACCGCCACCCCTGGGTTCTTGCTCGTTGTGCCTTGCGTAGCAGAGAAGGTGCCCTCTTCTGCACAGTTCACACGGGTGCCCCCCCTTTTCCCATTGGCACCTTCTTTCAGCCAGACAGACCATGGACGGTTTCTCTAACATTAAGCTAGCAAACTCTTTCTGTGCCGTTGGATTGAGGATCACGGCGGGCCATGTGTGTTCCCACAAGAAGCCTCCTTGGAAACATGGGAGGAGATTCAAAAATCCCTCCTGAGCTTCACTGAAACTAAGCTTAAGCAGAAAAAGTTTAAGACATTGGTCCTCCAAGACATTTGCTTTGGGGTAGCTTCTCTGCAGGAAGAGAATGCTGCTCTGCATCCGCAGCTCCAGTCCTGCTCTGAGCAGCTCCAAGCACTCTCAAAGGAGCGATCTCCTGCACATACATGCAGTTTGTGCAAATAAGTCCTTTGGCTCAGAGGAAAAGGTGGCAAGAGGAGGGAGAGATGGTTTGCTAGATAGAATGGACTCCCTTGAGAGCCGCCTGCTTGTACAGGCACAAGTTGGGGGGGGGGGGAGTAGAGCCAAGCGATGCCCCTATGCCCCCCCCCCCGTTCTATGGTTCTAGGAGTATCCACCACTAAACCCGCCCAACTGGGTCATAGACCCCTGTAGAGGAGACTGCTACAAAGGCCGTGACCTCTCTTCTCCCCGCTGTCTCCAGTCCTTGTGGTTGTGAAGGCAGAGCAGAACAATGCCTCTGGAACTATTCTAGTGAAGTCAGACGGGCTCAGCTGAAGCGATCAGCCTCGCAAGCTCCTGATCCCATTCCCCACTCTGACTTGAATGCATCTATATACTGCATGGGTTGTGGGGTGCTTACAGGTCTGTCACTGTCCCCTTGGAAATCAGGAACCTCTCATTGGCCCAAGAGCAAGCCCAGGCTAAGCTGGCAGTGGCTGCTGCCGTCTTCTCAGCCCCTGTGCCTTCCTGCGGAGGAGCAGCCATCTGCAGTGCAGCCGGTCTCAAGTCCACCTCAGCATAGGGCTGCCCACCCCTCTTCCGGCTGTCTTGTAGCCTCTCTAACTTTAGACAGCTGGGGTCACCCCTTGGTTTGCACCACCACTGTGTGTGACTACAATGCTAGGAGTTATTTCTAGCATTTCTTATGACCGAGCGTGTAACTAGGGGCAGACAGTGAGCTCTTGTGTCTAGAATCACAGGATCTCCCACCCTTGTAACTATAGCAAAGGATCGGGAAATTACTATTAATTGGACTTGCATATGTGATATGGTAGCTAATGCCCCAGATGAAGCTTTAGGCACACCTGTGCTTGTAAGTCTAAAAGGTATCATTGATTTAGCAAATCGATACCCTTGGAAAACCTCTCCTTAGAGGAAGGTGTGGTTCCTATGACCAGAGTTACTGGTAGAATTAAGACCTTCGCTCCTATTCTCAGTTAACTTGCCTGAGGAAATTCCCTCCTGGGTGGTGCCTCTAATTCAGAAATACCCAACGCTCTGGGCAAAGCACAAACTAGATTGTGTGCGGGTGGGGAGAAGCACCCTTGTACTGGGACTCTTCAACCCCAGTGCCAGTATCCTGTCCGTTGTGAACAAGAGGTAACTGACGCGCTGCTGCAGCAGAGGTTCCTAAAACAAATGGCCTCTGTTTGTAGTTCTCCTGTATGGCCCGTAAAAAACAACAACACCCCAAACACAACCTAAAGTCTACTCACAATTAAAAAATTATCAAGCAGTAAATGAATCGGCCAAACCTATGGCCCCAGTGATAGAAGCCTACCCGGAAATGATTGCAAAGATTTCCCTGAAAATGCAACTCTTTTCGACCCTAATAATATATTCTTCAGTTTGCCCTTAGCACCTGAATGCCAGTACTTTACAGCATTCACCCAACGGGGCAGTTACAGTCCGCTTGGGGGGGCACTGCCCCAGGGCTGCGCCCACTCTTCCTCTATCTTTTGTTTACAATATGAAGGAGACCCTGAAGGGCTTTACCCTCAGGTTCAAGCCTTCTTCACTGGCCAAATTCTGGTCTCTTCCTCCACCCCATCCCTCATGTTATGGTGGGGAAGGCTGGGTGGGTACATGTCCCTCTATTTTCCACCTGGGTATTGCCCGAGTCATGCCCCATGGAATACTCTGCCTGGCTCAGACGGTGTGCCCCATAGCTACTGCCTCACCAAGGGCCTCCTCGCTCCTGACAGGACTTGATATCCACTGCGCTTGGCGGCTCCGGCTTTGGAACTCTGCTGATATTTAGGGTTCAACGTCCCAACTGAACTCTGTTACGTCAAGTTTCCACCCCGCTCTCAAGACGAGTTGGCATGCAAAGCAGACTTTTAAATGAAAACTCCACAACCATTTCAGATTTACATTTATTATTATTTTTGTAACCACCACCGGGCCTTATGTTTTGGATAATCTTACACATTCCTCTTTTATTGCTTGCTCCCTTGTATTCTCGCACCTTTCTGCCTGGCTCATGGGCAGAAAGGTGCAGTTTGGTTCTGCCACTTGGCCCCACTTTCTGAACAACACAAAGTTGGCCCTCTCCTCTTCTCTATCTACACCCTGTCCCTTGGTAAAATTATTGCCTCCCACGGATTCCAATATCACCTCTACGCTGATGACACCCAACTCTATCTTTCTACCCCCTCTCTCTCCTCGTCTATCCACTCACGCCTTGTCGACTGCCTCTCTGATATCTCCGCCTGGATGTCCCGACGTCAACTCAAGCTCAACATGGCCAAGACCGAACTCCTCATTTTTCCTCCCTCCCCTTCCTCTCCCTCTAACCTGCCCATCTGCATCGATGGAGTCACCATCCATCCGGTTCTCCAAGCCCGCAGCCTGGGCTTCATCTTTGACACGCACCTCTCTTTTAAACCTTACATTGATTCTGTGGCCAAATCCTGCTGATTCGCTCTCCACAACATTGCCCGCATCCGCCCCTTTCTCTCTATCTCCTCGGTCAAAACCCTTGTTCATGCCATGGTTATCTCTCGCCTCAACTACTGCAACCTCCTCCTTGCTGACCTCCCTCGCTCTCACCTCTCCCCCCTTATCGCAGTCCAAAATTCCACTGCCAAGGTCATTCACTCTGCCCATCGTTTCGACCATGTGCAGCCTCTCCTCTTCTCCCTTCACTGGCTCCCCCTTCCTGAACGTATCCTGTTTAAACTCCTGGTATTCACGTTCAAATCGCTCCATGACCAAGCTCCCCCTTACCTCTCGGATCTAATCTCCCTACACACTCCTGCACGCGCTCTCCGCTCTTCCTCTGTCCCCTCCCTCACTCTCCCTCGTTTCTCCTGCTCACCTAACCGCCTTCGACCCTTCTCCCTCGCTGCCCCCCATGCCTGGAACTCCCTCCCTGCCCACATCCGCCTTGCCTCCTCCCTCCGCTCCTTCAGATCCCTCCTCAAGACCCACCTTTTCCTCGCTGCCTTTCCCAATGCCTGCTAGTTATTCTCATATACCTACTGTCTGCCCTCCTCTGCTGACTGCTGCAACCAACCTGATTGTAACCAAGCCAAGCACACGCACCTGAGACTTCGCATCCGCTTGAATGTTTGTCTGTCTTCTCCCGTCTCCCCCCCTTTTCTTTTAGATTGTAAGCCACAGGCAGGGACCGCGTCTAGTTCTGTACAGCACCAGGTCACACGACTGGCGCTATATAAATGTCTAATAATAATAATAATAATAATTTGAATGGGTAGAGCCATATGACAATTCAGATCCCAAACTTTATTTACTACTATCCCTAGATGGGTGGGAGAGGTGAGACCAGCGTTTCACGTGAACAGCATGGGTGTCTTCCATAACAATACGTATTTGCAACATTACCCAGCATCAAGGATTGTCACCAAACACGGACTGGGAATAAACCAAGCCTGCTGTTCCGTGCTGAAAGCGACTCGGGGGTGTGATTGCCGTGCCACTGTGAACGTGACTGAAATGGACTTTTTGAGACTGGTGGATCAAGGCCTGATCCAGGAGACAGTTTTCCTAGGAAACCAGGTGTGCGCCCTGGGGTTATGACTCATTCAGGGTTGGTGACAACCCAGCTGGGTTCTGCATCCCGCTGAACAGCATTACCCACGGAAGGCCTAATGTCTGCCTACCAGATGCTGAGCATCCAGAAATGATGGAGGAGGTGTCCTCTCCTGCTCTCTTAGGAAACGTGCTTTGGCCCATATCTGTCCTGATGATCGATGTTGATGCAATTCATAATCCAAGGCAGGAGAGCCTGTTGCCCATCCAGCACCTCATCGAGCTGAAAAAGGAAGCAGCGGCCCGTGCTGCCCACAGCCTGGACACGCCATCCCCGAAAGCTACGTTTTTACACCCTCTTGTGCGTACGCTGAGTTTCATTCTCATGGGAGTTCAGTGTGTCACTGCTGCTATTGTTGGTTTGTGCTGTTGAGTAAGGTGCCAAGCAAAGGAAGCCAAACGCTCTCTTTTCGCAACGTCCGTAGACATTAGGTGTTAGCTATTGTACCCCAACATTATCCAGCTCCATATAGGGATAAAAATCAGTAAATCTCTTGTACGGGTCTATAACCGATGTTGCACAGGTCTGAGTCTAATGGCCATGGGCACCTCCCTGGCTTGAGATACGGAGCCTATTCACACCGCCCAAGGAGCTAAGATTTAATCTGTTCTTGACTCATCCTCTTTCTTTGTTCCCCCTTCCCATTGCCTCAAACTATCCTGTGCTGTATAAAAGACCCTTAGCTTGTACTGTGCCTCAACCACTTTAGCTAGCTAGGAGAGGGTCTGTGTTGCTGGTTCTCCTGGTCAGGCCCTGATCTGGATCCACTATCCCTGTTCTAGTCCCTAAGCAATAAAGCCTAGTGACCTGATACTGAGTGTGTGGCGTCCACCTTGTTTGTCATGTGTGCGCTGCAGCACCCCCAAAACCCCACAATGCGATAGACTACACCGAGGAACCTTTCCACTCTCCACACAGGAGTTGGAGGTGGGGCTGCATAACTGAACTGAAGAAAAGAAGGGTCCAGATCATGGATCTGTCCCCTCGTGTGCAGGCCCTTCTCTTTGCCCACTTAACCTGAGCTCAGTTTTCAAGACTTTGGGACAGGATTCAGGGGTCAGATCCTGTAACTAGAAAGGGGGCACATACAAACTTGCTGTGGCTTGCATTTGGCCCCCAGGTCTGAGGTTCCCCACCCCTGGTCTAAGCAACGCAGTGAGTAGACCGTGGATCCTGCTCTTGCTGGAGTGCAGCAGAAAAATTGCACTTGAGTTGTACCCCCAAGTGGTCGCCTGCCCTTTCTGCATTTCTGTTGAGACATGTAAGCAGATGCCATTTAAATACTTTAGCTGAGTAGGATCCTGACCCTACTGAAGTCAATGGCAAAATTCCCATTTAGGTAACACAAGAGTTGTGTTCACTTTGTTTGGCAATAGGGAAAACGCAGTCAACCTAGGTCCCTGTCTCAGACAACAGCCACCATCTTGTGGGGAACGTCCGGCTATAAAATGGTTGGATAAAGCTAGAGACTGTCGTTGTTGGCCACTGCCTACAGAAACTCACGCCTCCTCCTACCTGTACGGTGCTACCCTGCCCTGCCTTTGGCCAGTGTACCATAGGTACCTTAAAGACCTCCATTGCTATTTTATGAGCATCGCACAACCTGCTGTAATCTCTTTATCCATCTAACAACCTTGTAAGGAAGAAAGACCCACTTGCCCAAATTGACACAGGAAGCCTGAGGCAGAGCAGGAAACTGAAGCAAGGTCTCTTGACTCCCCGGCAGACACACTAAGTATCCCTTCATTCCTTGTGATAGAGAATGCTCTGGCTTCTAGCTCTGAATGCTGTCAGCACCTGTATTCACGGCATTTGACAATGCAGTGTCAAAAACCCCTGGCGATCCTCTCTCCTGTGATTCCTGTGAGAGTTCGATCACAAAGGCACAATCGCTTTCTTTAAATAAAAACCAAAAAGACACCTAAGGAGGCTTTTCTTTTTTGGAAACATTTTAATAGTTATCGAATGTTCTACATCTTACAGTAAATATCATACAGTTACAAACTCTTGGCTTAAATCTGTCAGGGAGATCACTAACTGATCTTCAGAACAAAACAAAAAAAAAATACAGATTTACACTTCAGAGTCACAAGCTGAGGCTGTGGGGCTTTCCGGCTGAAACTCAAGGCTCTGTCTTTCACACACCGTTAAGTCCTTGGATTTAAGATTGGAAGACTTGTTTAAGCTAGGATGGTTTTTTGTTTACTTGGGTTTTGTTTTTTTTCCTGACTCCAATAAAATTTTAAAACTAGGTAATCCAAGTTGCACTGTCACTCAAAATGAATTAAAAATAGAAAGAAAACCAGAAATAACCCCCTCCTCCCCCCCAAAAAAAGAAGTTACAAATCCTGGGCGCACCGATTCTCTGCGATGTGCTATGGAATCGCCACCAGTGTGAGATTGTGGACTGGGGGGTAAGAAAGGCTATTGTGAGTTGACATGACTTTAAAAACAAAACAAAAAACCAACCATGCTAATCGACCATTATTGACAGGGGAAAGCAATGTTCCTATTGGACTGCTTGATGCCCCCGTTTTCCCAAGACCTACCCTTGCAGCAGATCACCAGATGGCTTACGGTTAGCCAGGCTGGCAACACAGCAAAAACATCTCTTATGTACTTTCATTTTTGCTGCAAACCCTCTTCTCTAAAGCAAAAGAGAAGCAGCAGGCGGCTGGTTTTTGTTATTTGTTTTTAAACGAAGGAGATTCGATAGCACACGGCACAGAGAACATTCAGTGGGAGGGCCTGGTCCTGCCCTGACTTCAGAATGTGAGTAACTTTACTTGAGCGAGCAGCGCAACAGGGATGGCAGTGGGAGAAAATCTGCTCACGTGGCCAAGTGCTTGCTGGATCAGAGCCCTAAAAACTAAGGGGAACTGGACACAATCCCAGGAATGTTCATACCCATTCGGTTTGGTGCATACAGGTCAAACCCAAATGGTCCCCAACAGGAGGTTGTGAAGGCAAACCAAGTACAGTCATTTGATGCAGAATTGAGAAACGCAAACTGGATTCGTTGAAAAGAAAATGGTGGAGGTCGAAGACTTTCCCCCCCAAATCCTGTGACGTGAAATAAAATTTGAAATTTGCTAGGGTCTGACATATTTCCAAGATTTTTAACCAAAGATCATGGCACGATCCCTGATGGCCCTTATTTCTACTTGAAGACGGGCCATCGGTTTTTTTTAATGAAAACTGCGTCTTGCAGCAAAGGCCCTCCCCATGAAAGGGCGGAGACAGATTGAACTTGACCTGAATAACGATTTCCACAGCACAAAATAACAATAACACTAATAATAATGGGATACATAATATAAAAGCACTTACATTTCTAGTGTGGACCTGTGGAAATCTCACAGAGACAGATGGTCACATGACAATATGTGACCTATCGCCTGGGCTCCATGTCCTACCGTTTGTATTGGACTCTGATCCAGCAAGCTGCTCCCTCCACTCCTGCACCTGTCTGATGTCAAAGAGGTTTGGCGTATGGTGCTCCTTGCAGGATCATGGCCTTGTTTTGCATATTTCAGTGGGATTCCCAGAGATCCTCTTTTAGTGTTCAAGTGTATAGGACCACTTTCTCTCTGTGGGTTCACACAACTAGGAGGGGAGGGAAGATAGTGCACAGCCTGTGTACGCTGTGAAGGGGGGGGTCTATGACACCTGTAGACCTGTGCAAATCAAGGTAAGCTGCTCATTCAGAGAATAACAGCCATCCCAGATCAAATCAGAACAAGGCAGATGAGCACAGCATTGCTAGCCCCGTAAATCCCATTCGCACAACTCCTGCAACCAGCTGAGGGCATGTTGTGTCTTCTCTCCCCCCTTGGACTGTGCGAATTTCTACTGCTGCACACTACAACCAAACCTCTTTAACCAGCCTGGCTCAGGCTGTGGTATTTCTAGTTCGAAGCGGCAGGATCGGGGAATGGCCATTTTCATTGGGATGACTGTGTCCTCATCCCTTCGCTTTTGACGAGCGTTATCCGGAAAAAGGTCTCGTACACCCATCTGAAATGAAAGCCCACAGACTTGTGTTCTGAAATGCTCCCTGTAGCTCAAAGAAGCATCCAACTTCAGGTCAACCATAGAGTTCCTCTAGTTAAGAATAATAAACATCAATCATTAAAAACAAAAACTTAAATAACACTTATGGTAAAAAGCGCTTAAATTACATCTCAGAACTGCAAAAAGATTTACTAGGTTATTATTGTTCATAAAATACAGGAGCAAATACTTGTACACACAGATCGGTTGCCTGAAATCACGTTTGGCGGGCACTCCAAGGGACTCGGAGAATGGTTTGGGCCGGCACAACTACTCATATGCATTTTTTCAAGTCTTGCATTACAGTACGTGTTTTAAAGCAAAGTTTATCGAAGGGGCTGGTTAATGGCTAGAACTGTCGCTTTTGAACCAACAGCTGTTTTCAATTACAATACTTTCCTCTTTAGTTTGGGATTTTCATCTCCAGAAAATTCAACAATGGATTCTTGCAATGTTAAAGGGGGGAGGGGAGGAAAGACAACAGAGGCAAAGTTTCACCGTAACAGGCCAATGCATTTTAATCTCTTCTGCAGCAGTGCACTCGCACTAAACAGTGGATCCCAATGACTTCAGCTGGCCACACACAACAGCATTTATGCCTGCTGAATAATACCCCACTGCTGGCTGGTTCCCTGCAGGAATGCTCGCCCTTCTCAGTATGAGCAAAGAGGGCAGAATTGGGGCCCTAGGGCAAAATTCACCCTGGTGTGGTCAGCGACAGCGTACACACAGAGGGGTGGGGCAAAAGAGCTGCCACGCCCCTTTCTGAAGTGACTCCCACCCCTTACAGAATGTTGTGATGTCACCACGCTTCGCAGGGGTGGAATGAAGAGTCGCTGGCACGGCCACCTTGTAAACCTAGGGCGTCATTCCGCCGTGCCGTCCTCTCCTCGCAGAACTAAGCCCTGCTGTGTTTATTGAGGCACTGGCTTCAAGGAGAGTTTCCATACAGTTACTCAAAGCTAGCAGAGTGTCCCTAGAGTCTCCTTTTGTCCTTCGACCTAGATCACTTCTGTCTGGAGATTCTAATCCTCGCTAGCTGCCAGGATCCTTCAGACTGATCTCAGCTTTGCCATAGCCACCAAAAACCAAAGGAGCTCAAAGAGGAGGTAGAACACACACACACACACACACCCCGACCCTGCTGCCCCAAGTCCTTTTCTGCCACTGCAGGGTGTTTTGTGAAACTGTCCTACAGGATTACACCAAGTGGAAAAAACCAACCACCATTTTCTGCACTTCTGGTTCCCCTGCCTTTCCACTGAAAATAGAACTTTATTGTCATGGACTGGGGGGCGGGGGGTCTCTTGCATTTCTGCTTTGAATTGCTCCAAATTAGCTCTCTCTTTGCAGCAATAAAATACCAAAGGAAGGAATAAAGCAGCCAGAGAAAGTCTACGCAAAAGCACCAAGGCCGTCCACTCAGGGACCCGTGTTAGCTGCATTGAATGGGAAAAACCCAGTGAACACAGGACACTCTGTGTGTGTGTGTGTGTGTGTGTGTGTGTGTGTGTGTGTGTGTGTGTGTGTGTGTGTGTGTGTGTGTGTGTGTGTGTGTGTGTGNTGTGTGTGTGTGTGTGTGTGTGTGTGAGAGAGAGAGTGAGTGTGAGTGTGTGTGAGAGAGAGATCGAGAGATCCCTGCTTATGCTCGGAGTCCTGAAATGCCTCTTGCCCTTACTGTCTCCCGGACGTGACAATGGGGTGTCTCTAGCACAATTCAGTGCTTTACATGGAGAATCTGATGTTGCAACAACTGGAAGCTTTCTAAGCAAAGACCACATACCGTGGAAATGCAAATGAATCAATCTAATGCTGTAATTTCATTCTACACGCAGCTAAATCCCTTTGATCTACTTGAGTGATTGAAAATTTTTCCCATCCTCTAGAAAAGTGTTCCCCACTTGGAATACCTGGAATGCAGCTAATGAACTTGGGGAGCATTTTTCTAAGCAAACGGGGCCAGTGCTTCTGCAAAGGGCTGTTAACTTTGCACTTCAGCTGTGCTGAAATGGGTTGACTTACTAAAAAAAATACATATGGACATCTTAAAAACATCTGTCCCCTTTGAGAAGCCAGCCAGGAACCCCAACTGGGCAAAGAAGCTGGTTACACAGGTAGTGACATGGCAAAGCAGCAAGCAGAGGGAGTGATCTCTCCCCTCCCTACTATAGGAGCAGAGAGAGAGAGAGAATAAAACAAGTCATCTCCGGCTCAGAGGGGAGAGAGAGGAGGGAGGGAGGCATGCAGCTGGAAGGAAAGGCTGGGACTGCATTCTCTTTTGCATTTCTCTCCTGAAGTGAGAAGGCATCCTGCCTCCTTTGCTCCAAGACCGTGTGGGTTACTGGAAGCACTGCTGGGCTTGGAAACATGGAAGAGGCAATCGGAAGAATTGGGAGACTGGTTGCAAGCAGAGGGATTTACACAGAAGCCCAGGACAGGACTGGCTGCGTGGGAAGAGGGATTTGCCACCTTATGGTGATGATGCACTAAAGGAATAAAGTGCCAGGTGAGGGAGAGATCGCAGTGTGCGGCGATTAGTGGGCCAGCTCTTGCAGGAAATCAGCGCTAGCAGGACAGCTTTGTTACATCCTTCTTGAAGTTTCTGTGCACATTTTAGCCCTGTGGGCTTTCAGGGCTTGCCGTTTCAGAGGGGTTTTGAACCTCCAGTGAGATATGTTTAAAAAAGGACAGTAGTTATGGCAATAACCAACGAATTGACAGAAACTAGGAGAAGGAACTTCAGAGATGTGGAGAAGTTTCCTTATTTGGGGTGTCTGAGAATGTGTCAAGAGAAAGGAATAAAGCACCGCAATAGCTACGATGGTTAAGAAAGGGACGTTACCTCTGGAATATTTTAGCTTGGGAACAACGATGGGAAACTCTATGGTAGCAAGGCAGAGGCCACATGTCTTCCTGCGGCAGAAACATAGCCAGTTTCACAAAGGCTAGATGGGTTGCAGAGTAGATGTTTCAGAAAACCAGCAAAGGTAATTGGAGGCAGAAGGTTACTAATAAGGGTGGAAGAGGCAAGCGAGAAGGAAGGTCTTGCTTTAATTTGGTCCTATAAATCGTGTGGGGAAAAACATGCTATCTCCAGCGGGCAAAATATATGACCCAGTAGGTCTAGCAATTTGTATCACTGCTGTGTATGGCCGGAGGGATTTCAGTGCTGTTTTGTATGTGGAAATCATTTCAGGGCTGATTCAAACTGCTGCCAGGCTTGGAGACCAGCGGCCTCTCCACTGATACAGTCTGGACTTCCCCTATGCTGCCTCCTAGCAGCACATCTCAAGTTTGTTCTGGAGACCACTTCTATGGGCAACAACGTCCTTCAGACTCTCAATTTCCAACCTTGGTGTCTCTGCAGAGACTTGCTAACAAAGGGATTCATCAGCATGAGCAAGCCAGTGGTTCTGAAGGGCGGGAGGCATTTGCGCAGCAAGGAGCTTAATTAAGAACTCCTTTATCGTACTAAAGAAAAGAGCAAAGTAGGGAGGGGAAATGGTTGTGTCCTCCTGGGTGTGGGAATGAAGGGACTCTGGAATTTTGGGGAGGGGAGCGGTTAAGACATTCAAGTTCAACTGTTTTCCTAGTGTCTTGTTTCTGATCTCAAACACTTCAGTATTCTGCAGAGACAGCATCTCCAACACATGCCCAAGCACGATCCTTTATCATTCTGGAAAATTCCACTTTGTGACCAACAGTATTTGGTCTCATAACTCACATACTGCATGGGTAGACACTATGATTCACAAATCTATAAGTTTCGATGGGGCTACTCTGGAGTAAGTGGTTGGTGGTGGATCGAGGTCAGAGTCTAGAATAGAAGAAAATTTCTCCCAATAGAAATTTGTGAATGAATCAATGGCCTGGAATGGATATAAGTTGTAGACATGCTATCTATCTGTCCTAATGGACACAAGTCATGCTGGAAGGATATGGTTCCCTGTATAAGTATAAGCAAAATATTTAATGCACACATGCACCCCTTGGAACTATTGAGATAACCCCTGTATGGCAAATGGGTAATATATTTATGAACCATACAAAATATAGCATTTTGTGTGTCATGGAAGTGTTATCTCCATATGCAACTCCACCAAAACCACATGGCGAACTACTGCTAATCTTCATATTCTAGGCCTGACCTTAGTGTTATGGAACGGTGAAGCCAAATGCGGAGCCTAATTTAGCAGTTCAAAGCTATTCTGCACCTACTGCCAGGACACTCTATCTTTCCAATGTGCCAAAAATAACTGCCTATAAAGCATGTCACAAATATAGGACTTATTTCTCCAAATAATCTTACTGCCGCTCCCTCTCCTGATACACATCAATTGGAGGCAGCAACTCTCCGTTAACAGCTAAAAGTAACATGTCCAATCAAGACTCCTGCGCACAAGAGCTTATTCCATGTCTGCTGCTGTAATAGCTCCCTTCATAGCGCATTTTGGAAAGGAGGTCTCAACTCTCAGTTCCTTGCTTGTACCAGGGAAGAGGCCAAAGGACAGGACAACATGAAGGCTTCACTGTGAATGAGCCAAGTTTGGAATCAAAAAAATGTGCTCCAAGTCACTTTGGACCAACATATCAAATGTCTGAGTGGGGTGCATGAATCTAGGGTTTTCACTGGATCAGCGTCCTGGATTTGGATTGTGAACGCTCCTATTGTTCAGGGGTGTTTACTCCTGGCGTTATCCCCATGGGAGGCTACTGGTTCAGGGGCAGAAGGGGCGTAATGGCCATTGGCAAACCACTGCACCCTCTAGAGTCTCGGAGGTAGTACTGCAATCCAGTGTTGCACAATGCCATGAAAACCCACAGGAACAATTTTTCTACTGTTTACCTGTGTGTGACTGTTGGTTGGGCTGGTTTCATGTAGTGTTTGATACTGGAAATTCCTAAAAGAGACAGCATACGCTGAAGGATACACTGACACATTCACTTGGACACTGTAAAGACCTCTTCTCTTTATACTCTAATTGTGTTAATGGACATTCCTACCCATGTATATAATGGTGGGGATAGTTTTATTGGATATGCTATTAATTCAAGCAAAGGGAAAGAAAATTCTCAAGGGAGTCTCATTAAGGGGAGCATGTGGCTTTACCTGCCTTTTTCAAAAAGGCAGTTTCCCTTTTTCTCTGCAGCCTTAGCTGGTGTTGGTGGGAAACAGGTCAGATGTAGGCCTTAAATTGCTTTCAAAATGTCAGCAGTGAAACGCAGAGCTTTGATTCAGAGACGTTTGAGTCCTTTGAACAAACAACTAGTGCAGAATAGTTGGGGTTTGTTTTCAGTCGTGAAGCAGCTCTCTCTGCTCCGTGAGTCATGACGAAGTTCTCGGAAAAAAATCTAACTCTCTCTCTTAAAAAATAAAAATACTCTGCATTTTCTTCCTAGCCGTGGAAAAAGGGAGAGTGCCACCTTAAGAATCCCTTCTAAACTGGTTCGATAGTGTTGCACAAGGAGGAGTCCACCCCTCATAACGTGACTAGCTCACACAGTCCAAAGCCCGGGTGAAACGGGTCTAGGTAACAGCAGACTAGGTAAGTTCGACTGCCACCAAAGTGAGTCTGTAAGAACGGTTTAATCAATGGCAATGGGTTCAAGTGCAGCATGTTTAAACATGATTGAGAGAAGCAGCCTGATCTGGGGTCATATTAATAGGAAATCTATAATCCTATGAGGGCTTTGCAATTCCCTTGCTCTTTGCCCAGATTAAATTTCAGTGTGTTACAAACAAAGAACAAAGTTATGGAAGTCCTTTAAAAACACCCCTTCCAGGACTTCCCCTCAGACTTGGGGTTTGCAAAGGTCAACGCTGCCATTATTTACTTTTTTGGTTCTTTTTTACAAAATCAAAGTGCAACACAAAAGTACCACGCGGGATAAATTCTTATGAAATCTTGCTTATTCCAACCCCTGCCCTGGATTAAGTTTGTTTTTAAAATAATAATAATAATAATAATTTTTTTTTTAAAAAATCAAGCAGTTAAAATGTTGGGTGTTTGAACTTTGCCAGTCTCCTTCCTTTGGGGCAGGAGAGGGAGTCCTCACTGTACTAGTTAAAAAGCATCGTTCTGAAAATATAAAATCATGGTTTAGAGCTGCTGACAAGATTATTTGATCCGATAAAAGACCAGGATTAAACATGGCAGCAGGGAAGGCGGCGCCACTCCCTAACACCGTGCACCTCACGTACTGAGCTCCAGACATTCTCAGTGACCACAACCCAGGAAGCTTGACTTTAACCGCACAAGTAGTCCAATGGGAACACCGCACACAGGCCTTGCAAAACCACAGCCTTATTTCAACTTCGGACCATCTCAGCAGCTCTAAAGGATTCCAAGATCTTTAATGAAAAAGTGCCGAGACTTTAGCAAAAGGAAACACCAAAGAGTGGCAGCTCCTGGTTCCCAAATTCTAGCCGGGTCTCTCATCATCTCAGCTAAAACTAGACGAGCACGGCCGTTTGACAAAGAGCAGCATTAGCCTGCGCTGGGAAACGAGTCTAGCTCTGCTGGCTGCTCAGGAAACTATTCCCCATTAATACTACCTTGACAAATGTATGATACCAATGGAGCTGAACTGAGAAGTCAGAGTTGCACACACATAGTTGGATGAATGTAACACTTTCGGCACAGCTCAAGACAACCACACAAATACCAGCAAAACAACAAAAAAGTTTTTCTCAAAAAAAAAAAGAAGTCTCTTTTGTGTTGGAATTCAGGATGGAAACTCCACCTACTTCACCATCAGCAGTTTTCTTAGACTCTCTGCTCCTCCTTCCGACCTGGCTGCAAAAAAACCCTTTTATTGCTCTACTCAGACGCCTCTCCAAAAGCCAACGAAGAGCAGACTCTGTGGCTGGTTACACAAGCTCCCCACACACCTTTTGGTAACACAAAGGGTTTTTAAACCGCGACTGTGCCCCTCTCTGCCAGCCTGTTCCCTTTGGCTTCCAAACCAAACTCGACGATGGATGGCGCCTTCCTTTCCAATTCCTTCATGCCTTCACGCCGGGAAGGGGACACATTTATTTATTGCTGTTGCTTCACGAGTCACCATTTCCCCTATTCTATATTTCCAAGCAGTGCGACCTCCAGCACCCTGTTTCCCATCCACTGGCCAATGCCATGTAGTGCTGCTATTCCCCCCAAGTCAGAAACTGTGCCTAGATAAAGCTTTCCCTGCCACTCCTACAGAGTGAGTTAAAATGCATGAAAAAACAAAAGAAAAAGATGGCCCCTGAATTCACTCTAGCATGTGCCTAGGTGTAGGGTAGGGGACACAATTAACCACTGAAACGACTGGGGATATTCTTAACTCAAGTGAGTTTAAACTAAAAATCGGCCTGGGACATATTTCCATCTCTCCCCCTGTACGTGATGGAGACATCAGGCAAAGCAGGCCTGAGTGTATACTCTATCTCTCTCTGCTGCAGTCAGCTCAACCTCTCCCCAAATCATTGCCCTCTGCTACTAAAATTGGAAATCCTTGTGTTTCCTTTACAGTGGGAAGGAACTGTCTTGTTTATTACACAATTAAATTAAATTACAAGGGCTCCTTTCCTTTGCCAAGATACAATTCCTATCCCAGCCTTTCTTTCCCTGCTGTGGAGAATACAGACAATCCCCCGGTGAAGAACCATCTTCTTGTTTCCCTAAACAAGCATGTAATAATAACTGTTAATTACAGCTGGTTATTCCTAATAAAGAAGGGGCGAGGACAGTGTTTAAAAGCAGATATTGATCTGTAGTCTAATCCAACTAGGATCTGGAAGACACCAATTTGTTCATATTCTGTATGTTGCAATGGAAGATGGAATTAATTTTATATATATATATATATATATATATATATATATATATATATATATATATATATATAATTTCTTTTTTAAAAAAAAAGGAATTAAAGCAAATGGGAAGAAACTCTCCTACCAGCGCTGTGCTTTTCACATCGGACCCTGAACATCAACTGCTCTGAACAGGAAAGCAAAATAGATTCTCGCCAACACAACCCCCTCCCCGAAACAAACCGAAAAGGGGTGTGAGGGTGTCTGCAACACTGAACTGGGTAAGGCTGAAAAGCGAGTACTCTAGGACCAGAGAGAGAACGTTAACTATTGCTCAGTGTCAGCGAATGGCATTATACAATTCGGAGGGGGCAGGGAGGGAAGAAAAAAACAAAGAGGTGGAAGATTAGAAAAAGCAGCGTTTACAAAAACAACCCCAAAACGAAAACAAAAAAATCCACTAAAGAATGCATAAAGTGACCCTTGCACTTTCTTCTTCGTTCTTGCAAAGAGACGTGGTGCTGTGGTATGGTTGTTCCAGCACCGATGTAAGACTTGAGTAGTTGCATACAAAGTTTGACTCCAGATCTGTAACAGAAAAACAGATTGAAGAGACAAAGTTAGACGCGCCCTTCTGGAGACAAGCAGGGATGGGTTGGATGTGCTTAGCAAGTTTCTCTGCCAG
The DNA here is from genome assembly GCA_003113815.1 of Sphenodon punctatus. Taxonomy (NCBI): domain Eukaryota; kingdom Metazoa; phylum Chordata; class Lepidosauria; order Sphenodontia; family Sphenodontidae; genus Sphenodon; species Sphenodon punctatus. The sequence continues at coordinate 2,104,228 of QEPC01001730.1, forward strand.
TCAATCAACACTTTTGGCTTCTTTGGGGGCTGGTGGATCTCTAGCAGACAATCACTCTTAAATCCACACAGGATTAGAAATACGCAGGTCAGAAGCCCTCGGCTAATTGTACTGTGTGATGGCTATTAACGGAAGTCGTTCTGTCAGGAGGAACCTAAGGTAGCCCCGAAAGGATAAATTAGAGATGCAGCTTTCTCCTCCTCACCCAAATAGCTTTCAGGACAATCCCAGCACATCCTCTGATATTAGACATGCTGAACACATGGAGCCAGATCCATTCCTATGTGCTTCTAGCAAGGGACGTGTCAAGTCTGGTTGAGGCAACCAGTGGGGATTCCCCTTGCTTGCCACATGTGGTTTGAAGCTGGCAGAGCTGTCTCTGTGCTTCCTGCTTAGGGATGTGTTAGGGGTGTGGGCAGAGTGCCTTGTCCTCTGGGGATCCTTGGTGGCATAACCACCTCTCGGGACTGGAGCTACTTGTAAGTGGGGGGGGGGTGTCTACAGCAGGTCAGAGGGCCAAGCTAGCATCCACCAACTGGGCAGCAAGCGGAGCACCACCCATATTTCTCTTTCACAGATCTGAAGACTTGACCCAGTGGTTAAATACTGGAATGAAAATAACAAGTCCTGAATTATTATTTTTTACAAGGACAGAGACAAAGTAGAACAGGGATATCTTTTATTGAACCAACTCCAGTTGGTGGAGGCGTGCAAGCTTTCGGACTCTGTGAGTGTGCAAATCTCCACCAACGGGAGCTGGCCCAATAAAAGGGATCACTATTACTTTGTCTCTAGTGCCTCGATTTGGGAACATCACGCAAACCCTATTTTCTCTACATTGCAAGGATGGAACATTTAACCATTACACGGGAGCAGGAGGACAAGGGACAATTGCAAATAGGGATAAAACGCTAGCTTGAGCCATTGAGTGCAACCATAATAGAAGGGAATGCTATCGTATCTGAAAGACCGTCTCTTCCCTCCTGTCTCATTGTGGCCTCCGAGTCAACCAGGAGCACCCTATCGTGTGAAACATTGGTCCATTAAATTTGCCCAGCAAGGACGTGCAGGTGGCTGCCCCACAATTCTGGAGCTCTCTTCCCCTGGATGTCCGCCTAAGCCCGTGGCTGCTCGTCTTCTGGAGGCCGTGCAAGGGCAGGCAAGGAGAGGGTTTAGGGAGTTAGAGGATAAAGGCTAGGAATAGATTTTATTTGTGTGTATTTACCTTATATGGTTTTATGCACTGTAACCTGCCCCGAGCCCTTGGGATAGGGTAGGATAACAAATTCAAATAAATAAATAAAATAAAGATCAGCAAAGTATGTTTTATATGATGTAAGCCACCCTGAGCCTTAACGGGAAGGGCAGGGTAAAAACTGGAATAAATAAAAAAAATAAAAACAAAGGCTAACAGACACGCTCCCAGTAAAGATGTTATTTTCAATATGTTCCTGAAACAGACTCACACAGGACTGTCCCCATGGAGACGACACAGACAGTAACAAAGTCTTTGCTGAGATCAGGTTTTCAGGAACAGATCGTTTTCTGAGAAAGGGACAAGGGCCATGATCCACAAACCAATTACTCTGGAGCGTGCCCATTGAAGACCGCAGGACTTTGCTCCAGAGTAAATGGTTTGTAGGTCGTGGCCAAGGCCTTTGGAGATGAATCAGGTGGCAAAAATCAGACAAATGGAGCTCAATATGTCCTAGAATACTCTGCCACCTGATTTATCTCCTAAGGGCCTCTAAAGACAATGGAAACACTAGGTTATCCTTCATGGGCTTCCCATGAATGCGACAGCCTTTCGCATTAGTAAAGGTTTCTAAGCCAGTGTAGGATAGCAAGAAACTTTTCCTTCCAAGTTTGAAAGAACACCAAGGGCTGTGACGGGGGTGGCTGAGAGGTAGATCATGACCGACTGGTAGATGACACGTTAGTAGATAATGGGGTGGGGAGGGGACTAGCTCCTCCAGTGTGGCAGGGAAGGCTGTCTCTAGTGGTCAGAGTTCCACTCCACTCCCGCGACCGGTTGCTGAGGTGCCCTTCAGCTGGGAGCCAGCGAGAGCGGTTCCTACAGGTCCCTGGTGGAGCCTTTGTAGTAAAGGCTCTAAGCGTGCTTGTTTAGTTGGATCTTCCCACTTCCAGAGACACCACGGACCAAGGATGGGGCACCTTCTCCCTCCCAGGGGCCGTGCTGAAAATTAGTGCAAGCTCCGAGGGCTGCACAGAACTCGCGGGCATGGGCCATGCTTAAGGGATTTACTCAGGAAGAGGAGGGTCCACCTCATAGATCTGTCCCCTGTCCTGGTGTGCAGGCCCCTCATCTCCGTTCCCTGCCCCCGAGCTCAGTCTTGCAGTGTTTGGGGGGCAGGAACTGGATTCAGAGCTGGATCCAGGAACTAAGGAAGGGGCCAGATAAGAACAAGGGCAAATTGCCTTTGGCCATGGGTGTAACTTGGGTCTAAAGTTTGAGGGGGATACGGACCTACGTAAGTTCTGTCCCCCCATCTCTAGAATTGTGGGGGAAGGAAGTTTGCAGGGATGTATCCCACCTGTCCCCCACTATGCTCTCATGCATTTGGCCTCTGGGCCTTAGGCTCCCCCGCCCTGCCAGACTCACCTCTACTCTCTTAGCTTTCTCCCCCTGCTAAGCTGTGAATCCATAGCTACTGAATAAGCAGCTCTTCTACTCTGGACTGGGAGATCATGGCTGTGAACTTTTCAAATGGCTTAAGGCGGCGATCGATGTTTGTGTTAGAGAAACAGCTCCAGATGACATCAACCTTTTGCACCAACAAACCCTAATGACCACTAGGGGCATTGGGAGTAGAGATAGTGAGTTAGTCTGTGTGTCACTTTAACCTTTCTGATCTCTGCTTCTGAGCCCCCCCTTCCCCCTCTCAGGTGGGATGTGCCCAGGAAGCTCCTACTGGACTTCCTGACCTTTCTCCATTCCTCTCCTCTCTCTGATCTTCAACATGACCGGCCACCATGCTGGTGGCAGCTAGATAGAGATCCCTAGATCTCTAGGGATAGGCCTTTCCTATCACAATGCATTTCTCAATAAAGTAGATTATTTTAATCTAGAAACAATCTCCAAGGTGTTGATTACTTCTAAGCTGTTGCTACTGAGAATTCAAGCTATTTTTGTTTTTTTGGTTTTTTGACCACTAATAAAATTCCAACAGTTTGCTTGCTTGCTATGATCCAAGGCCTCCCAGTACTGAGGGCCAGAGCTTCCTCACTCAACTTCTGCTGCTGCTGCTGCTGCTGCTGCCCACACTTTGTGCCAAGGTGTCTGTCTGTCTGTCTCCTACGCTGCAGGCTCCTTCTGACTGCTGTATCCTGAGCTGGGGATCCTCTGGACTAGGCACGCCCTGACTGGATGGCATTGGGAAAACGTTAGCTCATTATCTCTCTCCAAATTTCCCTCCCCTCCCGGAGAAACAAGCTCTTTGTGGAAGGTGGGGCAAAGCGGCCATAGCCCTCCCCTCAGCTCCTCGCTCTCCTGGGTCACGGTGGCCTGAGCTACAGCAAACAGGGCTTGGGTTCCTGCCAACAGGGCAGCTGCCTCCGAGGGAGAGCGCGGCACAGCCAGCACACGTGGATTATATTCAACACACGTTCTCTCCTTCCTAGACCCTCCCCGTCAAAGATAGCCATGGCGCTGGCAGGGATCAATGCTGACCCATCTTGTACAGCCTTGACTAGCTCACGGGGTGTGTGTGTGTAAGCCAGTCCACAGGAAATTCTGAGAAATAACAGAGCCATCAAGTTACAGCCCAAACACTGCCAAGTGACAGCTCTCCTGTGCCCATGGTTTCTGTAAAGCAAGGGTAGTAAGTGATTGGAGATGTACGTTTGAGAGCAGGGATAGCCACACTTACGCTGCTCAGGGTCTACCAGGCTGGGACACCAGCCTCAGGAAGTGCCCAACCCAAGGTGGGGTCCCCAGTCAAAACCCTCCTGCACAAGGGGGCCTAGAAGAGGCACACGCCGCAGGGAAGTGGTGTGAGGGCACCCAGAAACAGTCTGTGCTGCTTCCAAATCCCACCAGAACCACCACATCACCTCCCTTGGTGCGGCTTTGCTGAGGCTGGGCACCACCACAGTCCAACTTGGACAACCTCACGGGCAACTGGCGGACTGGGATCAACGTCCTGGCCACGGAAAAAATTCCTGCAAAATTTGAGGCAACTGGAAAACGTCCGTGATAATGGAAATCTTTCAGTTCTTTAAAAATGCTATTTTTCTAATAAAACCCATTTTTTAACTGGAAAACAGTGACCATTTTTTTCTCTGGAGGTTCATGAGAGCCCAAGCCTGAGTATCTCTAGAAGAAGACCACCTTATCCGGCTGGGCTTTGGGTATGTGGAGCTAGGGTTTGGGAGGGGGTGGGAGTAATTTTAACTGAAACTTTATATGGTTTGTTTTTATTGGTTTTGATACTTTTGTATGTTTGTGAGCCACCCTGAACCCGTGGGAAAGGACGGGGTATAAATTCAAACACACAAACAGGAGGCAAGCTAAACTTTATGCTAGTGAAATCTCAGCATTGCTTTCACCAGCCACGGTGGCCAATGTCAGCAGGGTTTGAAAAGGGAACCTGCAGTTCTGCAGGGAAGGGGAAGAGAAAATCTTATGCTGGGAGCTACTTGCACCTATTTTGGACAGGAAGCCTTCCCTATCACAGAGGTTTGATAGTCACAGTTCAGCAGGAGGCCAATCTGTTGATGAGGAAGACTTGGAAGAACTCCTCCCCATACTCAGCAAATGTTGCGTGTTGCCACTTACATGGGTTGGCCAGCAAGATTACCAATGTGGAGGTACGTAGCTGTAGGCAGGGGTTCCTTGAGCCCTGTACGTTGGCACAGAAACTGGATGTGCTCCAATTGCAGTGTGCTGTGGAGTGGTCAACAGGGTTCCTGAAACAGGAAACAAAAGCAGATTGAAATGGGCAGAAGGATGTCTCACTGGAAACTCACCCCACGCTCATTCATCTGTCTGTCTTGCCCTGTTGCAAGGCATTCACACAGCTGCTGATTCCCCTACTTCACTGGCCCCTCCTGCTCTCTCCCTGCCTGTGGTCAGGCATGGAGGAATGCCCTTGTGATAGTACTGCATGCAACAAATGCGAAGGTAGCCTGGAGCATAGAGCAGAGGAGGGAGGTCCTGCTCCAGGATTTTCTGGTCACAACTCTATGAACACTTGGAGGTAGGCAATGACCAACAGGAAATGATGTATCAGGAACTAAAGAGCTGGAGAATCCATTCACACAACACCATTACTACTTGACAGAGTTCCAGCCTTGTAAGCCGATATTGAGAAATGGGCAGCAACAGAGCCAAGACAGGGAGCTCATTTCCTACCCATGAGTAACACTGGCAATTTCAAGTACCGCATTGGGTGCCCAAAGGCCTACCCAAGAACTGCATTGGGCACCCAATTACCCCAAAATAGCGGGTATTACTGTTACCGAGTTACCAATTTACTGATCAGCAAAACGGTAAATTGATGCATAAATTGGGATGAGAGGTTGGAATATTGGTACCAGTGGAAGTTGGAACATCGGTACATTGGGTAGCCCGTTGGGCACTAATTGCGTACCAGGTTAGCACCTGATGTTACAGGGTTGGGCTGAGTACCGCAATTCCGATGGATTTACCTGTTTTTCTGGGTACTTGTCTCCACTCCCGGTGGCAGAGAAAATGGGCTAATCCACGAAGCACAGAAAGCAGCTCAGGATTTCGCTCAGAATGTGGGTCGGTGGCATAAGCACTTTGAAACAGTGTTGTGTGAACGATCCCCAAGGGAGACTTATCTGGAGCCCACTTCCTTGCTTGCCTAAGGACGGCCTCTGCTACCAGCACCTAACTTGCGTGGGGTTGGGGGATGGACATATGCAAGTCGATGGAGTGCACGGATGTGTCTGAAATCTTCGAATAAGGAGTTTCCATTTCCCAGCTCCGCAGCAAGTGCTGAACCTGCGGCAGGGAAAAGCCTTTCTTGAAGTTGTCAATTTGGCAACGCTTGATCCAGCTGACAGGTGAAGGCAGCTAGCTGCCCAGAGGATGAAATGAAGGCTGGAAAGGCAAGAAACACCCAGCATAGCTTTTGACTTTATTTGCAACTACGGAAGCTCAGCACTTCTGAAAAATCAGGCCTTTCAGTTTTGGAAAGAGCTGTCACTGGCCTTGTGTTAATCTATAACACGTTCAGGACTTCACAGCACTTTGCTAGCAGAGCTTTATGATAAGGGAGCCTGAAGCTGATCAGATATGTGCCTTCAGCAGAGATAGCACAGTATCCAAGAATAGAACGGTGCCGCAGATATGGGTATCTAGGGAAAAAACACTATGAGCTGCTTTTATTCTTTTTTAACTCTTCCAAACATTAATTTGCTAAAATGGACTAAATCAAAGGCATTAATTTTTTTCTGCTCAGTCAATTACAGATAAGGCAATGATTATAATTTATACCTTTTAATGAACCTCTTCAAAACTCTGAATTAGGTTAGATTTAATCACCTATATTTTAAAAACTCATCTTATTTACCATCTTACTTTTCTCAGGTTTCCCTGTCTCTAGAGACAGATAAAAGGTCCATGTAAAGGCATGAGAAACCTTGCAAGGATGACTAGAAAACCTACAGCACTGCGAGAAATGGAAATATATAAGCACCCAGGCAGATGAAAGCACAAGGGGTGTATAAATAGTTAGGAGTGAGAGGCTGAAACAGCCTATCAGGAAAATTTATCTTGTGATGAGATTTATTAGACTATAGATGAGTCTCCCATGAGTGAGTGGGGAAGCCTCGTCTTTTGGTGGCCGCTGTCCACAGACTGTGACGTTACTATGTCGGATATTCTCATAACCAACAAGATCATTACGATTTAACTGGTAATTGTAACAAGCAGGTAGCATTTCATTCCATTTCTGAACACAAAGTTGTGATGCTCTGTAGAAACCACATTCAAAAGCGTAATAGGTTCTTTGCATCTCTGCCAAGGACAGGCATGGAAACTGTTAACCTTAGTGCACATAAAAACTCTTCACCCTTTATTTTTTCAAAAATATGATTTTGATTAATCTTACTCTTTCATGGCCAACAGCCGTCAATGCAACTCCTCTGAAGTGAATGGTTTGAGGGTTGCAGCCTTAATCTCTTCATCAACATTAGCAGCACCACAAAAAACAATGCGGCCTAGGAATACAACAGTGCAGTGAATGAGGAATGAAGCCGGATAGTTTGTTCGCCTCTGGCGCAGGCGGGACATTGAAGGAACAATGTTCTAAGCCTTTCCCCTCCCAGGGAGACACTTTGAAAATGAGTGCAAAGCTCTGACGGCCGCCTAGTGGTTGTGGGCAGGGATGCACTTACAGGATGCGTCCTCAAAGAAGTTGGTCTAGACCGTGGATCTATGCCTCGCAGTCATCCCTCTCCTTGTGTGCGTGCCCGTTATCTTGGATTCTCTAGTCTTACCCTGAGCTCAGTTTTTCAGTGCTTTGGCACAGGAACTGAATCCAGGGGACAGATCCAGGCATTGGAAAGGAGCCGCACAAAAACTAACCATGGGGCCGCATTTGTCCCCTGGGCCTGAGGTTCCGTTCTCCCACCATTGTTCGAAGCTTCTAAGAATGTATCTCTGGTAGAGTAAGCCCATTTAGAAGATCTAGTTTGTGATCAAATACCAGCCATTTGCACATGGGCAAAATGGCCACCAGGCCATTCTATGCGTGTGTAAAATGGTGCTGCCCTTACTTCAAATGGCAGTGGTGGCGCCACTGCCATTTTGAGTAAGGGCAGCATGTTCTGACATGCAAAAATGGCACTGGCCTTACTCAAAATGGGAGCAGCTACACAACTGCCATTTTAAGTAAGGGCAACACCATTTGCACATGCGTAGGGACGGCCCAGTGGCCATTTTGCGCATGTGAAAATCGCCGTTTGTTTTCTAATTTTTTGCCCGTTCCGATTCTAGTCAACTATTGGTCACTCCAATGTTCGATCAGAACGGACGAAATGCCCGGTTCTGAACGGAAATTGGAATGGGTGAAATTCCACCTTCAGCTCTACTAGTTTTTCATTCATATGCAGGGACCTTGTTCTGCAATACTTCCTCAGTAGGGCTGAAACATGATTTCTCAAAAACAAGAACTCTCATTGAAACACAAGCTCTCGGTTCATCTCTGGATGAACTGAGAACCTCTCAATGGCCAACTGAAATCTCAGGCAAAAATATAAATAAAAATAATAACAATAATTTAAAAAATCATTGCACATGCACAAAATAGCCACTGCCCTTAACCAAAATGGCGACAATAGCATCACCACCATTTTGATTAAGGGCGGCAGCCATTTTGTGCATGTGCAAAATAGCCCAGCAGCCACTGCACATGTGCAATCCACTACTCTTAATCAAAATGGTGGTGGCGCTATTGCTGCCATTTTGGTTAAGGGCGACCACTATTTTGCACATGTGCAATTAATTTTTTAGTATTTTTATTTTAAATATTTTTGATCAAGAATTCGGTAAGGCCTCGGTCAACTGATGGGAAATCAATCCCAGTTCCTGAAATTGTTGGATTGCTCGCTTCAGCCCTAATTCTCAGTCACCTGGAATAAGAATGATGACCAGACTGGACCTTTATTTAAAATGGGCATTAACATCTTTTGGACATGCAAACCACAGCTGCAGAAGCCCTATGACTGCACCACCCTAACGGAGATTTGGGCAGCTATTCCGACAGATCACCCTGTCAGAGTTATTAACAGTAGTTAGCTCTCACCTGCTGACATTGCCATGGTGGTTCCAGCAACCATCCCCATGGTCACGCCATTAGTCCGAGGCGCAGCAACCGGGGCTGGGTAGATCGCAGATGGAATGCTGTTTGGTTGAACCACGGTGGTGTGATGGATGACGTGGGGCTGGGCCGCATACACAGGCTGCGTATAATAAGCTCCCTGTTCGGAAAGGGGAAAACAGCAAGGCTGTCACAGACACCAGAGATGGTTCTGACAATGCTGCAACAATAGGACACCAACACAGTCGTTTTATCATTTAATTAAGTACCATCAACCGACCAGGAAAAAAATAAACTACTTGTCCCAGCAGGCTGCATAACAGGAAAGATTTTCAAAGGTATCTAACGCCAACTGACTTCCAGTGGGAGCCAGGGGCTTCAACCAGCCAAGGAGGCAGAATCTGGACTTATTGGGTGGTGTAGACTGCTGAATTGGAGATTTTATTGTTAGGCTTATAACACTGCCTGAAACAGGCAGGAGAAAGGGAACTGACAGCAGAAGTGAAGTAGGTAGAAATTCCTAAGCATGGTAAAAAACACAGAGATAACAGCAATGCTGTGAAGCTAGACTTTTTAGATAAGGATTGAGGCCCACTGCCCTCATATCGTCATCTTAACACAGTATTAGATCTGGTCGGAAGTGGAAGAAACATTTAGAAATATTGTCTATAGATTTAACTACATCAAACGCTACTTATGGAATGTACGTTAGGGTGCAAACGAGGATATAAAGCCGCTCTGACAGGGATTCTGGGTTATTATTATTATTATTATTATTAATAACAAACATTTATATAGCGCCAGCAGTGTACCTGGCACTTTACAAAGTAATAAAATAGACACGGTCCCTGCTCCTAGGGCTTACAATCTGAGAGACAGGAGCTGGGGGAGAGACTTAGGAAGGGGAACAGAGGGAGAGACAAGGGGTCTAAC
>QEPC01001730.1:2117951-2128443 GCA_003113815.1 Sphenodon punctatus
GGGGGGGGGGGGAGGGATTGGGTTTGGGAGGGAGGATGAGTTTTTATGATTTGTTTTAAAATGTGTTGATTTATTTTTAAATGTTTTATTGTTAATTTTTTGTTGTTGTTTGTTGCCCTGAGCTGCCTTTGGGCAGGAGGGGCGGGATATAAGTTTTAAATAAATAAATAAAAATCTGCCCCCCACCCCCACCCATGCTGGATCCCACCCCCTATCCTCCCCACTCAGCCAAGCCACGAGACTGTACATTCTGTTCACAAGCTCATGGAGGCAGCAAGACTGCAAAGAGTGGAGGCAGCAATTGTGGAGGCTTTCTCAATTCAGCCCCCACCCCCCAACTCACTCAGAACAGCCCAGCCCCCTGTCCAAAGCACTCCGATCCCTGCTGGTTCAATCCCTAGATGCTTATCTGCCATCAGAAAGGTCCCTGTCAGCTAGGAAACAACGCCAGAGGTAAAACGGTCCAGAGCATGCACTTAGGAGACTAAGGCTGTTTCTAGAGGATACAGCAACCACTAAAATGTTACAATGTATTGTCACAAATAATGACACTTCTGGTTTGTTTCCTGGTTTTAGAAAGTTTTTGTAAAGCACCTTATTCAAGGTTTTACAAAAAAACATTCTACATAAAGTCAAGGAGCATCGACGCAGCCGTCGCAGCCGTGACCCACTTTACCTTCCTCAGCTTCATGAGCCCTGCCTTCACCTTTCCCTCCCACTCGCATTGTCCTGCTGCCTCTCTCCTTCCCTCTCCGCCAGGGTGATTACAGGAGCAGCCTGTCTCTCTGTTGTGAGCTGCTGGCTCCATACAGCTGATCAATAAAACTGAAACAAATATTTTTTGTCAAATTCCCTCTATTCATTTCAGTTCTGAAAGAATGGAGAAAAATCGCTATTTGTTTCCATTTCATTGGATATTTTGTTTCAATTATTTATTTTATTTTGGGTCAGCTATTTTGGCACTATTAGTACTTCCACACACTGCAAAAATGTGGAAGCCAAAACAATCAAAATAACCAAACATTTTTGTTGTGGATATAATTTGGTTATTTGGAGGACTATTCAAAAGCAAAAATACTACGCACAATTTAAATTAGTTTCAGTTCTAAAGATCAGAAGTTCTAATGACCCAGTAGATATAGTGTACCTGGATTTCCAGAAAGCATTTGATAAGGTCCCTCATGAGAGACTATTGAGGAAATTAAAAAGTCATGGGATAGGAGGTAGTCTCTTCCTATGGATCAGAAACTGGTTGAAAGATAGAAAACAAAGGGTTGGACTAAATGGTCAATTTTCACAATGGAGAGATGTAAAAAGTGGTGTGCCTCAGGGATCTGTATTGGAACCGCTGCTGTTTAATGTATTCATTAATGATTTGGAAAAGGGTGTTAAGAGTGAGGGGATCAAATTTGCAGACGACACCAAGTTATTCAAGGTAGTTAAAACACAAGCAAACTGTGAGGAACTGCAACAGGATCTTACGACACTGGGTGCCTGGGCATCTAAATGGCAAATTAGATTTAATGTGGACAAGTGCAAAGTGATGCACGTAGGGAAAAATAATCCAAACTATGCATACACAATGCTGGGTACTAAGCTAGGAGTTACCACTCAGGAAAAGGATCTGGGGGTGGTTGTGGACAATACAATGAAATCCACAGCGCAGTGCGCAGCAGCAGTCAAAAAAGCAAACAGAATGTTAGGAATTATTCGGAAGGGGATAGAGAATAAAACTGAGGATGTCATAATGCCTCTATACAAATCAATGGTGCGACCGCACCTCGAATATTGTGTGCAGTTCTGGTCGCCCCATCTCAAAAAAGACATAGCTGAACTAGAAAAGGTACAGAGAAGGGCAACAAAAATGATCAAGGGCATGGAAGGGCTCCCGTATGAGGAGAGGCTTGGTAGGTTGGGGCTCTTCAGTTTGGAGAAGAGACGACTGAGAGGAGATATGATAGAGGTCTATAAAATCATGAGTGGTGTGGAACTAATAAACAAGGAGCAGTTATTTACCCTCTCAGCTAGTACTAGAACTAGGGGACACTCCATGAAACTCATGGGTGGCAAGTTTAAAACAAATAAAAGAAAATATTTTTTCACTCAGCGTATAATTGGGTTGTGGAATCTACTGCCAGAGGCTGTGGTAAGGGCCAGTACTATAGCTGAGTTTAAAAGAGGTTTGGACAAGTTTCTGGAAGACAGATCCATTAGCAGCTATTAGTCAGACAGGATCAGGGAACATAACGGGAGTTGGGGGAAAACAACAGGGAATGGATCCCCCATTGTGACCTGTTGGGTGCGTCTCCCAAGCCACCGTGATTGGCCGCTGTCGGAGACAGGATGCTAGGCTAGATGGACCATTGGTCTGACCCAGTATGGAACTTCTTATGTTCTTAAGTTAATGTCCAACAGCTGCAGCACCTGCCCCAGACAGGTGGGTGTCATCGGTATGGAGAGTCCCCTGCAGGAAACACGTCTTGACAGAGACCACCTCTTTGCCCCGTGTTTACACAGTATCTGGAACAGCCAGTGCTAATAGGATACAAGTAAATAACTAGTGCTTAGTGTGAGTGACTTACAAGATCCTTTGGTTGCAGTGCCAACACAGCCAATGCAAGTTCCATTACTTTCAGTGGGACTCATGCTAGTGTTAAGTGCTTGTGCCAGCACTAAAGAGGCAGAGGATTACACCCTTAGAATGAAGTAGATTGATAAATGTAAAGGAAGTGTAATCGAAACGATAAAGTAGCGGACTGGGAAGACAGCAGCATGTAAACACTAAAGAAGAACTTTGTCAGAAATCAAGCTGTTGGGGAGCCTTTATCCAGTCCAGGAGCAACAGTCAGAAAAGATAAAACTGAAATATTAAGTTAAATTTTAATTTTCATCTGTATCCAGAAAGGTTGTCTGTTGTAGGATAAATTCCAGAAACAGAAATATAATTCCTATGGGAAGGTGAAGAAATGGTCGAGTAAACCAAGATCAGGGCAACGCAGTGGAATGGGGAAAAAATCGGAGAGAATTTCAAGGATCAAATAAGGTTCTGCCCAGAACTCTGAAGGGACTGGCTAATGTCACGCCAGGTTTATCACATGCAGGCAAGAATGAGGTCACATAACAACCATAATTCAAAGAGAGAACATAGTTCATATGGACACAGCCTTCCTGGGAACGGCCAAAACAACCGAGAAACAAGCATGCCAGATCCAGTACGTTAAGAGAGAAACTTCTAGCTCTTATACTTATTTAATAATTTATATTAATATATCATTTTATATATCATTTACAAATTATTATTATTTATATAACGCCAGCAGCAACGTACTTGGTGATGAACAGTTGTGATTTGAGACAGGCTCTTGCCCCGAGGGGCTTACAGTCTAGGATCAAGGTGGGGCTGGGGAACTATAGGGAGAGACAGGGATACATTCAAGATGTTGAGAAGTTGCCGTTACACGTGCTTAGCTTAGTTATAAAAGAAGGAGGCGGCTCCTGAAGGATAAGATGTATAAGGAAAAGCATCAGTGAGCAATTGATGGGGGTAAGGAGCTAGGGGAAGCCTAATGGGAGGTAGGTTTTTAGGAAGGATTTGAAAGTTGGAAGGGAGGAAACAAGAGTATCTGCTTCAGGAGGGAGTTCCAGGCGGAGGTAGCATAGGAGAATGGGAGAAGATAGTTTAGGGAGCAGGAGACTTAAGCCACATTCACCCCTGCACGAACGTGTCCTTAGAAGGTCGGGAGAGGGGACCCGCATGCAAATCAGACGTGTCTGATCAAGTGGGAGTGCCCAGAGGCACATAATGATGCTTTTATGTGCATTTCCTAGGGCGATTGACCAAGCTGCAAAATCCAGCTCTGTCCATCACCCTTGTAAACGCACATGAAAGCTTCAATCATGCGCCTCTGGGCATTCCCACTTGATCAAAGACACGCCTGATCTGCATGCAGGTCCCCGCTCCTGAAGGACACGTTCACTCAGGTGTGAAAGCAGACTTAGGGGTTGGGTGAAGGTGGTGGCAGAGGAGTCAAGTTTCCAGGTGGGAACATAGTGGGAGATGAGGTCAGAAAAATAAGGAGGAACAAGAGTCTTGAAGGAGGAGTGCCACCGTGGAGACAAGAAGTTTTGGCTGGATGTGAAGGGGGAAAGGTAAGTCAGTGGAGGAAGCCGAGGAGGGTTGAACATACTTAAAACGTGCCTCAAAATGGTGACCTATGGGGGAGGAGAGGCTAACTTTAGAAGTGAAGGTGGGATCCTTAAGCTTGGGAAGAAACTGGAAAACACTAGCCTTGAGGGGCAGAATGCCGCCACTGGATGAGGATTTGGGGATCTATAATTTAATAAAGGCTAGTCCACATGTGTTCAGAAATAGCCCTAAGGATGCTATTTTGATGTATCTAATTCCCCCATACCGACCCCATCATGATGGTATCTGAGCATGGAATGGCTGGAGTAAGTACCAAAGAACTGATGGGAGACGGCTCTGGATTTTGGATTTTTTTTTTAATGTTTTCAAATTATTTTTGGGAAGGGCTTTAAGTGACTCCTGCGCAACCTAGAAACCAGGTGATGCAGGGAAGCAAGATGCTTCTTTAGCCTGCACTCTGGCTACCGACGCTGAACATATTTCATGAACATTTAGGGCAAGGTTAGTAGCGTGCAACCATAACCACAACATGCATGCAAACATGAACTGGAGTTGCCTTATTTCTAAAACGTTAAACATGGAAATGCAACATGACAAGAGAGACAGGCTAAAACGTTAGAACTGCTTAAAAAAAAAAAAGGAAAAAAAGAAAAAACGTTATCGTCCTAAAATAGAGCTAACGGTAAGGTTGAGGTGTTAAGATGCCATCTTTCATTGGACAAACTGCTGTGGGTGAGGGAGTGCCCATACTCTTACCAACAGAAGTTGATCCAATAAAAGAGCTCCTGTCTCCATCTCTTTATATCTGGGACCAACACAGCAACCCCCCCGCCCCTCTCTCTCTCAAACAGAAACCTGGGAAGATAAAGGACCAGCTGTAAGAGTGTTTTGTTCCATCAGCTTTTGCTCTTGTTCCTGGGCCCATCTCTTGAGCTGCTACAGCAGGAATACCCAAGCCAGCAGTTCCACTAAATTGAATTAAACTGAATTGCCGAGGGGAGACTTAATCTATGCATATTTATACAAATCATTCATGCAAATTATGCAGCGCTCCCAAGTAGTCACTTCCGCTCTCCAGTGCTCACGACTGGAAAAAGGTTGAGACCCCCTGTGCTACAGTAACCATCCAGGAAGCATTTTCTTCTCCTTGGAAAGGATAACTGGATACCCTGCAAGCTTTCAGTGCTGCTTTTAATTAGTGTTTGCTAGAGTAGATACATACCTGGGCATACAAGTTCTGCTGTGGATAGGCACTTCTGATGGGGTACATAGCAGTTTGGTAAGGATTGGGCGATGGAGAATAGGCAGGAGGTGCATTGTTACTCTGGGTAGGTGGGACCTTGTATGGAGTTCCAGCAGCGTACCCTGTTAATGACAAAAGCAATGTGCATTAGTACAAGGACGTAAAAATGTGGGAGACAGCAGCAACGCGGGTCCCACAGACCGTATTAGCTACAGAAGCCAACACTCAACAATTTTCATTCAGCGTATAGGTTGCTGTAAAAATAAAATACAAAGTCACCATCAGTTCAAACTGATGAGTAAACCACATGTTCTGATTCTACACTGTGAAATCTAACAACAATCTTAGTTTCAGAAAAGGAGGGTTTCAGCATGGAGAGAGCTGGAACTAGGGAAGTTGGGACACGGTGTGATCTGTGCTGTACTGGGATGGATGACTCTGCACAGCCATATTAAACCCAAGGGCTCCTTGAGCAGGAGACTGCACCACCTTGTGCGTCTGAGCAAGTAGAGAGGGGATCCTGGCTCCAATAAGTACTTCTAGGCGCTACTGTATTCTCATTATTATATAATTATCATGAGCTCCATCTTCCGATGTTGTTTTTGAACTGCTGTCCTGGAGAATACTACAATGAAGGTAAGAATAACTGAGGAAGAATTCTTCCCTCTGAATTGGTCTCGGGAACAACTCAACACAGGGTTAAAGTCAAGGACCTGTAGAATTGGAAGGGACCTCAAGGTCATCTACCCCAACCCCCTGCCCTGAGGCAGGATACCGTATGCCTAATGTATCCCTGGCAGATGCCTGCCCAGTCTTTTCTTGAAAACCTCCAAGAAAGAAGATTCCGCAATCTCCTTAGACAGCTTATCCCACTGTCGAACTGTTCTAACAGGAAGTTAACGTTCAGCTGAAACCTGCTCTCCTGTAATTTAAACCCTTTGCTTCCTGCCCTGTTGTCAGGAATGATGGAGATCAAATGGTCCATTGTTTTACAGCATTCTTTAGGTATTTGAAAGCTGTCAACATGTCCCATCTCCTTCAGCCTTTCCCCATAGGCCGTGTTTTCTACAGTGCTCATTGAATTCATTGCTCCCCTGTGAATTCTTTCCAGCTTGTTAAAGTCCTTCTTGGAATGCGGAGTTCCAGGCTGGACGCGGTACTCCAAGAGACGTCTTACCAATCCCAAGAACAGTTGCGTGTCCCTGTTGTGGGTCGGTGCGCCACCGCACTCCCTGGCCACCAAGGCCAGGGGATAACATCACCCAAACATCAACTAGGAAACAGACTATTCCTATGGTCTGTGGAAAACAATATCCTATTGTCAACCATCATCTGGAGGTACACTCATTACATAGCCCACGTGGGTCTCTTAGCGTTAGTAGATAAGGAGCTGCCTAACTGAGTCAGACCAATGGTCCATCTTAGCCCAGTACTGTCACGACTCACAACCTGACACGGCAGCAGGGTTTCAAAGCAGGCTCTCCGGCAGAGGCCTCACCCAGGCGTGCTACCAGAGATCAGAGACGCCGGGGATTGAACATGGAATCTTATACATGCAAAGCATGCGCTCTACCACCTGAGCCACGGCCCAGCCTCTTAAGCCAATAAATAATTGTTTATATTACACTAACCCGATAGAGGCATGCGTGCAAACGTACAAAGGGGTGACCAGGACATGCCTATGGCTCCCTGCTCCCTCCTGAGCGCTGTTTCAACCTTCCCACCCCCAGGCAATCCCAACCTCCCGCCAGCCTCGGGCCCCATCAACCCTAAGGCCAGCCCTGTAAAGATAGGTCAATCCCAGCCCCAAAGAGCTCACACAGCAGGGGTGAGGAACCTTTTCTCTCCCGGGGGCCTCTTTGACAGGCTCCAAGGGCTGCGCAGAGCTTGGGTGTGCTTAAGGGCTGCACTCACGGAAAGGGTGCACGCCCTCATCTCTGCTCCTTTACCCCGGACTCAGTTTTTCAGTGACTGGAGGTCGAAAAATGGATCCAGGGGCCAGATCCACGAACCAGAAAGGGGCCACATAACAATTTGCCGGGGGCTGCATTTGTCCTCAGGCCTGAGGTTCCCCATCCCTGTCTCACAGCGTAGCCGCCGGCACGCTGCTGCTTGTTACAAAGAGGGACCCGTGTTCACTGTGTCTTCCCCATTGGTGTCAATGGAGAAAACACAGTGAAGACGGGTCCCTGGTTATTAGGTTTGCTCTGCCAGCAGCGTTCAGACCCCAAGGATGGGTCCTATTTTTGGATTCTGGCCATAATCCTGTAGACGATTAACTAACCTTATACCATGACTAAGTAACCTTATACCATGACCCCACTCTGCTCTGGTTGCCGATAGCGTGCCGAGCCAGATTCAAGGTTTTGGTGTTGATCTATAAAGCCCTTCACGGTCTGGGCCCCTCGTACCTCAGGGACCGCCTCGCCCTCCGCGCCCCAGAGCGGCTCCTTCGGTCTGCCGGGGGTGCCTTCCTGGAGGTCCCTCGTGTTAAGCGGGGGCCCACAATGGAGAGGGCATTCTCGGTGGCCGGGCCGCGTCTCTGGAATTCTCTCCCAGAGGAAGCTCGCCTGGCCCCGAGCCTCTTAACATTCCGGCGGGCTTGTAAAACCTGGCTGTTCGCCCAGGCCTTTGGGGAGGGTGGGATACGGTTTTTATTCTCCCTGCCCTTATTTATTATTTTTCTTTATCCGTGGATGTTTTAATTGTGATGTTTTTATGAAGAAATGTTTTATACATTTTAAGTGTACGTCACCCCGGGATGCCGTAGGAATAAGGGGCGACTCATAAACGTAAGAAATAAATAAATACATATTATGCGCTCTGGACAAACTAACCAAAGCTGATGCCCAACATAAAGCCAGGTTCAAAATGCCAGAGACAGGACTCGGCCTCAGTCCCTGGGGTGTTTTTCCTCTCACAGGGGCGGGGTGGGGGACCCTTTCCTTCTGCAGGAAAGTTAGTACAAGCCTCACAGGCCACATAAGAGTCAGGGACAAGGATGCTTAAGGGGCGTGTTCAAGGTGGGGAAAGAAGAGAAGGGTTCAGATCATGGATCTGTGCCATGGAGCCATCTCCTGTCCTTGAGAGCATGCCCTTAATCCCTGCTCCCTCACCCTGAGCTCACTCCTTCAGTGTCTGAGGGGAGGGACTGGATGCACAGGCCAGGATCCAGGATTTCGAGATGGACCAAACAAAATAAAGTCCCTGGGCCAGATTAAAAAAAGATCACCCCGGGCCACAGCGTCCCTGCCCTGTTCCTGTGAGGGGAAGAGGTAGCTAATCACTCTACTAGAGAATTTAAAAAACAAAAACGAAAGCCAAACAGGAATTCTCCTCCTCCTATCCCTATGGGAATTTTTTGTCCTTCCTTTTCAGACTGTCCACTTGAGGGTACAATAGTTAAATCAGTCATTTAAAGTTTGGGGGATTCTAGGTTGTGCGTTACCATTTTGTCATCTCTCACCTCTTCAAGGGCAGAATTGGACTGAATTTATACCATCCCCCACCTAGTGCTGCGGATTCAGATTTTATCAATTAGGTTGTCTGAGTGCTATTATGAACCCATTTCTCTAGTCATTTGTCTTCATTAAGATCTGGATTCTCAAGGTCAGCTCGTGCTTCATCCACCCTTTTTCTTGGCCTTAGCAATGTTTAAACATAGCACCACTAACTGGAACTTTGTTCTGAGTTGCCTCAGGCTGGGACAGTTTTGTAGCATGGCAAGTTGCCTGCAAGTTAAACCATGCTACAAAACTGTCCCAGCCCCTAGCCTATGGCAAGAGATCGTGTTACTCAGAGGGTGAAAACAGACATGCACGTAACTCCACTTTAACAGTTCTCAAACACGTTTCAGGGCTGCATTGGTGCACTATGCAGCTATGCAACATGCGTAAGAAATGTTAAAGTGGTGTTAGCGTTATGTTATAGCAGATGGCGGGGATCCATCTGGTGATCAATTTGGCTGGGGAAAGGTTGGGGCTGCTGCTCATACACCGCGCACCTACCTGTACGGCAGCATCTCTACATGCTCTAGCTGAGTTGGTGTCAGAGGTGGCCTTGCAGTCTCCCACGATCTTCGTCCTGGGGGATTTCAACATTCACGCTGACACCGACCTTGGGTGTGCGGAGCGTGAGTTCATGGCCGCCATTCCAACCATGGGACTGTCTCAGAGGGTTGTGGGCCCGACGCATGATGAAGGACATACCCTTGACCTAACATTCTGCGCTAGCCTTGAGGCACGGGATCCAGTGGTGGGGGATGTATTCACTATGTCCATGTCATGGACAGTTCATTATCTCCTCTGGACCACTCTCCTGGCACATTTGCTCCCGGAGAGGTGTAGAACCAGTTCGGCTGGTTCGCCCCTGGAGACTTATGAAACCAGAAAGGTTCCGGAATGCCCTACGGGAATTACCTCCCAATCTCGATGACCATTCGCTCAATGACCTCATTGTCCTCTGGAACAGCTTGTTGACTGAGGCCACTGACCGAACAGCTCCCAGGCGTCTGCTTCCGGAATGTCGACGACGCAGGTCCCCTTGGTTTACAGAGGACCTGCGCCGGATGAAGCAGGAAGGACGGGTGGTTGGAGCGCCGGTGGCATCGGACTCGTGCTGAAGCCGACTGATTGCAGCATAAAGCTAGTTTTAAAGCTTATGCTGTAGCGGTGCGGGCAGCACAGAAAGAGTTCTTTGCTGCCTTCATAGCATCCACAGTCACATCCAGCGGAGCTTTTCCGGGTGGTGCAGCGGCTGGTCAGTCCGGCCTCTCTCCACCTGGAACTGGAATCTTCCAGTGCCCGCTGTGACATGTTTGTTAACTTTTTTGTGGATAAAATAACTCGGATTCACCGTGACTTCAATGCTGCACTTATAACAGTGGGAGAACCTGAGGGAGTGGAGGCCCCGTCTTGTCCGATTTCATGGGATCAATTTCAGTGAGTGCTGCCCGCTGATGCGGCCGATGTCCTTGGGGCGGTAAGGGCCACCTGTTGCGAATTAGATCCGTGCCCGTCCTGGCTGGTTAAGGCCTGCCGGGAGACATTAGGGCCGCTGCTGGCGGGGGTTGTCAATGCCTCCCTTAGGGAGGGCAGAGTGCC
>QEPC01001730.1:2129892-2170587 GCA_003113815.1 Sphenodon punctatus
CAGCAGCCCATGGTCCACGGTGTCAAAAGCGGCCGAGAGATCTAGCAGGATGAGAAATGTTGAACATCCTGCATCCATCTCCCGGCGGAGGTCGTCTACCAAGGCCACCAACGCCGTCTCGGTGCCATAGCCGGGGCGGAACCCAGATTGAAAAGGGTCAAGGAGCCCGATGCTATCCAGATGAACCTGGAGCTGGAGTGCCACTGCCCGCTCAATAACCTTCCCTAAAAAGGGAAGGTTAGAGACAGGTCGGTAACTGGCGAGCGCATCTACGTCCAACGATGGTTTCTTCAGCAGGGGGCGCACCACAGCCTCTTTAAGGCAGGGCGGCAGCCTCCCCTGCCGAAAGGACGCATTCACTACCCTCGCCAGCACTTTTTAGGAAAGGTTATTGAACGGGTGGTGGCTTGGCAGCTTCAGGGGCATCTGGATCGGGTCAGTTTTCTTGATCCTTCACAGTCTGGTTTTTGTCCCGGGCTTGGCACAGAGACCGCGCTTGTGGCTTTGGCTGACGACATGCGCCGTGAATTGGATCAGGGCAGATCCTCTATTTTAATTCTATTAGATCTGCCGGCTGCATTTGATACCGTTGACCACGGGATGTTGGTGGTTCGGCTGCAGGACTGGGCTGGGCGCAATTGTTCTTGAATGGTTCTGCTCATTCCTGGCTGTGAGAACTCAGTGTGTGGTTCTCAGGGAATGTACTTCATCTCCCCGGGACCTCATGTGCGGAGTCCCACAGGGTTCTATTCTGTCCCCCCTCCTGTTCAGTGTGTACATGCAGCTTCTGGGCAAGGTCGTGAGAGGGTTCGGCGTGCGCTGTCATCAGTACGCCGATGATACACAACTCTACCTCTCTTTTTCTGAAGACCCAGACCCGGCAGTCTCAGTGCTCACCTACTGTAACACACTCTACGTGGGGCTGCCCTTGGGGACAATCGGAGGCTGCAGCTGGTGCAGAATGCGGCGACCCGTCTCTTAACGGGGACGGGTCGCCGCAAGCACATTACATCGGTGCTCTACTCTCTGCACTGGCTGCCTATCGTCTTCCGGAACCAATTCAAGGTGCTGGTAATGACCTATAAAGCCCTAAACGGCCTGGGCCCTGCCTCCCTGCGGAACCGCCTCAGGCCCCAGGTTGTATCGCGGCCCCTGCGGTCGACCAGGGACGCCCGACTCAAAGTCCCCTGGGTTTCCCAGGTGGCGACAATGGGGAGGGGTGTTCTCGGTGGCCGCTCCCAGGCTGTGGAATTCCCTCCCGATGGAGGCCGGCCTGGCCCCGAACCTCCCCTCTTTGTGAAAACAGTGTAAGACCTGGCTGTTCCACCGGGCCTTTGGGGAGGGAGACGGGGAGGGTGGGGGTTCTGCCCTTTTAGTATATTGTAGTATTTTAATGAATTTTTAAACTGTATGTTATTTGCTTGATTTATTATTATGTGTTTGTGTTTTGTGAGCCGCCCCGAGCTGCTCTGTGAGCAGGAGGGTGCGGGGGTAGGAAAAAACGGACAGACGGAATAAATAAATGAATAGTTTGCTGGCACTCAGAGGGAAAATCCCCCACCCATGGTGGTCATAGAAAACACAGGTGGCGTTAGCCCAGTTAATCCTACGGACAGGAGTGGCTCACCCGGACATGTGCAATAGTGATAAAAGTAGCAAAGATCTCTACAACCAGAGAAAAGCAGCAAGTTGAATGCGCTGGTATGTCCTCTGTGACGATTTCTGGGAATCCAGATTCATCTACAGGACACTTAAACACCTTAGAGACAAGCTATCAAGAAATGCTTGCAATGGGTACAATGAGCAGGGCCAGAAAGTTTTCATCTTGGATTCCCCCAACCGCAAAGTGGGAATGACAATGGCTTGCGTAATTACCTCGCTCAGAGGGCAGCTGCACGATGGGCTTTATACCCGCTAAGGTCTTTAGGGTGCTTTCTGGCACTCCCAGGAGTGCGATAGAATTCAAACTATCATTTCTTATTACAGCTACCATCATCTATCAACACAGCATGGGAAAATGTACTGTGTTAAGTAATAAGAACTCAGTCCCACCCCCATTGGCTTTAATGGGAGCAAATTTGAGCCCTCGGGGGTCACTGGAATACAGATGTGTTTGCATGCACCTCTGTGTGCAGCTGTCGCTCTGCTGCAATGAACACTTAGCCACAGCATAACATACTTTTAAAAATGTTTCTAGCTGCACAGATATGGCAGAACAAGACTCTACACTGAATTCACTAATTTGTTTTCCCTATCTGAAGCACCGTTGAACCGCCTCAGTGCTGCAATTGCCTTATTCTCGCTTTTGAGTCTGCAATTAGCAGAAGCCCGTTTTAGACAAAGACCTGAAATTGAAGCCGCTGCACCTGAGTGTGCCGGCTCCCATCCCAGCTGTGTTAGAACAGCTGCCTTTCCTCCGCAGGCCAGTGCAGAACATCCGGGGGATCCCAGGAGCTTGTTGGTGGAAACTAAATGGGCTATGCATTGACAGAGGTCACCTTATTTTAATAGGTGTTTTTCAGATGACTTTGTCCCCAACCTCCCTGCATCCATTTGCATTATTGACAAAAGTCCAGGGCCTGCTCTGCTCCCAATAAAACAAGAACCATTTGTTCCTTGAGCATTTTGAGTCCAGGGAAAATGGAATGTCACCTCCTTTCTGGGAAGGGGCAAATCCTTCCCCTCCTACGCCCACAGGCCAGGTCTTGAGGCAAGGTTACAGTGTGGAAGCAGGAGGCAGAATCCTTCAATCTTCCCACCCAAGGCAGCTGCTACTCAGGGCGGAATCTATCTATTTGGATATTTTATTATTATTATAAGCATTTCGGTAGCGCCACCGATGTACCTGGCGCTTTACGGAGAATAAGACAGACACAGTCCCTGCCCGAGAGCTTACAATCTGCCCAACGCCACAGGGAAGGCGCGTGGTTATTGAAAGCAGCTATATATACACTAGCCAAGTATCCCTCCCCCCACAGCCTTCTCAACCCTGCAGGTCCCCAGACGGCCACAGAGAACCATTCATTCCTCCTCTTTGACCTTGCGTAAGAACCACATTGTCCACAGTAGATACAGCAGGGGTGGGGAAACTCAGGCCCTTTTCTGGCCCTCAGGCCCCTTTCTGAGGGGGCCCTCAGGCCCCTTTCCCAGTTCCTAGATCTGCCCCCCCTGGATCTAGATCCTACCCCCAGCACTGAACAATTGAGCTCAGGGCAAGGGAGCAGAAACAAGCCAATCTCCCTTTCATGACAGGGCTCTGCACTGCATTCTGTATTCTGCTCCCTCCCCCTGCAGCAGAGCCACTCCCGGATTGCTGCAAAAACATCCCATTAACACCATGCACAGAGACAGTTCCTGAATATACCCCAACCCAGACAGACACAGTTATTTGATTGCTCTAAAAAGGACTCGTGAGGCTTTATGAATTCCGTGTGGAGTTATCTCCCTCCAGAGCTAAAGAATTACAGGGGCATTCCAAATGAAGGTCATTTTGCATGAAGTGCTTAAATAATACATTAGTGCAGAAACTGCAGCCGTTCTGCATTTAGCACTCTTCCAAAGGCAAACGAATAAGTCTCTGCATGCCCTAGCCTTTCACCTCAGTGTAACTCTAAACCTGATTTAGGCCACAAATGAGCATGAGTGCTTTAATATGGCCTCTGGGAATGTGTTCCTATCCCACCAGCCACCACTATTAGTCTGTGCCAAGGTGCAGGTAAGGGTGGGACTGAAGCAGCATGCTTGTAGATAGAGCTGTGTAGGGAATGAGGGGATAGAGTAGCAAGAAGGAACCGTACGCCAGGATGGAGACGTGCGAAGCTCCCCGCTGTGTCCATGGCCCTTGCAGGGGTAGCCACTCTGAATTTCATGAATACTGGGAAATTATATCAGATTTTAGAAGCCTGTGTCACATCAAAACGAAGCAGCAAATGCGGAGACTGCTAAAAGACAGCACGTTTAGAGCATGGCAATGGAGTGAAACAGCGGAATGATAGGACATCAGAAAACTCAATCACTGAACTAAATTTAATCTGTCAGTGTCTGGGATACCAGTTAACGAAGGCCAGAGCTTCAGCGCCGTTACAGTTTTGTATTATCTGCCTAACACTAGAACAGGAACTTTACAGGAACGAGCAGACAGCATCAAAGCACTTTCTGTTAATTGCAGGTTGGGAAGAAGGCATTAATTTCCAGTCCTGTGCATGTTTGGGGATCCAAACTTCATAAGGGTGAAGCAGGGGAAAGGAAATGCAAAGAGTGCATGACAGGTCTTGGGGCCTGCAGGCCTCCCTTTATTCCCAGTACAGGTAAAGAACACGTAGCGTTAATGTGTGGCTGGCTTCTATTCTTCCTCCTCCAACGGGCTCCAGCTTTGATTCAGATGGTTCTCTCTATCTACAAGAGGGGATTTCATTCAGATCTTGGCCTCTCGACTGAGTCTGCTAATAGAGGTTGTGCCTTTGAAGAATCAGAGTGGCAAAACCAGCTCTTTGTCACAGAAGTACAAACATCCCCCAGGTTTAAAAGAGCCAGAAACCTGCAGTGCCACAAAGACAGTCAAACTCAGAATGGTTCAGGTTTTGCAAAACCACTTCAAAACCAAATGGGCCACTTTCCATCGAGCTGAATGTTTTGGTTCTGCAACTGGCATCAGCATTAACAACAACAGACACAGTCCCATCCAATACTGTCGGCTCACCGATAGGCTACTTGTGGAAATTAAACCAGGACTGGGACACAGAGGTTGAAAAAGACTTTCAGGTGATGCTACTAAGTGTATCGTTATTCCAATGTTTTAACACAGCAAAGTCATCTCCTTCTCACCCCATATTTACCATACCAGTGAAAGGGAACAAAACTACCCTCAAAATGGCTGTTGGACAGGATCATTAAAGAACACAGCCAAATTAGTTAATCAAGTTTATAACTGGCATCACCTCTTCAAATCCTCCCCCATAGTGGCACTCTCCCTGTTTTTACCTCTGTTTTGGGTCATCCATCTACTAAAAGTCTACTAGACAAAGGTAAGTTGGTACAAGACTTGATTTCTGAAGAAACTTTAGCATGGGTTTTGTGCATGTAAGGAATGCTAAGGGTTGCTTGTTTTACACACCCACGACCCATGTTACTAACACATACCATGAAGCTTTCCTAGGGTTGTATTTTGGGATTCATGAGCCACTGGAAAATCTAGCTCCCACATCTCTAGCATTTTTATTATTAGTAGTATTTTTTAAACAACAAAAGAATTTGTACTCTTTGGCAGATTAATTCAAAATCTTTAATTTTTTTTACTCAAATTGTAGGCTTTAAAAAAAAAATTTGTTAGCGTTTGCATTAAACACGAACATCGTTTCATTATTAATTATTTGCATATTTTGGTTTACAGCCCACCCCTTTCAGAGTGCATAACAAAGCATATTATAAAAACCACGGACAAAATAAAATCAATTTTAAACCCAAGTTATACAGAAAAATCCCTTTTTTAAAAAACAAGCAAATATCCCAGGCCATATCCCTGCCTTGCCAAATGCCTTGTCAAATAAACAGCACTGGGAAATGCTCATACTCTAGTGGGAGAAATAAGGAAGATTATGCTAGATTTGGCATGATCAGCACTAGGTTGAGATGTTCAAAGAAGCAAAAGGCAATTCTGCCGTTCAATTTCTTGGGAGATTATTATTATTATTTATATAGCGCCAGCAGTGTCCCGGGCACTGTACAATCACTAGTTACAGACAGGTCCCTACCCCCAGGGGACTTACGCTCTAAGAGAGACAAGAGAGGGGTGAACATCGGGAGGGACAAGGATACATTCATGAGGTTGAGAAGCTGCAGATGCACATGCTTAACTTAGTTACTGGGAACTAACTGAACTGACCTTGACTGAACTGGCTTGAAAATCTTAGCAGTGCACTGGCTAATTGAGACATATTTAAAAATTTTACAGTAACATCCGGGATGCGATCTCTCTGCCATTGAAGTCAATGACTATAAACTCCCATCAACTTTAATGGTGGAGGACTGCACCATTAGTAATCAAAATAAATTCGGAGCTATCACAGAGAATTAATGGACATTTCCCATTTAATTAATGGACATTTAAGTCAGTTTCAATATAGTGGAGAGCTAGATCTTTGGCTACCCTTGGCTAGCAGTACAGTTCCACACAGGCGTCTATTAAAAGCGTGGTGCAGAATGGTGAGGGCTTGGGGTTCATTTATACGAGTCTGGGCACATCTTGCAAAACAGCTTCTGTAATCTTGCCTACTTTGACAAAGGACTTATCAAGAAGGTAGGTAGGTACTTTTGTGACTCTATACATACATTGACCGGTGCTGGCGTGTATGGTGTAAAACTGTTGCCCTGCAGGTGGGGAAAACAAAACAGAAACAGAAACTTATCAGCACTGGGACACATACCCACCATGGTGGGGCATTGCTGCACATTGCGAGGAGCCATTATTAACCCCTAAACTAGAAAACTACCCATCAGGCTATTCAGTTACTGTCTTGTACCTTCCCCCTGGGAGGCTGGGCTCTAGCAGGGAGCTGTGGGACCTCAGCAAATGGCAGAGGTTTAGCAAGGACGACACCATCCATCCATCCATCTTGCATGAGTAAAGTGGAAGTTTTCCTGGGGTATTCAGAGAGGAAGCATGGCTCAGTGGTTGAGGCACACGACTGGGGGTCCAGATATTTGGGTCCAGCCCTGTCACTGTAACTTCGGGCAAAACCACATCCCCGCTCTGTGCCTCTGTTTTACCTCCCACCCTTTGTCTGCTTCTCTGGTCAGAGCGTGAACAGCCCAGAGCAATAACCCTCTCTTCCTCACATTACGTGTACTGTAGCACAGCGCACAACACGAGAGAGATCCAAGGACTCAAGGCACTACTGTAGCACAAGCAGATAAAACCTAGCCTTTACTATTCCTGCAACTTATATCTCATTCACTTTAAACTATCATGTACGCTTCAAGTTTTATTATCATCATTTCTATGATGCTTTCAGTGTTCAAAGTGCTTTAAAATTCTTATCTAGTTCACCCTCCCAACAAGCCAACCCTGTGAGGCAGGTCATGACTATTCTCATTTTACAGGTGGAGGAACTGAGGCTGAGAGAGTGACTTGCCCAAGGCCACCCAGTGACATCACAGCTAGGACAGGATTTGAACCCTGGACTCCCAGAACCAAGTCAACATCTTACCTACTAGCACTGGGGAAACTTTATAAATCTCTTGTTGGTTTCTTGAAGTAACATTTGTCCTATACCAGCAAAAAAAGGGCTTTCCGGGGTTCCCCCAATACACATAAAGCCCTATTAGGTTTCAGATATTATTACACTGCAATTAGTAGCATCACGCTAGTGACAGATACAAAGCAGGACTATAAATGTGGAAGAGCGTTGTCTTACATGCCTGAAAGATAGCGGGTTCGATTCTGGCCTGCATGCAAATTCTGTGCATTTCCTACAGGCAGAGGACTCTGGCAGTCACCTCCACCTTCCTGAGCTTGAGTTGCCTGACCCTACTGCTGCAGCTCGAGCTTGGACTTACAGCGACAAGGGATCTGTTCAGCACGCCTGCCCACCTTCTCTGCAACGCCGCTTCTGCCCATGCCAGCTGCGTTGGGGAAGGGAGCTAGAGGACTGGACCCCTTGCACCGGCTTTGTGCAGTGGAGCATCCTCCTCTGCAGACTCTAAATCTATTGTGTGCCCGCCTGTAGTGTTCAGAGCGGACCAGCAGCAGATCAGAGAACCCAACCCAAAGTGCTTTCGTGCGGCTCTGCTGAGGTCCTCAGTTATGTAAATTATCACTGCAAACAAAGTCAGCAGCTAGATCGGCATACCTCCCAACAGTCCCTCTGAGTGCTGAATCCCACTGTCCCCCTCTCAAGGCAGGGGTCAAAGTCCCCCTTTCAGGAGAGAGAGACAAAAAGGCTGGTATTCATGGCCCCCCTTTCCTGGATGCCTTCCAGAAAAGGCCCTGGAGAGGACCAACGGGGAGATGATGGAATAACAAGGAACTAAGGAAAATGAGAAGCAGGCGAACGTCTGTTTTTTTCTGCATTTGGAATGTTGGGAGGTGTCTTGTGTGCATCAGTCTAGGAGTGGGTGGCGCTTATCTGCTGGCACTAAAAACTGTGGGCCTCACATTACGGGCTATGCTTCAATATGCTTTTCTCTACTCAAAGAACTATTTGAAATGCAGTTCACTGTCTTGGTGAGAGGAGCCGCCAATTCTGAAAGCTATCTGTGGCCAAGGTTCAGGCTCTCCAAAGAGCAAGGGCACTGAAAAGTGTCACACCTGTGACCCACGGCAGCACTGTACAGGGTATTAATTACCTGTTCTGCACTAACAGATTCCAAGATACTTAACCAGGTTGTAGATACCTATGTCATTGATTTTAATGGTATTGTGCTGGCTTCTATAGCTCGAGGCCTGATCTGTTAAAGCAGGGCTGTAGTTGGCACCTAAAGTTTGGGAGAGATTATTACAAGAGCTGTAAGGCTATAACTTAGCTGGTCTTGACAACAGAATACATGTCACTTCTTATAGTTCTGTTCACCCCTTCCTCCCTGTTCCAGCCCAGTTCATTTCAATACTAGTTTTGTGTTTTATCATCAACTCATTTATAAATCCCTGGATTTTTTTTTACAGGTCAGGAAATGCATGGAAGGTTAGAAGCCCATATTTTGATCCTGAGCTCTCCCTGTTTTAAGGGGATAAGAGAAACTAGGGAAAATATAGCTCTGCGTAGCTTCTAGAGCCAAAGATCAAAGTGATAACTTTACTGGGGTGCCTTGAAAATAAGTATTTTCGGATGTCAACTTCTGTGAATGAAAGAATCTTCTCTTTATGTACAATCTTGGCTGCACAATCACTGTCTGCATGCACATTTGTGCCAATGTTTATTACTAAGATTCAATTTATTATTTGAACGACTGAAATTTGGCAAACCCTATAGTATTTGAAATACTAGTACGAGTAACAGAAATACTAGTAACTTGAAATACTTGAAATAATAGTATATTATTTGAAATTTGACAAACCCTATAGAAAACAATAGGATTTTTGTAAAGAGGAGAGAATGTCACCTACAGTAGTAACATACAGGAATGCATCGGAAGGAAGTTTAAGCTGGGATATTCAAGGACACAGTTAGACCCAGGCATCCCTCTGTTTCTATCTCCCCCTTCAGAGCGAGCATAACTTCTCTCAGGCATACCGCGTCCGTAGTATAGGAGCACTTTCTCTAGGCCCCCAGCGCATTGCTTATAGACTGACTGTTGATTGGATCCTGGGAGACGCTGAGTCCTCCATCTCTGTTCCTACAGAATAGTTAGCCACATGCTTTGCTTTATCCATTTCCTTACGGCTACCTCCCAAAATTGTTATGATCGAGGCTATGCTACACCATCTCCTGCAAGATGGAGGTTTTATTTAGGATAGTGGTATTTAACATGCATGAGACAAAAAAAAAAAAGGGTTCATGTTTTAAAGGCCTGAAAGCCCCCATTAGGAGGACCCTAGTTTGACGCCCAGTTACACATCCTGTGGAGAAAACTGCTCTTCCTTGCTACGCTAACTTAGCATGATAGAGCCCAGTGTGATTAATAACCATCAGCATCTCTTGCCGTTCAGTTCTCTAAAGGAGTCTTAACAAAAATAACCAGCAAGCTGAAAGCAAGCAGTATAACCTCCCTGCGCCACGGGCGAGACAGAGAGAGTGAGGAGTTAAAAGAACGCCAAACCACCAAGTAAAACCCCATAAGTAAAGATCTATTTACTGAATGCTGCAGATGAGGCTTGGTAAGTTCTGTTCTCGGTCCCAGTGTCCACTGGGAGGTGAAAGGTACCCTCAGTGGCACAAGAGGATGATGTCTGTGGCCAGGCCTGTTTCATCAGGAGTGTAGCTTGAGTGAAGACAGAAGAAAGGTGTTATACAGGAACAAACAGCTGGACGTCAATCACAATGAAGATGCACTATCCCTTTTTTTGACATTTTACATAAAACTTTTTAATTTATTTAAGGGTGAAGGGGGCAACTGACAGAGGAATTCCACACCACGGTCGCTGCGTTTCCCAAGGATGCAGGATTTCAGGAATTAGATTGGGCAGCTAAGGAAAACTAGTAAATACTGACACGTAGACGACATCTTCTCTAGAAGGCTGCCCTCTAAGGCGTATAGAAGCCAGCAGGGTAGACTCGGGGAGCGTACTCAAAGCTGTTAGGAATGGTCAAGGTAGCAAGAGCAGCATCAACAAGCTAAACATGTGTTTGTACAGTACACCAATGATGGGGAACCTTTTCACTTCCATGGACCACTCTGAAAATCAGTGCAAGAGAAGGTGTTGGGGACATGGGTCTCTTAAGGGGTGTAGCTCAGGATGGGGAGGGATCCTCCAGGTCATGGATCTATGCTATGGATCTACCCTCTACTATAAGAACATAAGCGCGCACTGGGTCAGACCCATGGTCATCCAGCCCAGCATCCTGTCTCCAACAGCAGCAAGTTTCAGTTGCTTCAGACTTGTGCACACCAGGTCATAGTGGGGTCATCCATTTCCCACTGTTCCTTCCCAGGTGCCAACAGTCAGAGGCCTCCTCCCCTAACCAACCTGACTAATAGCTATTGATGGACCTGTCCTCTAAGAACTTATCCAGTCCTTTTTATTTTTAATCCCAGTTATGCTATTAGTCTTCACAACATCCTTTGGCAAGGCGTTCCATTGGTTAAACGTTCCCATCTCTCCTCCCTTCTCCTGAGCCCCCATTTTCAGTGCTTGAGGGCAGAGGCTGGATCCATGGGCCAGATTCAGGAATTGGAAAGGGGCCAAAGGAAAACTAGCCATTCGCCAGATTTGGCCCACGAGCCACAAGCTCCCCCGCCCCTGGTATTTGCTGTATCATAGGCGCCAAGGGCCCCTATGGACTATAACAGCCTACAGAGCAATCAAGAGAGAGTGGCTCCAGTCTATAAAAAAAGGTAAAATATCGGTATGGAAGTGGAGAAGCATGGGAGGGAGGTGGTGAAAGTGAGTCAGGAGAGTTAAATTGGGCATCTGAGCAGACATTTTCATAAGAAATAAAGGAAGTCTTTCATTGCCTTAAAATCCCAAGAGAACCGAGCAGTTCCTTCCCTTTAACCCCTTTCAGAACAGCATTCGGGGGCATGGTGGCTTGGTTTCTAAAACCTGCTGCTCACCGATTCCACAAGATGATCTTCAAAGGAAATGTTTCACTTACAAGCTGGCTAGCTACCAATAGCTTCCCAGGTACCATTCAATCAAGCTTGCTGGTTTTGACATATAAAGCCCTAAATGGCTTGGGTCCTACATATTGGAACGTATGTCCCAGCGTGGCCTCTGAGGTCAGCCGGGAGTGCCCTCTGGTGGGTACCGTCTGCCCGCTAAGTTTCCACAACAAAAGGATGCAGAGAGGCATTCTCGGTGGCTGCCCTACAATTCCAGTCCTCCCTGCCGTTGGCAATCGTCTAAGCCCAAGCCTGCTCTTCTTCCAGAAGCGATGTAAGACCTTTCTATCTGGTCAGGTGTTTGGCAGGAAGGGACAGGGTTGGGTTTGGGGGCATGTGTTTAAGATGGGGTTTGGTTGTTTTTGATGTTTTACTTTTTATATGTTTAAGCTACCCTGAGCCTTAGTGGGAAGACTGGGGTACACATCTGAACAAACAAAAAAAAAAATAAACTGGACCAGTAAGGTCAGGTAGAACGGGAGGGCTTGGCATTTTATAAAGCACAGGATCGTCTTTCCTCAGGGGCTCCCAAGAAGTGTTTGTGCGTCCTGGAGTAATTCACGGATAAATCTGACCGAGAATGGGCAGGGATCATTTTTGTTTCCACAAGATTATCAAATGTCAAAATAGCACCCAGATAAATCTCCAGTAAATGGTCTGGTAACGAGACTCTATGTCAGGGGTGGGGAAGCTTTTCCCTCTCAGGGGCCTCTCGGTACAAGCTGTGTGGGCTGGACAGAAGTTGGGGGCAGGGGGTGCATAAGGGATGCGCTCACAAAGAGGAGGGTTCAGATCAGGGATAGGAAACCACAGCCCCAGGGGCCAAACAAGGCCTACGGCAAGTTTTCTGTGTGGCCCCATTCCAGGTTCCTGAATCTGGCCATTTGATCCAGTTTCCACCCCCAAGCACTGAAAGGCTGAGCTCAGGGTAAGGAAGCAGAGGTGAGGGCTTGCACGGAAGGAGAGAGGATGGATCCATGGAACACATACATAATCAGAGGTATCTAATGTCTGCTGAGACATGTTTGGTGATTATTTTGCGGAGAGAATCGCTTGGGTTCACCACAGCTTCGACGCCGCTCTTATGGCAGTGGATGAACCCCGTGGTTGTGGAAGCTCCACCTTGTCTGGCTTCGTGGGATCAATTTCAGTTGGTTTCATTCGCCGGGGCAGTGGATGTTCTTGGGGCTGTTAGGGCCACCTTTCGTGAACTTGACCCGTGCCCGTCCTGGCTGGTTACGGCCAGCCAAGAGACAGCGGGGCCGCTGCCGACAGGGGTGATCAATGCCTCCCTTTGGGGGGGCAGAGTGCCGGGCTGCCTCAAAGAGGCAGTTGTTCGTCCCCTGCTCAAAAAACCATCACTTGATGTTGATTCCCTCGCCAGTTATCGGCCAGTCTCTAACCTTCCCTTTTTAGGGAAGGTTATTGAGCGGGTTGTGGCCCAGCAGATGCATCTAGACCACACTGGTTATCTAGATCCCTTTCAGTCCATTTTTTGTTCGGGCTATGGCATCGAGACTGCACTTGTGGCCTTGGTCGACAACCTTCACTGTGAATTAGATCAGGATTGTTCGACCCTGTTAATTCTATTAGATCTGTCAGCTGCTTTTGATACTGTTGACCATGAGATGCTGGTGACTTGCTTACGGGATTGAGCTGGAGTGGGCGGGATCGTCCTTGACTGGTTCTGCTCCTTCTTGGCTGGGAGAACTCGGCGCGTGGTGCTTGGGGATTGTTCTTCATCTCCCCGGGACCTCACCTGTGGTGTCCTGCAAGGTTCTCTTCTGTCCCCACTCTTGTTCAATGCGTATATGCAGCCACTTGGCAAGGTTGTGAGACGGTATGGGGTGCAGTGTCATCAACATGCTGATGACACCCAACTCTACCTCTCGTTTTCATCTGACCCAATCCCGGCAGTCTCGGTGCTTACCCAATGTCTGGTGGCTGTTGGGGACTGGATGAGGGCGAGCCGACTGAAGCTGAATCCCGACAAGACGGAGGTGATGGTGGTGGTAAGGGCAATGGATGTGGCGGTTGTCATCATTGATGGGGTCTGCCCTCCGCTGGTATCCCAGGTCCGTAATCTGGGTGTGTTCCTTGATCCACAGCTTCACCTGGATTTCCAGGTGGGGGCTGTGACGAGGAGTGCATTTCGCCAATTAAATCGGGTGCGTCGGCTTCAGCTGTATGTTTCAGATGGTGACCTGGCCACCATCATCCATGCTTTCATTACCTTGAGATTCCACTATTGCAACGCACTGTACGTGGGGCTACCTATGGTGACAGTCCGGAGACTGCAGCTAGTACAGAATGCCGCGGTCCGTCTCCTTATGGGGATGGGTCACCGTGAGCACATTACATCAGTGCTATGGGCTCTGCACTGGCTTCCTATAGTTTTCCAGGCCCAATTCAAGGTATTGGTTTTGACCTATAAAGCCCTATACAGTCTTGACCCGACTTACTTGCGGGACCACCTCACTCTCACTCCGGAGCGGCCTCTGTGGTCCACTGGGGGCGCCCTTTTCAAGGTCCCCCGTGTGGTCCGTGGAGCCACTATGGAATGGGCGTTCTCAGTGGCCGCACCGAGGCTGTAGAACTCCCTCCTGGTGGAGGCCTGGGTGGCCCCGGATCTCCCCTCCTTCTGTCGTATCTGTAAAACCTGGCTGTTTCACCTGGCTTTTGGCAAAGGAGATGGGGTGTAGGGTGGGATGGGGAGGGGGAAGCGGTTTGATTTGTGGTTTCCCTTTTATTGTATTCTATGGTTTTATTGTTTTTATGTGTTTTAATATTGTAAGCCGCCCTGGGCTGCTTGGACCAGGAAGGGCGGGGTATTAAATGATTTTATAAATAAATAAATAAATAAATAAATAGTCTGGACTCTCCTTTTCCTGGGTGCACCCCTTAAGCACTTCCACCCCCAACTTCTGTGTGTCCCTCAGAGCTTGTACTAAATGTTAACAGTGGCCCCTCAGATGAAAAACGGTTCCAGATCATGGATCTGTCCCCTCTCCTTATGTGCATGCCCTCATCTCTGCTCCCTTGCCCTGAACTCAGTCTTGCATTATTTGTGGGTAGGAACTAGGATCCGGGGGCCAAATAAGAACTAGTCGTTGTTAAATATACATGTCCTGGTCCTGTTAAATATATATGTTAAAGTCCCTGCTAAGAGCTAGAATTACACAGTTGTTTCACAACAAACTATTTAATCCTCCTCATCCTCCGGAGGCCAGATGTCTAGAGACTGGAATATGCTTTGGTTCAGAACAGACAGAGCTGGTGAGTCTGGAACTCCAGCATGATAGCCTGTGGTTTACATAATCAACAGTGGGCACAAGAAATGCTTTCTCTGCAGTAGGGAAAATGCTTCTACTGCCAAGCTCTCTGTTCTCATGTAAAAACAAAAACCAAACAACAGTTCCCATTCAAGCTTGTGACAGAGACCGATTTAGATTCCAAGGGCACCTCTTCCACCATTCCACTAGATCCTGAGCTTCCCACCAATCCAGAGGACTTGCAAGTGCTTCAAAGTGTTGCAGATCATACCACATTGCCTCCCCCCTCCAGCACGGCACACTGCTGTCTAGATCATCCGGTCAGACGCAGCGTAATTACAAATGGTATGAGGACATTAGATTGCTTCTCTAGAGTGCCTGAATACTTTGCTCTCCAAGCACGATCGGTTACACAGATTTCTGGAGAGCGAATTCTGACAGTTCCTCCTTACTTTGCATACATCGACAGTCAAAATGATCTGGACCAGAGAAGTCTGTGAATTTGTCTCAGTGGCCTTGTGTAGTTTTTCCTGCTAAGTCACTGCACCTCAGAGTGTCCGTTGCTTAAATGGATTCTGGAATTGGGATTTTTTGTACGCTGGCACGTACTTCTCCTCTCATGTCTCATCTTTCAGGGTTCCTCTGTTCCCCATGTCACTAAGTTAAAGTGTGCGCACTTGCAGCTTTTCAGCTTCATGAATTGACGTGTGTCCCTCCCCCTTGTCCATTCTAGATTGTAAACCCCTTCCAGACAGGGACCTGTCTCTGATCATGACTCCATGTCAGGCACACCACTGACGTAATAATAGTAATCATCTAAGAACATTAAGAGCTTATGGACCTTTGTGGGACAAGTAATGGATGCTAAAAGTACATTGTCCTACACCTAGTGTTTTCTAATTCGAGCTGGATTTCTTTCAGTCTGTTGCAAGACTAGAACACAGACGTACCCTTTTACTGATGTCTAACAGGGCCCCTACATGACCGCCAATTGCTGAGACTATACAGGTGGCCCTGAGCCATTTGGGACAGGCGGAGTATACGTTTAAATAAATAAATAAACAATGAACCCTACCCAGCTATGGTGAAGTCATGAACTCCTGACTCTACTCGATCAGTCATTTACTACACGCATGGCAGCACGCTCTGGAGTCAGCGTAACTGCACGATAACATTTTTTAGTGCACATTCAAAAATCTCATGAGGCAGAACTGCAAGTGTCATAACTAATGCATGCATGCAGAGCGATCATCTTTATTAGCCAAAGCACAAAACGGTTGATTAAAGTGGGGGATGAGGGGTAGGAAGTGAGAATTATAAAAACACATAAATAATTCACTAGCCAGTCATGACAACTAGTTGCAGGGAAGGAGAGGGTTTAGGGCTGTGAAAATCCACCCGCCTGAAAGAGAAAAAGAAGAAGAAGAAGATGAAGAAGAAGAAGAAGAAGACGAAGACGAAGATGAAGACTGGCCAGAGACAAGGAGGTGAGTGGATTTTTTTAAAGCCCAGCTTATTCATGGACAGGACATGAAATGTCAGACTGGGGGACTTAATACATATACTGTGATTTTACAGAAAAGGAATAATGATAATAAATGATAACTTATATAGTGCTCTCTCCCCCTGCCAAATGGCACTCAAGGTGCCTCACAAAATATAATTAAAGATACAATCAAATAATCTAAAATCCACTGAAAACGATTTAAAAGGGGAAGGTAAAGAGTAAGGAAAAGATTAACTTAGGGGAACCAGCAGTGGATATCCCCAAACACCCAACAGGGTATAGAGGAGGGGAGGGGGAGGAGAGCGCTTCCATCGGAGACGGACCTAATTTCCCACAATGAATTTAGAAATACACATTCTGCTTGGAGGAGGGCACAGTAATATGGGTAAGGGATGACCTGTATTATTCCCTACTGCATTATTAATAGGGACAAGCTAAAGCTGGAACCATTCTCAGCAAGGATTAATCTGTGCCCTACTTACAGGAAAATAAAAAGCAAGTTTTAATGAGGGAAGTTAAAATCATCAGATGAAGGCAGAAAGTCTAGAAGGGAACATCTAAGACTATTAAACTTAATCAAGGGAGCCTACCACTTTGAAAGGAGTTTGATACTCATCCTTTAAAGACCTCATTTATCTTTTAATAAATAGCAGGCTTCGTTGCGTTAGAGCACCAGTATTCTAGACTTGAATATTTTGGCCACCTGAAGGGAATGGTTAGAGCAAAACTGTTTGGCAACTGGACTCATGTAAAGCTTTTATCAAACCAATACGTGAAAGGCTGACATTCTGTACTGATCTTTTTAACCTGCTTTGAGTCTCGCTTTAGCAGATAGTTACTGAAAGACAGGAATCAGAAATTACATACAACAAGGAGCTGGCACAAGCCAGAGATGTATTCTTTCAGTGGAGGAAAAGGTTTTGGAATCCCAAAAGGATGGAGATATTTATTCATCTAAAAGGCTCTGGAGCCTCATTTGAAGTATCTCAGATTTGCAGAGAATAGAATGGCAGCTGGCTTTCCAAAAGGCGACAGCAGAAACCATAACATTTTCTTTTAAGATTTATTTAATGTGTACCAATTTACAACTACCCTCCATAGAAATAGTAGAACGGGAGGGGAACAATAGATCTGTGTATTGGTTCACAATTGCCTTTGGTTGTGTCGTTCTAAAGCGATTCTAGCATTTGTGAACACTGCAGGACCAACAGAGGATTTCGGATACCAGGTCTTTCCCAAAATGTCCTCCCTTTTTCATTAAGCCTCCCTGGCTCTGGAAAGTCAGGAGTTCTGTGCTGCTAGCTGATTTCATTTTCAAAGCACTGCATGAGATTCTGGTCACCAGACATTCATCGACTTTAACGGGAGTTACAAGGCTAACTCTTCAAATGTGGTTTTGAAAACTGAGTAGGGTTTCTGTAGGCTGTTTGGGTACTTTCAAGGTTGTCAGTACTATAGTCTCAATCTTCTGAAAGACCAACCTTTAGCTTTACAGTTCTTTCAGGAACCAGTATATGCTTTTTATTAGAAATTTAGATTTCCCTTCTTGAGAAACCCCTAAGAGAATGCTGGTATCCGCTCCCATTAACCTCTCTTGTGGAGCCATTCAGAGCATTATTTTATTCCTGTTTAAATGGTATATAATGTATTATGGATTTAAATTAAATGTTGACTGTAATTTGGTGAGAAACGTGTTGTATGGATTCAGATGATCTCTTGCTAAGGATGGCGGTGGACTGCAACTTGAGTCTTTGCTTCAGGAGCTGACGGGAACCATGGGCCCAGGTTGTTCCAAAACCTGCATTATTCACCCAGTGGTCGGGCAGCTGGGTTGCAACCACCGCAGAGCAGAAGCTGATGCTAGGCTTCCCGGAAAGTGTCGGGCATTAGCAGAGTAGCAGGAAGAGCCCAGGAAGGCTAGTGGCGCCGGGGAACCTTTTCGCCACCAGGGGCCAGTTTGAAAATTAGTGCAAGCCCCGAGGTCCACATAGAAGTTGAGGGTGGAGGTGTAAGGGGTGCGCTCAGGAAGAGGAGGGTTCACATCATGAATCTGTCCCCTGGCCTTGTGTGCAAGCCCCGACCTCTGCCCCTTTGTCTTCACCCTGAGCTCATTTTTTGCAGTACTCGAGGGTAGGAACTGGATGCAGGGGGCCAGATCCAGGAACTGGAAAGGGGCCAAATAAAGACTAGCTGCCGGCCTGAGGTTCCCCACCCCTCGCTTTCTGTTTCCTGTTGTGCAATCCTAGGCCCAAGACCCAGCTGAGGGAGGTGGAGGAAACGTCATCTGGGACATGGAGGACTCTTTAGGACACGGCCCTAAGCAGGGTTGCACCATCGGTGGATGGGATCAGGACCCTGATAAATATTGAGATATTTTTAAACGTTTTTGTTGCTATCTGGAGTCGTGGGGTTATGTTTAAGTCTCAAAATGGGGTCATGCAGGCAAACATTTTGGGAATCACTGCTCTCAGAGAACTCCAGGCACATGCACCTCCATCAGTAGCACGGTGGCTAGGATCTGGGTTTCTAGTCTGTTGGGATTGTGTGGTTTGTTTTTCCCTTTCATTTTGATTTAAATCACCCAGTAAATAGAACACTTAGCGAAACATTCCTGGAGTCAGATGTGGTGCATTTACTCACAGAACGTCCTACTGAGGGCAGGGCTGGAGGCAACAAAGGTGGGGAAATGTAGATTAAACACCAGGAAGAACGTTCTTAGCGGGGAATTGGAAAAAGTTAGCTAGGCAGCTTGGCGAGTCCACGGAACTGGACACTTTTATACATTGGGTGGAGAAGGCATAATGGGTCCTGTGTAAGAATGGGGGTGGGGTGAAAATGGACTAGATGGACCTTGTAAGGAAACGTCCGTCCCCAAAGTTTCATGATAAAACATGTACACAGTGTGAACCTGAGTAGCACTGACTTTCCTATCATGCCAGTTGGCCTCTACTTTTATTTATATATTTTATTTATTGGGATTTCTATTCCACCCTTCCCCGAAGGCTTGGGGTGGCTAACAATATAAAACAGTAATACCAGTATAAAATATACAAAAATAAAAACCCAATAAAATATAAGCTAGACAAAAGTCCATTCAAAACAAATCTCCAAACCTTATCCCTACCCACCCCATACACCCCATGACAAATAAATGAGTCTTACATTGCCTCTGGAAAATGCTCACGTTATAGAGAACCTCAGGGGTAGGGGGAGAAGGAAATTCCAGAGTTTTACCAGGAAGCTAGGGCTAATGAGGGGGCATCTCAATGGCTTGCCCAGTCTTTGGTGTCTCTGAGGATAGTGCTAATTAGAGCCAAATAAACTGGTGACCTTTTTTAGAAAACAAAACAAAAAATACAGATACTTGTCCACTATGAACTTGACTTAGATTTCCTCACTGTTTCTTTGGGCGATGGAATGGCCAATCATAATCAGATGGCAAATTGGCCACCAATGGCTGCCAACGTTGGTTTTTAAAATTAGCTACGTAGACACACAAGTGACTTCCTTGTCCTTTGCAATTTAAAAAAAAATATTTTTAGTCTGTTTCCATTAGCAGTTAATGTTATTCCTTAATAAATCTCTCAGCATGCTTTGGGAATCCACACTGAATAACATGCTCTCTGGGTGAGCCTGCCTACATAGTGTATCGGGTCTACATTTAAAAGTGACAAATTCGTACACTTCACACTCATACACTTAACATAGTCGAGGAAAAATAGTTCTCCTACCATTGGCTGAATGCAGGAGTTGAAACTCTGTTGAATAAAAATGTATGTTTAAAAACGATGGCTAAGGATTTGTGCCAATACACACACAGCATACAGCAGACTGGACACACGCATGCATTTCCCATAGCAAGGGCGTTGAGTGAGTTCTCAGAGTCAAATTTCTCTGCCTGTAGATGCATTTGATGGGCTGCAGGAACAGCTACAGCACATTTTTTCCTGCAGTTTGATTGTTTCTAGTCTTCCCTGTGAAAGAAACTGATTCGATTTCAGGGAAGGCTCCTTATATTGACACAGCCCAGTGGTTCTAACTCAGTTGATGAACCACGGCATTACGCTACCTCAATTCCCATTTAAACCAGTTGAGAACACTACCTGCTCTATCACAGATGTACCTGGTGGGAGAGCCTGGTATTATGCCTTTGGAAGGGGGAGCTTGCATGCCTTGCCCCTCACCCTCTCACTTATGCAGCATTCTAGACACAGTGTTAGAAGATGAGTCAAACCTGGCTTTACAGCAATTCAGTCCCTTGTTAAGGAGATGCAAAGTAACAGCAGGAGTCAGAGGGTAGTTTGGGGCTTGGCAGAGGGCTGCAAGCAGGCTTTGGGTAGGGTGGAAAGCTGCAGATGGAGAGGCAGTATTTGGGGACCCCGGTACAGCTAGACTTTGGGGGGCACTACAGTTTCCACCCACTGCCCATCCACTAACTTGCAAATCTGTACACAAGTGGATTTCTACAACGCACCATAAGACTCTGGTCTTTCTCTCTCTCCTCACAAGGAAACCAACCCAGAAAAGACTTTCCAAAGCATTCCCACTTCTCAAGGAAGACACAGTATAATGCTACTTTGGCATCAGCCATCTCTTTGAAATCTATTTTTCTTGTTTTAATTCAGGTTTGTTACGCTGTAATAACAAAAGGTCCAATACTAAAAAGTGCTGAGGACTTCTTGGCTTCCTCAGGACTTGGGGGAGTCTCAGCATGGCACCCGACGGAGTCCTAAAGGGAGTGGTTTGGGTGTAAAAATATTTCCAATTAATGTTGGATATTGTGTAGTTGTCCCCTATACTACCGGAGTCTGATGCTAGACAAAGGTCTCAACAAGGATCAATTATTATAATTATAAACATTTGTGTAGCACCAGCCGTGTACCTGGTGCTTTACTGAACAAAGATAAAGACGCGGTCCCTGCCTACAGGTTACAATCAAAAAAGACAAGGAGAGGGGTCAAAGGGAAGACAAGGGAGAAGCAAACAAACATGGAAGCGGCTGCAAAGTCTCAGGTGCGCATGCTTGGCTTGGTTACAGTTAGGCAGGAGTCTGCAGAGGCGGGCAGACCGTAAATATTTGGGGGAAAACAACTAGCAGGCATTGGGAAAGGCGGCACGGAAGAAGTGGGTCTTGAGGAGGGGTCTGACGGTGCGGCGGGAGGAGGCGAGGTAGATGTGGGTAGGGAGGGAGTTCCAGGCATGGGGGGAAGTGAGGGAGAAGGGATGAAGGCGGTTAGGGGAGCATGGGAGATAGGGGAGGGGACAGAGGAGGAGCGGAGGGTGCGTGCAGGAGTGCGTAGGGAGATTAGGGCTGAGAGGTATGGGGGAGCTTGGCTGTGAAGTGTTTTATAGGTGAATACCAGGAGTTGAGGCACAGCTTGGGAAGGTACAGCTAGTTGTATGGGGAAGCCCTAGAAAGCTGGTAAATGCTGAAGTTAGTGCTACTCAATGCAACCTTAACTCTGCCCGCTTCTGTGTATGTAGCAAGGTACAGGACCCATTCACACGAGTCCCCCCCCTCCCACTTGTTTAATTTCCTGTGGGAGATAACTCTTACATCTTACCGTTTCCCCCACATTACAAGAAATGTGTAGAAGGTATTTTAGCACCATTGTTAAACCTCAGGTTTTGTCCTAATAATTGTGGGTTATTTTACAAATCACAAGTGCAGGATCCTGCAAGCTAATCTCTTCACACAGGTAACTGCAGGGGAAACAGTTTATAGTTACTGAGTTTCCCATCTCCGATGTCCACAGTATTCACTTACAGCAGGGGTGGGGAGCCTCAGGCCCAGGGGCCAAATACAGCCCACACAATTCGTTTTTATGAGGCCTCTTTCCAGTTCCTGGATCAGACCCTTGGTTCTAGATCCTGTGCCAATGCACTGAAAACCTGAGCTCAAGGCAAGGGGGCAGAGATGAGGGCATGCACACAACGTTAGGGGACAGATCCACAATCTAGAGCCTCCTCTTTCTGTGTGCACTCCTGCTCCAAATTCCTATCAACTTGTACTAATTTTCAAAGCCCCGCTCCCCGCCACCATGGAGGGAATGGGTTTCCCACCCCTGACCTGGAGGACGTGATGCAATTTCTCAATTACTACAGCATACAGTTTTCTTCTGTGACCTTGTACACGCTGGCATAGCGTCTCTGTACCATACGAGATACACCATAAAATGTTAAAAACCCCTATACGATACTATAGTGAGGAACGGCTTGCAACAAACTAGCAGTGAAATCCTGGCTCTACTGAAGTCAGTGAGAGCTGCTTTGCCATTGACTTGGCAGAGGCAAGGTTTCACACAGTATTTAATGCATGTTTTAAAAGGGTAGTAGCCAAGCAGCTGTACTTATTATTACCTTCGCTCAGGCATTGTCTACCTGTTGCTTTTTTTACCTGGAGTTCAGGTTTTGTTGGATTTTTTTTTTTTTTTTAAGTTTAGGAAATTGAGCTGACTGTCGGTGTTACCAGACGTAATGCAGTGCTAACCACTCATTGGTAACCCCATTCATCACCGGTTACGTCTGGGCTGCTTAACATGCTGTTCTGACTGGCAACATCAACTACAGGCAGGTCCCTGGTGAGGTTACCAGAGGCAGGGACAAGGTTGACCTGGAGCCTGGGAGTGGCAGCAATGGTGCTTAAAAGGTGTGCTCAGCAGGGGGTTGGAGGAAGGATGGGAGAGGTCCATATCAGCTGGCTCCCACTCTCCTGCTGTTTCGGCGTATATGTAAGACCTGGCTGTTCCGTCAGGCTTTTGGCGAGAGGTAGGGGTAGGGGTGGGGTGGGGTTTTCCCCCACATATTGTATTTTTAAATTGTTTTAAAATGTTATACTGTTTTAATGAATGTTGTTCGCCGCCCCGGGCTGCCCTGTGGGCAGGAGGGGCGGGATATAAATTTTAAATAAAATTTAAAAAAATTAAAAATATCATCGATCCATTCTCTTTCGCAAGAGTGCATGCCCTTGCTCTGGCCCTGAAAGGTCAGCCTCGGCATGCAAGTTGAAGTCACCCAAGCAATAGGTCTGGATGATCTCAACACCATCCCTGAGATCAACTCTGCCAGCACGGTCAGGAAGACTTAGCAGGGTGGTTGGTATACCAACAGAATCTCAAATCTATCCCAAACCACAAACACAAGGTGGACACACTATGTTGGATACGTTAGGTGCCTAACGCCTGCAACCGGTCCAGGTTTTCCTTGCAGATCA
The DNA here is from genome assembly GCA_003113815.1 of Sphenodon punctatus. Classification (NCBI taxonomy): domain Eukaryota; kingdom Metazoa; phylum Chordata; class Lepidosauria; order Sphenodontia; family Sphenodontidae; genus Sphenodon; species Sphenodon punctatus. The sequence continues at coordinate 2,153,141 of QEPC01001730.1, forward strand.
CCACTCTGCCCCCTAACCACAGATCCAGGACTGATGCTGCACAGAATAACCAGCTGGCACCACCCTGGGCCAATATAGGCCCAGAGGCCTCATCCAGTTAGGTTTCTGTAATACACACAAGGTCGGCAGCTTCATCCTGAATGACATCAAAGACGACTGATGTTTTATTCACTACCAATCTTGTATTAAGCAACAAAAGTGGCAGATCAGGGTGCCTAATCCAGACTTAACCCCTAATACCTCCAGAGACGGGGGCTGAGTGGGACTGGGGAACGGAAATCAAATTGCCATCCCCTGCATCCGTAATGACTTTTCCTCCATCCCCTGCCGTATCTCCCCATGCCCACCACACCTCCCACAGGTACAGACTGCCCACCCCCCTCCAGGCACCTTCATACCCCAGCCGCAGATAGTCACAATCCTACCCCCAGAACTGACCGTCTCTCAAAGAGTAAAAATCCCTGGCCAAGCAGAAACCCTCACCCCTACCACCCACTCCTGCGCCTCTCACCCATGGAAGTCTCCACCCCCATCCACCCTCCGTCTCTCATCTGGGGGAGTCCTAACGCCTGTCCCCAACTCATACCACTCCCCTCACTGGGGGGGTTGTCGCAAGAGTCCAATCCCCCCACCCGCCAGATTTCCCCCCAAACACCATCCCCTACAAAATTCCCATTAAAATAACCCCAACGGCTACACTAAAACCACCTTTGTCCCCACCAAAGGGCAATGCCACAGGTGCCCTTAAGTGTCACCCTTCAGCCATCTTATAGTGCTCTTCTTAGTGCATCACCAAAAGTCGTCAGTTTCCCATTTAAATCGTGAGTGATTTCTCACTGAGTGAGTTCTCGGTGGCCGCACCAAGGCTGTGGAACTCCCTCCCGGCAGCAGCTCCAGACCTCTTCTCTTTTAGATGACTTTGCAAGACCTGGCTGTTCTGTCAGGCTTTTTCTGAGGCAGACGGGTAGGGTGGGAGGGTGAAGGATAGGGAAAGAGCGTTTCTTGTTTTGTAATTTCTGTTTCGTTTTTATGACCTCTCCCCTGTAAGTCTTTTAATATTTGTATTTGAATGTGGGTTTTTTGATATTGTAAGCCACCCCGAGCTGCTGTGCAGGATGGGCAGGGTATAACTTTTCAAAATAAAATAAATAAATAAAAATAAATTACAACTTTGTTCTTACAGGGAAACTGAATGATTCATCTGTCAGACTGGAAATCCCAAAGCGTTTACCAAACTAAAAATACTTCAACCAACTCAACATACTACACCAGCCAATTAAAGACCAATTTGTTTTAATTTCTGAATATAGTTACCAGGTGTATTTGATATATTTTTTTAAAAGCCCCTTTAAAAGGTATTGACCAATCTACCTATATGTGTTTTGAGTTTAATTTTCTGTTGAACACCTCTCTGCGCCAGAAAACACCAGCTAGTCAATATGTCGTCTCTTCATGCGACATCCCTTATTTCCTACTCTGCTCAATTTATAAAGAAATTCATCTTTGTTTTCTTTCTCTATATAGACTTCCTAGTAATCTGATCGCCTTTCCGCTGGGTTTCCTTATTAATTGCACATATGGGGATGATCAGCAGAAGCCAAGTTCCAGAAGCTCGGTTAACCGTCTCGAAGGACGCCAAAGGCTCTCCAAAACCCACAAGCAGGACAGAAGCTTTCAGTTACTCACTGGCGCCAACCATAACTTCCTGCAACGGAATGAATCAAAGATGGAGGCCTTCTTCCTTGGTAGAAAGCCCTTTTTGTCTCAAGTCTCCGACAGAGCAACCCACTCTCCTTAAGCCAAACCTTAATGTCGCTCTTAGGGCCCTAAAAGTTGGCATCATTTTCAACCGTAGCTGCTTCTTTTTCCCCCTCACAATCCCTTGGGCAGGCATGCCTGGAAGCATGTCTTATTTGCCCATGTCTTGAGTCTTCCCCCCCCCCCACTACAGTCTTAGGTTTGAACATCTTGGTTTCTGAATGAGAGTGCACCCCGGTGCCACATTCTCATTGGCCAGTGCAATTTCAGGTGTGCGCAAATAATGGAGAATTCGCTCTTGTCGATACATAAACAAAGCAGAGAGAAAAGGTTCCCAATTACTGTGCAGGACAAGTCTCCTTTCTAGATTTAACCTGTGATACAACTACAACCATTTTCTTTCTCCTTTTCCGCTTTGCAGATATTGAGATTTTGTTCCATTTATCTTTCTTATGGAGCCCAGGCTAACAGACAGGAGTTCTGCTTGGGCTTACTTCTTTTCTTCTGTATGTGCACGGACGACCCTGCCATAGTTCCAACAGTCGAGTTTGCTACTAATCGCGTGCCTTCTGCTGGAGGAGGCGTGGAGGTCAAACTCTCGGAGGAAGGTGGGCTTTTTAGGAGTCCTGTTTGGTTCATGCTACAGGTTTCCATAGCTGATTTTCTAGTTTTAACAGATGCAACTGCATCCAGAAAACCTTCCGGGTACAAATGAAAATAAAACAGTACATTTAAATAAAGAGTCATTGATGGTTTTAACTACTGGAGCAGAGGTGGAGAACCTCTCTCTTTTGGGGGCCAAATTGGTGATTTAAACTTGATCAGCAGGCCACACACACAAAAAGGGGGGTGAAAACGGTCTGTGCTGATCTGCTCTTTAGCGGGAAGTAGAAGCCCCTTTCCTGTGTGACTGCTAGGACTTCCCGGCATAGGGACAGCTCCAGACAGCTGCAGTGCTGAACTGCAGCGGTGGACCACATCAATAGTCACATCTGGGGGCCAGAACAAAAAGAAGATAGGGCCAGAACAGAAGAGGCTGGTGGGCTGGAGGTTCCCCCTCCCTGTACTAGACTAATGTATTTTAAAAAACAAATAGATAATATATGATAGATACTTTTCAACCAATCAAAATTTTACATGGTGAATCAACCCCCCAAAATCCTCCAATGAGACTAAAAAATGAATGGATATTGCAAGAACAGGGGGAAATGATTAAGTGAGAGGGGTTTTAAGCTAAACTCTTATTTTTATTATTTTGTTCCTTCTGTGCGTGGCTATGTTAACACTCATTTATTTCCAGCACCTAATAAATCTTGGTTGAAAGGATGTCTTTGAGAGAGTTCCAACAAAGTCTTTGTCAGTCAAACTAAGAGAATCCGCCAGGGTTAAAAGCATTTGAAAAGAAATCCTTGCAACAATCTTGCCCCCTCATCATGCATCTTTCAGGACGTGGCCACGATCCAGGAACCGATTACTCACAGGGATTCAATTGGGCTCCTTCAAGAGTACATGCCATCTACTTCAGTGGGGCTACTCTGAAGCAAGAGGCCCGTGGATCCCAGCCCATAATAAAGAGGGCACACATCAGATTTTTAAAGACTCTTTTTGCAAATCACCTTTGAGCATACCAGCTATTTGGGTTTAAACGGCAGGACTGTAGTTCCTGTAAGAATGTTATCGAGGCCTGAAGTAGCAGCCGCTATAGAATTTTAGAAGTCCTACAGCTAAAAAGGGATAATGCATCTTTATTGCTACATTGTTTAAGCTTTGCTGTATATCGAGCACAGAATAAATTACAAGAGGCCGCATCCTGAAGCCCTTTACATAAGACCTGATTTTTGCCCCACCTTACCCAGGCTGAATGATACCTCAACTCTCCAAATAGTTGTGATAGAGAAGAAGATCATTCTCTCTAGCTGACACCCTAAATCGCTTCCTGACACAGCATGACTTGGTTTCCCCTAATTATAATCTATACAAGTGCACGCTCTGGGGTGAGTCAGCACAACAGTTCTGCTAATATTAAAGCATGTATCTGCAATAATACAAGGAACTAATCAACCACATTGAGCTTCTAAGGCTTCTTTCCTGAACTGAGGTCCATGGTGAAACTTCCACTGATCACAATAAGACTACTGCATGAGTAAATGACTTCAGGATTTCAGGGTTGCCAACTCATGATTTTTAGCTGTTTCTGGAAAGTTCAAGATGTGGAAATCATGACATTTTGTGTCTCATTATTGGAAGAAGAAAAAAAGCCTCTTGATCTCCTGGTTGCAGAGATAAGCTTGAAAAAGTGACTGTGGTCGTTTTAAATGCTAAGGTATCAGAAGGCAGTGAAGAAACAGCCCTCTAGACTTTAAGCCAATCTCATGATTTGGAATGGACGAGTTTGGAAACCCTGACATGTTGGCCTAATATACATCACATACAATTTGTTCGACAGGCAAAGGAAATGACTTGGTATATTCAAAATTAATTACCAGTAGAACCTAGCTAATTTGCACATTTCCATTGCAAATTACTAAATTTTGCCAATAAGCAATTAAGCAAACACATGCAAAAGAAAGGCTAATGCAACCGCGATACGTACTTTGTTCACGTATAGAACAAGTGCAGTTTTAATTCTTTATGATAATGAATCTGACAATGTACTTCATAGCATACTAGTAAATGGACTGTGGTATATTGTAAAATTAATGATGTGTGGGGAAATGGTAAATCTTATTACAGCCTCTCTAACTATTAAATATTTGCTAGACAGTATAAGGAGACAGACAGCTTTTGTGGCTGAATTAGCAAAGGGGAAATGAGAGGATCTGCCATGGAGATATATATATGCATGTCCTGAAATGTTTCCAGAATGGCAAGCTGGTTTTACCTGGGGCGTAGCCAGGGCTGCTGGTTGGATACATGTTCGGATTGTAGGTAGGGGCAGTCGTGGGATAGCCAGTAGGATAACCTGCAAAGACAAATGACACTTCAGTCAATATGAAAAAAAACGATAACCTCATTGGGGGTGGGGGGAAATTGATTTAAGCCAAGGGTGAATGTACAGCTGCTGAGACATAGAGCAGCAATGCATTTTTTCCAGATGGGCCAAAGCTATTCAGGGAACAGATTGTTCTACATGGATTCTTTTTTATTACTTTCATTCCTAAGACACTATTGCCCATTAATAGCCAGATATCTAAGAATATGGGAGAACTACCAGCTAAATAAATGCAACAAGAGATTCTGATCAAGGCAAACCAAAAGGGACAAAAGTACATCTGAGGAATTTTAATTGTCACTATCGAGTAGACAATTCAATTTAGACGGTAGCCCTGTACCTACCATTTCCTAGGAAGCTGGCATGTCGATATGAACTCACAGTAAAATCTAAATATTGGATTGCATCCCTTGCGTCAGACAACGTGCTGCTAAGTGAGTGGTCAATGAAATTAAAAATGAACAAAAACCATTAAGAAAGTTACATTACTGCCTTGTAAGGGTCTCACCCAGTAAGATTCTGGGCACATCGATTCCATTTCTTGATCACAGTCTGTAACGGGGTGGCCAAAGCTCCCCAGTCCCAAGAGTCACATCCTAAACTTTTCAGATTGCCGAGAGCCATCCCTTATAGTGGGGGAGGGGGGTAGAGCTCCCAGTCCAAAGAGCTGTACATCGAGATAGTCACACACAGCCAAGAGCTGTCACTGGATGCCCCTCACGTCAGCGCTCTCACACTGTCACACCCAACAGAGTCTCACAGGATCACTCACACACGTTCGCTGCTGCCTCTGCTTCCCTCTACCTCAGCACCCCCCCGCTGTATACCTGCTGACACAGATCGACTCTCCTGCCTCCGCCATTGGGTGCCACGGGCTGCTCAGCACAGGGCACTTACCTTTCCTGCCACCTAGAAATGCTGCCGCTGCTGCTAGCACCTGGGTGTGGGCATCCCCTGCCGGCACGTGAAGGAAGCAGGAGAGGCGAGTGCCCAGCGATAGGTGGCACACAGGAAGGAGGCAGAACCGAGGGAGGAGCCACATGGATGCCCCGACTCCAAGCAGACATTTCTTCCGAGAGCCGCATGCAGCTCCTGAGCTGCCGTCTGCCCCGCTCTGTCCTATATAAACAGGCCATGGAATTACTGCGTAAAGCCCATCTTTCGTACGGATATCCAATCGTGATTAAAAGACTCCAAACAGGAATGAGACACTGGTAAGCAGCCACAGTGTTTGGACTACCCTTGCTGCTAAGCAAGTTTCAAGACTGGTTTTGTCTAAGTAAAATTATTGAACTCGCTCCCCTTGGAGATTTGTCTAAGTCTGAGCCTGCTCCTCTTCCACAAGTGATGCAAGACCTTTCTGTTTGGTAAGGCATTTGGCAGGCAGGGATAGGGTTAGGGGGCTATGGGGATTTTTAAAAGATTATTTTGTATAGATGTTTTATATGTTATAAGCTACCTTGAGCCTTAATGGGAAGGGTGGGGTATACATTTGGATGAAGAAGAAAGAGGAAAAAAGAATCCAGACAGTCAATTTTGTTGTGCCTAGCCCCTACTTGATTGAAAAGCCCAGTATTTCAGGTGTCTTTTCCACACAACTCTCCTTAGGGGATTACAATTTAGGAAGGGGAACACAGGGAGACATTCATGAAGCGGAGACGTCACAGGTGCACGTACTACATTACAGACCCCATCTACGGGGACCCATGTTCACTGTATTTCTCCCTTTGGCAGCAATAGGAAACACACAGGCCCATATACATACATTCTTCCTAGGTAAATCCTTCCTACAGTTTCAACCTCAGCTTTTCACATGCAGCAGCATGCTGACCCCTATCCAAGGTGTTTCTGTGGGTCTCATAACAACAGTCGATTCATTTCAGAAGTGCTGAGGCCAAAATGAGTCATGCAGAGCTAAATGCTAGGAGAGGGACAGCTTAGCAGTGGGCCCAAAACTGACTGGACTGATTATTTTTAGAAGAATATTTTTGTAAGCAAGGTCCAAGATTAGTTTGATCTTCCCAAGTATCAAATTACCCCCAAACAATCCATACATTAGCCATTACTTTAAAAAGAAAGTCCAAGCTCGTACCGTTAATTAATTGACTCAAGCGAAGATTCCAAAAAAGACTATTCACTAGCACCAAGTCTAGCGCTGCAAAGAATTTTATAAGTTAATTAGAATACAGCTAATTCACCAGACATGACTGCTGTACTGGAATAAATAACTATGTCCAAACCACTCATTTTCATCAGTGCCACATTCTGCTTCTAAATCAGGTTAATTAAGAATTGCTACAGTTAACGCTTGCTAGGCTGGGGCAAACCGTAAAGGAGGTGCTGATACGTTTGGAAATAGACAGGATTTTAAGCACCGAACGGCTCTTTTGTAAGTTACTTATAACCTCGGTTACGGCACCCAGACCGCTAACGATGAAGCGGCTAAGGCAACCAAGAAATCCACACCAAGCCTCATGTCCATTTAAAGATTTGGAGGATTTCTAAAGTAGGTTTAACTTTATATTTGTGTGTGTGTGTGTATTTCTATATCTATATTTATTTATTTATTTAATATATTTATACCCTGCCCCCTCCTGCAGCTGGGGGGGAGAGCTTACACCCATCAAATATAATACAATATATAAAACAAAGTTATAAGCAATAAAACACAGCATTAAAATACTATAAAAATAAGTAAACAATTCAATGAGAGCAGTCCAAAGTGTGCAAAAAAGAAAAATATAGAAAAAAAACCATCCACCCCAATCTCCTCACAACCCTCCCACCCACCAAATGCCCGGTGGAAGAGCCACATCTTGCACTGATGCCGGAAAGCAAGGAGATTCGGGCTGAGGTGGAAACCCACCGGGAGGGAGTTCCATAGCACTGGAGCGGCGCAGAGAACACCTGTCTGTCAGTCGCCACCTGCTTAATATTGCAGAACCTCCAGGAGGGCGCCCCCAACGACCACAGGAGCCGTCCGGGAAGCGAGGTGATCCCTCAGAGAGCTCGGGCCCAAGCCGTTTAGGGCTTTCTAGGTCAAAACCAGCACCCTGAATTGGGCCCAGAAGACTATAGGCAGCTAGAGCAGAGCCTGGAGCACCGGTGTAACGGACTCCCGGCGACCTGTCCCCATAGGCAGATGCGTCACCGCATTCTGCACCAGGTATATTTGGTTTACGATAATAGTTAAGACTCTTGCAAATTCAGTCATGCTATAAAAGCATGGAAATTGCAAGTTAAGGCTTCTGCCTTAACTTGCAAGTCACGTAAGCTGTAAAGACATTGTACAGTCTCACGTATTGTGCTTGATTCCAACGTAGGTTCCATGCCCCCACACTTTTCAGTCCCAATCCTGAGGGGCAGTAGCAGAGCTGTGGGAAGTCTGCGGCTGGGAGAGCAGGAGCTGTTTGCGCTGTGAATGGTTCAGAAATGTGGAAACAACAAACCCAGAAGTAAAACGGTACTCTAAGCAACGTGGTAATTGGTAAATGAATGAATAATATATAGTAAAAAGTAAGGAGAATCCTGGCTTACCTTCTTCCTCTCCGATGATACCCCCACTCTCATTCTTGGTGACTTCAACATCCATGTTGACGCACCTTCCCAGCCCTCTATCTCCCGCTTTCTCTTCCTAGCCTCCTCCTTTGATCTCCGTCTCTGGACTGATTCCCCCACCCACACCGACGGCCACTCTCTCGACCTCATCCTCTCCAGAAACTGTTCTGTTGCTGAGCTCTCCTTTGACCGTTGTCCCATGTCCGACCATTACCTCGCTTCCTTCAACCTCTCCCACCAACCCCCATCTTCTTCCCAGCTCCACACCCCTTCCGTGATCTGCAGGCTATTAACCCTTTAGATTTTGCTTTCTCCCTCTCCCCCCCCCCTCTTCCCCTGACACTGCCATCTCTTCTCTTAACGCCTCTCTCGCCACAATCCTTGACTCTCTTGCCTCCCTCTCCTCCCGTCTCGTTCGACCCCAAACCCCCCATTCTTGGCTCACCCTACTATCCGCTACCTCTGCTCCTGTGCCTGAGCTGCTGAACGCCTCTGGCGCAAATCCCGCTCCCACCCTGACTTCCTCCACTATAAATTCTCCCTCTCCTCCCTGGCGAGGCAACACTACTATGCCTCCTGGGTTGAATCCTACTCTCGTGACCCTCACTGCCTCTTCTCTACCTTTGACTCCCTTCTCAAGCCCCCCTGACCCCTCCCCCCTATTCCCTTTCTGCTCAGGATCTCGCGTCATTCTTCACCTCAAAGATTGACAAGATCCGCCAGGACACTGCTTCCCACACATCTCCTCTCCCCACTCCCTCATCGCCCCTCCCCCATCTCCTCCTTCCCTCCTGCCTCCCTTGAGGAAATCTCCTCCTTGCTCTCTTTCTCCAACCCCTCCACCTGCCCTCTCAACCCAATCCCCTCCTGCCCTCCATTGCTCCCACTGTTGCCCCCTCCTTTTACATGTAATTAATCTCTCCCGCTCCACTGGCTCCTTCCCCTCTGCCTTCAAGCATGCCACTGTCTCTTCCATCCTGAAAAAGTCCACCCTCGACCCCTCTGACCCCTCTAGTTACTGGCCGGTCTCCCTCCTACCCTTCGCCTCTAAGCTTCTGGAACATGTGGTCTACTCCCGCTGCCTGAATCTCCTCTCTGCCAACTCCTCCCTGGACCCTCTCCAATCTGGCTTCCACCCCCTTCACTCCACTGAAGTGCCCTTGCCAAGATCACCAATGATCTACTTGTCGCTAAATCTAAGTGCCTTTACTCCATTCTTGTCCTCCTTGACCTCTCCGCTGCCTTTGACACCGTCAACCACTCACTCCTACTGGACTCTCTTCGCTCCCTAGGTTTCTGCGGCTCTGTCCTTGACTGGTTCTCCTACCACCTCTCTGGCCGCTCCTTTAATGCATCTCTTCCCAATTCCAACTCCTCCTCCCTCCCCCTCTCGGTTGGGGTTCCCCAAGGCTCTGTCCTGGACCCTCTCCTCTTCTCTATCTATACCCTGTCGCTGGGCAAACTCATTGCCTCCCATGGCTTCCAATATCACCTTTATGCTGACGACACTCAGCTCTCTCTCTCCCCCCTTCTGTCCAAGCTCGCCTCATCAACCGTCTCTCTGATATCTCCGCCTGGATGTCCCAACGTCAGCTCAAGCTCAACATGGCTAAGACTGAACTCCTTATCTTTCCTCCCTACCCTTCCTCTCCCTCTTCCCTGTCAATACTTATTGATGGGGTCACCATACGCCCTGTTCCCCAAGCCTGTAGCTTGAGTTTCGTCTTCGATACTCACCTTTCCTTTAAACCTTACATTGACTCTGTTGCCAAGTCCTGTTGCTTCGCCCTCCACAACATTGCTCGGATTCGCCCCTTTCTCTCTGTCCCCTCAGCCAAAACCCTTGTTCATGCCCTGGTCATCTCTCGTCTTGACAACTGCAACCTCCTCCTTACTGGCCTCCCTAGCTCTCACCTGTTCCCCCTTATCTCCATCCAAAACTCCGCTGCTAGGGTCATCCACTCGGCCCGTCGCTTCGACCACGTGCAGCCTCTCCTCTCCTCGTTTCACTGGCTCCCCCTCCCCCAACGCATCCTTCACAGACTCCTGGTATTTACTTATAAATCCCTTCACAACCTGGCTCCCCCTTACCTCTCAGCCCTAGTCTCCTTACACACTCCTGCACGCACTCTCCGCTCCTCCTCTGCTCCCTCACTCACTTTCCCTCATCTCCCCTGCTCCCCTAACCGCCTTCGTCCCTTCTCCCTTGCTGCCCCCCATGCCTGGAACTCCCTCCCTGCCCACATCCACCTTGCCCCCTCCTTCCGCACCTTCAAATCCCTCCTTAAAACCCACCTCTTCCTCGCCGCCTTTCCCGATGCCTGCTAGAACTTTCCTTTCAATATTTACTGTCTGACTGCAACCAAGCCAAGCACGTGCACCTGAGACTTCGCATCCACTTGAATGTTATTTATCCCGTGTCTCTCCCTATGTCCCTTCTCCTTATTTCCCCCCTCCGTGTCTATTAGATTGCAAACCGTAGGCAGGGACTGCATCTTTCTTATTGTTCTGTAAAGCACCAGGTACACAGCTGGCACTATACAAATGCTAATAATAATAATAATAAAAAATAAATAAATAAAAAATAAAATAAATCAGGATGGTATCTTGCGCTATTGCGAGAATTGAGAAATTGCACTGTTATCAGCAAACGCTCGGGGGAAATGATCCTGGCTCCTGATATGGTGAAATTTCTTGTGAGCAGCAATTTAGCTGCTTGTTTCAGCCCTAATTCAGATTGAGTTTTACCTGATAAGATGATTGATTTGTGTAGCTTCAACAACATTGTGCAAAGTTAGTTAAGGTAGTGAAGAACATTTCAGGGAGTTCTGTTATCTTGGGAGAGGCTGTTAGACTCAATATCTAACTAGGCAGAGCCTAGCTCCTTTGTTCAGGGAGTATAGATTAGCATTTAGCTAAAGGAATGGGACATCATTTTGGGATGGGGTGTATACAGGTCTCCTAATAGATACAACAAGAGAGAGAGACATGCCCAAGGCACCCTTGGCTAAGACAAGACTTGAACTCTGTTCTCCCAGATCCCGAGCCCAACACCTTAGCCACTCAACTACACTGGTTTACTGAGTATTCATTTGGTATGTAAATGACCAGCCAGTCACCTGACTTTCACATTTATTTGCATACCCCAAAAGCAATCTCTTGACAAAGAAATAGTGATTTTAAAAAGCAAAACTTTCTATGAAGGCATCAGCAGCAGTGTCACCATTCGCAATACAATCATTCTGATAATCTGCAACCAATAAGGGGAAACCATGGAGAGTGCAGAGTGAGAAGAGACTTCATTTAGAGAGCCAGTGGGGTCGAATCGATCCCATGCCCTGCGTGTTCAACACACTGTGCCACGCGGATCCTACTTGGGATCGCGGAGAGTCTGGTGTAATGGCTAAATGCGCAGTACTTGGCCTGGGAGGGGGGGCACCCCGGTTCAAGTCTTGCCCTTACCCAGAAACTCACTGGGTGACCTTGGACCAGTCACAAGATTCTCTCAGCCTAACCTACCTCACAGGATTGTTGTGAGGATTAAAGGTTGTATTTATTAATTATATGTCAAGTGCTCTGAGTACCATGGCATGGGGGTGCTGTATAAAAATAAAGATTTATTATTATTATTATTATTATTATTACATAATTGTATTCCTGAGGTTCATCAGAACCAATTTCTTTTCACATTCAAACAAGCATGTCAAAACATCTGGCTTTCTTGCTGCAGAATCCCTTTCCCGGAGGAAATACCTTACAAAGGGGAAGCCATATCTTTAAATAATTCTCCTTCCCTTGTCTACCCTCACATTTCCTGGCTTGAAGAGAGAATTCCTCCATCACCAGAATTTTCCAATTTTTTTGCGTACCACCATAGCAGGTGCTAATCATTAAATAAAATCGACCTGGGCACGTTTGCAGGTTCCTCCCCTTCTGAACAGACAGGAAGTTGAACTACAGTCCAAATCAATCCCCCTGACCTTGTGTATTGACACTCAGACTCTGGAGCAAAGAGAACAGATAAACCTTGCAGCAGCCCTTGCTGCAAGGTGGTTTTCTTTAAGAAAAGAGCCGTATTCCCTTTTGAGGCTAAATGCCTCTTAATTCACTTTAAAGTGAGGATAAAGGGATGGGGGGGACGTATCTCTTCAAATAACTGGGGAGGAAAGTTCCTGCTCTAGGGGTCTTACTTGGGTAGAAGAATCCCGCCGTTCAGGCTCCTACTGACCCGGCAAAAATCTCAGCATTTTCTCCTTAGCAAACGCTTTTGCCTTGCCAACTGCTCACTCTGTTGGCAGTTCCCTGCAATTTTCCAAGCAGGGAGATAAGGAAGAAGAGCTAGTTCACCCCGGGTTCATCATGCTCATGGGACCAAAGGTGGGGAGGGAGGAATGCTCACGGCTGAGAACACACCCTTACTCAAATCCTCCCACTGTCCCTTATGTTCCTGTCTTTTCTTCCCACATTCTTATAGGTTTTACTTCTTTCCTTATAATATTTGTCTCAATTCTCTTGTTTTCTTTTTTTCTGTCCTGGAATGAAAAGTTTCCCTGGTAAGAAGAAAAACCTAGAGCGGAAAAAGAGAGAAAAGATAAAAACAAGGAGGGGAAAAAAACCGACTTGTTTTTATCTTCTCTCTCTTTTTCCACTCTAGCTTTTTCTTCCTACCGCAGAACTTTCGTTCCACAACAGCCCTCTCCAAAATGGAACTGTTCTGCAAAAATAAGAGATAACTGGCAACTTTCCGTTCCCCAAAGATGCTCTAAGAGTCGTGCATGCAGGTGTGCGCTGCATACATTCAGACCTATTCTGGAATGCACGACGTGCCCGAAGGGAACAGATTAGGGACCAGTCTTTTCCCGTCTCACATCTGACTTCAGAATAAGCCTCTCCAATTCCTGGTGACTTTCCTTTTGCATTTTAATCATCCAAACTGGCACCATCTTACTGTCTATGTTTAAAGAGGCAGGGCAAATCATTCATTAAATTTCCCTTAACTATTTTAATTCCCCCTCTCAATAATGAATTACTGACAGGTTAGAATGAGGGTCACAATCTAATGGCAGGTTAGTATTATTTATATGTACTATGGCAATATCTAGCTTGAATGGTATTGTCCTGCATTTCTCTTCCTTGTGAACAATATTATTTGGTAGTAACAGGAACATGCAGCCCATTTTGGGGCGATCTCTTCTGCAGGGCTGGGATCCTAGACTGCAACCCCACAAAGCATGGAATTTCTCTCTCTAGGGCTGCTGCTTTCACACAAGAGTGACGGGGGCCTCCCGAGATTACCTTGTTCCCGCAATCTTAAAATCGCATGATTTATTTTCTGGGCACCCTTCTCGTAAAACATGTCTCCCACCATTTTTTTCTTTGCGTGTTTCACTAATTGTGAGTCAACCATTCTCACGAGTGCAAATTTTGCGTAATTCTTGTCCTCCCCCTTCTGCCCTGTGCCTGCTGCCCAACTGACCACAGAGCGGGGTTGAAATCCACAAACTGGCAGCGGATTGAAATTAACAACAAGCGGCATCGGAGCTGCATTAAATTAGCAAGTCAGCAGCAGAGCAAGGTGAAATTAACAAAATGGGTGAAATTAACTAACTGGGAACAAACCACGGCTCTGTCCTGCTGGTTTCCACGCCTGCTATCCCGTAATTGTAATACCGAGAGATATTCCCAATTCTGCACAGCCATAGCACCGGTCACTGTAAGAATAGGATTTCAGAGCCCAGGAATACATGAGCACTCAAGGCATAACTTGCAGGATGAACTTGCATGTGCAGCTAGTTTGCAGGAGCAAATTACAATCCCGCAATGAGCGTCTAGTCTCGTGTGAAAGCAGCCTATGCGTTTGTACCTCGCCTAGCACAGTGCAGCTGTGATCTTCGCTGAGACTTCTGGGTGCTACTGGAATACAAATAATATACAATATTAAAGCTAGCAGAACTTGGAGATGAGATAGCTAGACAAATTTACTCGATTCCTTGAAGATGAAACAAAGATTTTCCAAACTCTTTCCTTTCAGTTCATGCTAAAAATTAATCCACAGTCAATAGCACTTGAAAACTCAAAGCGCATTTATCATCCTCCCCAAGGAAGACTTACGGCACTACAGTTCTGAGAAAGACTAACAGGGCCAGTTTAGAAATTATGATGTAATAATTGGAGGAGTAAAATGAAAAACACTCAGGGCTGCAGTACTTACAAAGTGCATATTTTAAAGCTGCCTTTTATTTTTCCCCCCACCCCCCATGTATTCCTAAATGTTTCTATAAAATTATTACTGTCTCTGTTCTTTATTATGCTCTCATATGCAGTGCTGCACTTGATTAATGGTACTTAAAACCATGGCCAAATCGGTTATTTTGCCTACCTTTTTAATATGCAAGCTATTAAATATGCGACACAAAAGAAAAGGACGCCCGCTAATAAATTAGAATCATTGGTGAGTACTGTCCTTTGGCTCTTTGCAAGCAAATGAAATGGCTCTGTTTGGCCTACCCTCTGAAGATTTCATACAGATTGCTCATAATAAAGCAGTTTTTTTGAGACATGTATTTTACTGCCTGCATTCAAGCAGACATGCTCCAATTTATACGCTCAGCTTCGTGAATGTATCCCTGCCTTTCCTGGATTGTAACCCGCTTGGGGCAGGGACCTGCCTCTAACTACTGATTGTACAGCACCAGGTACATGGCTGGCACTATATCAATAATAATACATGCAGTACAAGTCCACCACTTGTACGGGGAGCTGCCCATCTGCACATTCTGGGGGATCTCTGATGTTGTTCTCTACTATCTACAGGGTGGTTTGTGACTGTTCCTAAACTGCCTGCCTCACTCATTTCCCAGAAGGCCACTGCAGTGGCTGCTTTGTACGTGAATAAAAGGAAATGCTGAGGAATGAATAGATGGGAATACTGGGAAGAGCAACCAAGATGATTCTAAGTAGGAAAAGGGTTGCGTTATGAAGGGTGGTTGAAGTATGGCTCAGATGTGAAACAACTAGCAGGGGAGAATGGGATTTATTATTATTTATAGAGTGCCATCAATCTGCCTGGCACTGTACTATAGTTGGAGACAAATCCCTGCTCCGAGCATCTTACAAGCCAGGGGAGACAAGAAAGAGGGAAGCATAAGGAGAGACAGGGTGACACTCGTGAAGCTGAGAAGTTGCAGGCGCACGTGTTTAGTTTAGTGAGAGTGGGGAAGGGATCCTGAGTGATAGGACGGTAGAGGGAGCATCAGTGAGCAGCTTGTGAGGATGAGGAGCCAGGGAAAGCCTGACGGAAGAGGTAGGTTGTTAGGAAGGATTTGAAGGTTGGGAGGGAGGAAGCAGAGCAGATGCATCCAGGAAGGGAGTTCCAAGCATGGGGGTGGGCAGCCTGGGAGAAGGAGCAAAGACATTTCTGGGAGCAGGAGACAATGGGACAGGCGAGGGTGAAGATTAACGGTCCTGGGGTTAGCAATGAGAGGAGGATCCAGAGGTTAGTTCCTTTATTCACCCTGACTTATTTCAAATACTTCTAGCCATCTCTCTAGTCGTGCAGGCAAAATTTGCTAACACGTAAAGAGAAAAAAGGGCCAATACTCAGAATTTAAACTCCCCAGCCCAAACAAATAAAAAAAATCCCTCCTCATCCATTCCAGATCTACCCCCCCCCCCCACGCACCCCCCGAACCCGGTGCCAGATAAATCCTAGGGCAACGGACAGATCTTGCAACACGTCCCGAATGCCAACAAGCTCAGGTTCTAATTAAACAAGTGTGGGGAGCAAATTCTAGCCGTGAATCCCCTTCAGTGGAAACACCTTGCCTCTGGCACTTTGTCATTGAAACCTGAGGGGCTGATCATTTGAACCCCTTCGGCTAGATCTAAACAATAAAACGAAACTCGGTTAACCTGGCGGAGCGCAGGCGCAACATGCTCCCTTGCAGAAAATGGGATGGTGCATTCTGCATTAGACAATGCTTCAGACGAGTTCTCGGGCGCAGCCTCCAGTACGATGGGCAGTGCAGCTTAGAAGTGGGGGACGATGGGCGAGACACCTCCCGTCCCGTGGGATAATGGTATTGAAAACCCACACAAGAAAGGAAAAGCAATGGACAGGTGCAAGCTAACTGTCCCCCCCACGCCCCCATTGTCATTATTCATCATTTATATAGTGCTTTCAGCAGGCCAGCCTTCAAATTTGAAGGCCCAGGGCGAAGATAAAATGTGGGGCCCCTGTTAGCCTCACCCTCTGCGGCCCCCTGGAGATGATCATTTTGGAGGCCCCACTAGGAGGAAATGGTGACACCCCCCCCCCCCAGACCCTGCCCTGGTGAAAACAGGGGATACAGTGGGGGGGCCAGATGTAGAGAAAATACTGGGGCCAGGGTGGGTGCCCCAGGCCACCCTGTAGTAAGGCCAGCCTGGATTTCAATGATCAAAGTGCTTTAAAATCATTATCTAGTCCAACCTCACAACAGTGCTGTGGTAGGTCATTATTATTCCCATTTGACAGATGGGGAGCTGAGGCTGAGAGAGTGGCTTGCTCAAGGCCACACAGTGAGGTTATGGTTAAAATGGGATTTGAATCTTAGTCTCCCAAGTCCACATCTCACCCACTCAGCTACACTGTCTCTTGCCTAAACCCTGGAAGAGCCATTTGGAACAGGGACATGAGATGCTCATCATAAGCATTCTGAAGGCGCCATACCTCACACCATTACCACCCCCACCCACCTCACAAGGCCTCATGTATACAACAGGAAAAATAATTAAAGCTCACATAGAGGAGTCCTTGGAGCTGATGAGCAACCACCCAAAAGCTGGGCTCTGGGCTCTCAGGAAGCAAAGAGCGAAGCTTTGTTAGCCTGGACTCCATCACTCATTCATTCTGAAGGCTGCTAAGACGGCAGTACGCCACTCTCAACAGAGGTGGACGCTAGGACTGCTAGCACCCAGTGCGTGCGCCAATGGGATACGACCTGTTTAGAAACTAATTTTGGTAATTTAGGTGACTTACTTGTTATTAATTATTATTATTAATTATTAGCAAGCATTTATATAGCGCCAGCAATGTACCTGACGCTTTACAAATTAATGGAATAGACACGGTCCCCGCCCTAGGGCTTCCAATCTCAGA
>QEPC01001730.1:2176822-2197658 GCA_003113815.1 Sphenodon punctatus
CTGTCCTTCTCTTCCCTTTCATTCTCTTCTGATTCGGCTTGTTGCAGAACAGGGAGCTAACTCAGTCCTCCCAAGTTCTCCAAGCCAGAAGGAAGGCTTGTCCCAAAGCCTACACCTTCAGAAGACTACAGGTGGCCAAGCATGCCATGAAAATCGAGGATTCGAAGGTTCAGGATAAAGGTAGGCGATGGCAACGCGATCTATTTTTTTAACCTACTATGGTTAATTTGGACCCGGGGGGAAAGAGAGAGGAGAGTGGATGAGACCCCAGTAAGAGGGTTCTCTATTCCCCGGTGGCAGTGCTTCACACAGCAGCGTTCCCAGCATTAAGCAATGTAATATCCATCCAACGTTAACCCTGGGAACTCCTTGCTTCTGGGTTATGCCCTGGCTCTGCCTACTGTTGCCTTGGCTCCGCCTACTGTTACCCTGGCTCCGCCCCTATGCTTGCCAGCCTGAAGGTTGAACCCACCCACTGCCCCACCAGCCTCCAAACCCACAAGCCACCCCTGGGTCAAGGGGCAAGCGAAAGGGTTGGAGGAGGAGAGCAGGGAGGAGATTTCCTGAAGGGAGGTGGGAGAGAAGGAGGTCAGGAGAGAAGGAGGGGGAGGAGGGAGAGAGGAGGGAGTAGGAAGAGGAGAGGAGTGGAAAGCATGTCCATCTTGGAGGTGAAGAAGGAAGCAAGATCCTGAGCAAAAAGGGAAGAGGGAGGAGGAGGACAGGGGGGTTGAAGGAGGAAGTCAAAGGTGGAGAACAGGCAGCGAGGGTCCTGAGAACAGAACTCAATGCGGGAGGCATAGTAATGCTGTCTAGTGAGGGAGATAGCAGAAGAAAGGAGAGCGAGAATTTGAAGTGAAGGAAGGCAGCATGAGAGTGGGATTTGCACCAGAGGCGTTCAGCAGCACGGGTGCAGGAGCGTAGGTGGCAGATACTGGGGGTGAGCCAAGGACGGGGGTTGTGGGAGCGGGCAGGGCGGGAGGAGTGGGGGGCAAGGGAGTCAAGGGTGGAGGAGAGAGGCATTGAAAGCTGAGACGGCAGAGTCAGGGGAGGAGGAGGAGAAGACTGAGGGGAGAAGGGGAGAGATAGAGGAGGCAAAGTCCAGGGAGTTACTGGCCTGCAGGTCACGGAAGGGGTGTGGAGACGGGTAAGAGGGGGGGCAGTGAAACAGGCAAGGAAGTGGTCAGAGATGGGATGAGGATTGAAGGAGAGATTAGAGACAGAGCAATTCCTAGAGAAGACGAGGTCTAGGGAATGGCCGTTAGCGTGGGTGAGGGAGTTGGTCCAAAGGTGGGGGTTGAAGGAGGCGGCTAGTGAGAGGAAGCAAGAGATGGAGGGCTGGGAAGGGACATCAATGTGAATGTTGAAGTCACCGATGAGAGTGGGGGTATTGTCAGAGAGGAAGAAAGTGAGCCAGGACTCAAATTCAGAGAGAAAGGAATAGAGAGAACCAGGAGGGCGGTAGATGACAGTGACGCGGAGACGGAGGGGGGAGTAGAGGCACAAAGAGTGAGCCTCAAAGGAAGGGAAGGAGAAAGTGGTTGGAAGGGAGGAGAAAGTGGTTGGAATTGCCAGGAATTAGTGAGGAGGAGGCCCACACCACTACCCTGACTTTCGAGGCGGACTGGTGGGAAAAAGAGACACTCCCAAAGGAGAAGATAGCAGGGGTGACAGAGTCGGAGGGGGAGATCCAAGTTTCAGTAAGGGCAAGGAGCTGGAGAGAGTGAGAGAGGAAGAGATCATGGATGTAGGAGGCTTTATTGGAAGAGGAGCGACGGTTCCAAAGGAAGCAAGGAATGGGAGCTGATTGGGGGAAGGCAGGGAATGGGGATAAGATTGGGAGAAGGAGGGCAGCGGGGCAGGCGAGAGATAGGGAGGGAAGGTAGCCAAGGGGGAGGAGGAAGCGTATGGGGGTTGGAGAGAAGTGATGGGCTGGGGGCGGGGGGGAGAGCAAGGGGGAAATAAGTAGGAGGAAGAATGGGGGGGAGGGGAAAGGGGAGAAGGAGGGAGAGGGAAGGCGGGAGATTAGGGCAGACATGATGGTGGGGAAGGTAGGAGGGAGGCAATCCAGAGGGTGGGTAGTGGAGGACAGACAGAGGAGGACGAGGTGAATTGTGGCTGGCCTACTGGTCACCGAGGAGCCACCAGGTGGCCGAAGTACCCTTTGGCTTACCCTTAGCTGATGTTGCTGGAGTATCCTGTTCAAGAGTCAACTTATGGCGCTCGCCTTCTGGTCGCTGGAATTCGGGCGGCAGAAAGGCTAAGCCCCAGGAGTGTCACAGCATCCTCAAGTGATGGCAGACGAGGCAGCTGGGAGAGTATGCAGATGAGCTGCAACCTCACCAGTCCCTGGCTCATTTGTTTCAGATTAAGGGTGTTTTATACAAGTGCCTACACAGGAGGGACAGGGAGTCAAATGGGTTGGTGCAACCTTTGCGTGCGAAGAAGTGTACGGTCACCTGAGACGTGCGGTTACAGACATCTGCCACTTTGATTATGTCCAACCTATCCCCTGCTCCCTCCGAAACTTTGCATCCAGCACATACTCCTTGTCCTCACTTTCAAGGTGCTTCATGGCTTGTTCCTCCCTCTCTCTCTGCCTTTATTTACTACTACATTCTCACCCCGGACCTCCACTCCTCCTGCTACCACTTCACCTGCCCCAGATTCCCCTGTGCCCCAAACCATCCTCATCCCTTCTCCCATACTGCCCCCTATGCTTGGAACTTCCTTCCTGAACATACATTCTGCTCCTTCTGGACTTTCAAAACCCTCCTAAAAATCTTTCACCTTGCATACTGCTCACTGATGTTTCTACTATTAATTATGATGATGATGATTATTATTATTATAAGCATTTATATAGCACCAGAAATGTACCTGGTGCTTTACAGAGAATAAGATAGACACGGTCCCTGCCCGAGAGTTTACAATCTAAAGACAGGGGGAGGGGAGACAGGAAAGGGGGAACAGAGGGAGAGACAAGGGATGCAACAATCATGAGGATGCAAGAACTCAGTTACACGTTCTTGGCTTGGTTACAGTAAATTGGGAGTTTGCAGATAAAAGGTGGGGGATAATCCTGGGTGGGGATGATTAGCAGGAGTTCAGAAGGGGAGAGCGGAAGAGGTGGGTTTTGAGGAGGGATTTGAAGGTAGAAAGGGAGGGGGCCAGGCGAATGTGGGCAGGGAGGGAGTTCCAGGTGCAGGCCCGTAGCCACGGGGGCCCCCCAGGGGCCCAACCTCTCTGGAACAACCCATTGCTCCCCCAGGTTTTTTTTTTAATTTGTGGCCGCCCGCCCGGTTTTTTTGAGAGGGGGGTAGCTGGGGGGGGGGGAGCGCCCGGCTGCCTGTCCCATCTGAGTTTTTTTTAAAAAATTCAAGTTGCGGCTCCGCTCCGCCTTTCCCCCCGCTGGCTGACGCATTTCCCTGCCTGCCGCAGCCGCACAGGCGGAAGTTTATTACTGCGTCTGCGCAGCATCGACTTTCTCCTTCTGTAGTCAAGCAGCGCGCACGAGGCAGGCAGGGAGGCTTCAAACGAAGGCTGAGCTGCCCTGGACAAACTCTCTGAGAGAGGTAGGGATCCCTTAATTTGAGCTGCTTTCTGCGCCTCCACCCCTAGTGGGGATTGCATACTTTTTATCTCCGGGAGGCTCTGGCCGACCTCCAGTGTTTGAAACTGTCTGCTGCTGCCGCCGCTTGCAGAACTGTTTGCTGAGGGGCGGGAACTGCGATCGAAAGGGGGATCCAGGCGGCTGGTGCAACTTGGCTGGGAGAGAGGTAAGGAGGTAAGGGGACTGATGGGGGGGGGAGATCTTGCTGGGGGGGATCAGTTGGTCAACGCTTCGGAGGGATGATATTGGGGGAGGCAGAGGGGAAACAGCGAGCTGGGCTGTGGACACTGCAGTGTGTCTGAATGGATAGCCAAAAAGGGGGACGCGTTTGCTCTGGTTCTCGAGAATGTAAAGAGGATGGGAATGATCAAGAGTGAGAAGGACCCAATCTTATGGAAAAGCCCAGGTATTAGCCATAGCAAGGGAAACTGACCCGATCTCTTAACCTGGGGAGAAAGCAGAGGACAGAGCCCAGGGAAGAGTTGCACAAATAGGGTGCAGGAGCTCAGCCCATGCGGATTTTTGGGTGTCACCCACATGTCCAAAATATCCATTCCATCAAGCCAGGAGCAGGGAGCGGGTGGGGGAAGGGAACTTGTGTGCGCGGCAGGGTGGAGACCGCGCTACAATTCTGTATACTCAAATCATGTGTGGCTTTTTACTTGTAGTAAAATTAGATCTATTCTTGGAAAGCCTAGAAACCGTTGATCAGTGAAATGAGGCAGAACGTGCCTCTCGGTGTGGCTGATCGGTCGTGAACTTGATGCAGAAGGAAGGGGGTGCATTCAATCTTAAGGTGCAAATGGGCAATTCTGAGAGGCGCGAGTGGTGGGAGAGGAGAGGGCTTGGCACAGGTCCGTTATTTTTTTTAACACCCCGAGTGTGGAGTATCTCCTGCTGGGGAACAAGTTGAACTAAGAGCCTTGATGTGCATGTGTTGGGGGATGGTAGTGTGAGTGTGGAAGGGGTGTGTGCGTGTTGGTGGGGGGAGTTGAGGGGTGGTTGTTTGCCCACCTGAGCCTCTCTGCTGGATGGCGGCAGATCCTCCCGGTGCCCAGGGCTGCTGCTGTGAAGTAGAATGAATGCAGAGAAAGGGTGGAAGGTTGACCTAGGGAGGTATGACCACTGTCCTTACCCTGGGATGAGGCTGCTCCCTCGCTGCATCTTTGGGGCTGATTGTGTACTACTTGGGCACTAGGCACTTCTACGACATCCCACCCCCCAAAATGTGGATCCGTTGCTAAGCACTGGCTTTGCAAACCAACTAGTGCAGCAGCTGGAGCAGCAGCCCAGGATCAAAGGCAAAGCTAGCCATTTTCTCTGGAAGGGAGTCTAGTACTACAGGACCCGTTCCTTGTAGGGTGGTGAGATATGCAAATCCCCATCCCTTAAGCCCCGCCCACTCTGGGTTCTGGGACCGCACGTGCTATGCACGCACGCACAGGATACCCTCCCTTATTATACTTAGGGCCCCCTCCAACTAAAAATTCCTGGGTACAGCCCAGACGTGCGGGGCAGCGAGCGAGAAGGGACGAAGGCGGTTGGGGGAGCAGGGGAGGCATGGGAGGGTGAGGGAGGGGATGGAAGAGGAGCGGAGTGATCGAACAGGGGTTCGGAGGGAGATCGGGGCAGAGAGGTGGGGGAGCGAGGTTGTGAAGGGCTTTGTAGGTGAAGACGAGGAGCTTGTGCAGAATACGCTCAGGAAGGGGGAGCCAGTGGAGAGAGGAGAGGAGAGGAGAGGCTGCACATGGTGAAAGTGACGGGCTAGGTGGATGATCCTGGCAGCAGAGTTTTGAACAGAGATGAGGGAAGAAAGGTGAGAGCGGGGAAGGCCAGCGAGGAGGAGGTTACAATAGTCGAGACATGAGATGACTAGGTCATGGATGAGAGTTTTGGCAGAGGAGACAGACAGAAAAGGGCGGATCTTGGCAATGTTGTGGAGGGAGAAGCAGCAGGATTTGGCCACAGAGTCAATATAGGGTTTGAAGGTGAGGTGTGAGTCGAAGATAAAGCCCAAGCTGCGGGCTTGAGGGACAAGGAGGATGGAGACCCCGTCAATGGCAATTGACAGGGAAGAGGGAGAGGAAGGATTGGGAGGGAAGATCAGGAGTTCAGCTTTCGCCATGTTCAGTTTGAGTTGGCGTTGAGACATCCAGGCGGAGATATCGGAGAGACAGTTGGCGAGACGAGCTTGAACAGAGGGGGAGAGGGAAGGAGTGGAGAGACAGAGTTGAATGTCGTCAGCGTATAGGTGGTATTGGAAACCGTGGGAGGCAATGATTTTGCCTAGGGAATGGGTGTAGATAGAGAAGAGGAGAGGGCCAAGGACAGAGCCTTGGGGAACCCCGACCGAGAGGGGTAGGGAGGAGGAGGGGGAGGAGTTAGGAAGAGATACATTGAAGGAGCGATCAGAAAGGTAGGAGGAGAACCCGTCTAGGACAGAGTCTCGGGATCCCAGGGAGTGAAGCGATTCAAGCAGGATCCCCTTCACCCCTGTAATTAAGCTAACACACGCATCTGTGACTTCTCAACTTCAGAATGTATCTCTGTCTTTCCCTATGTTCCGCTTCCCCTTGTCCATCCTAGACTGTAAGCCCCTCAGAGGGCAGGGACCTAGCTCTAACTCATGACTGCTCCAGTGCCAGGCACATCGCTTGCGGCATATAAACAACACTACTCAAGAAATTTAGAGTTAAGAAAGCCCTTGAAAATATTCTACAGGAAACAATCCTGCACTACCTGTCAAAGGCAAGATGATTGAACACTCTGTTGCTTAGACAGTCCATAGTCAAATCTAGTGACGTTTTAGACTGAATTACAATTTAGGGGGAGAGGACACAAAAAATCAGCTTCAAGTTCTGTGCAAACACAGTAAGACAGTCATGCTCCATTTAGTTTCTCAGAGTTGGGCACAATGATCATTTCTAAAACTAATTTCCAAAATGCACCATTTAATTTCTGAACAATAGGTTTAGCCTCTGTTGGTTATTATCTGATTATTGCTCCAACTGCTACAAGCAGAATAAATTAATTTACAAGACAAATGCTCCACTACATTTTTTTCTCCTACTAATTCTAGGACAGTGATATGCTCCTAATTGCATTGCAAGCATTTTAAAAATGGCAGATAATAACGTCCCTTATCTTAATGTCCGACAAGGTGCTTTGTAAAACCATGCTTCAGTCCACCCGACATGCGTCACCAAGGTCTGAAGCAACTGGTTGCTCAGACTCCTCTGTGTTATCTCAGAAGCCATTTAACTGCTACGTTTCCATATAATAAAAACCAAGCCAAGCAAATAAAACTGTATAAATCATTGGTACGAAAAGCACAACACAAAACGGGTCATTTTACTAATTCTTTCTGTAAACTCAAAAAATTTTGTGCAAATTTCCTTCCATCAAGCGATACCTTTTAAACTGCAGCTAAGTCAGAAAGCATTTGTCTTTACTTTGATGCAATCAATTAAGTGTTTTCAAGCCACTGCCTGTCTATCAGCAAATTATATGTCTATCGTTTCTTAGGGGCCAAGCACTGGCTCTCACTTGTTTCCTAGATTTAGCAGAGGAAGGGCACTGTGTGGCCCGAAAACTTGCATAAGCTCCCTAACTACAGCTGGACCAATAAAAGAGATTGCCTGAACTACTTGTCTCCATGTCATACATTTGGGACCAACATGGCAACCACCCTCTCACTACGGTGACATTTATGAATAAATAAAATAATAATAATAATAATAGTAATGCTCCCCTGACTTTAAATGGCATTTGGAGTACTTTACAATAATAAAAATATAAAATCAATATAATTTTTTTAAAAAAGAATCGATTTAAAATGGGGAATGTAAGAAGGACGACAAATTTTGGAGGGAGCAAGTTCCACACCGAGGGGCCCACCACAGCAAAAGCACAATCACCCACCAACTTCAGACATAACGGCGGGATCGCCAGACAGAGGGCAATTCCTGTTCAGAGCGCAGATACCCATCACGGTGAGACTCCAGGAGCAGGTCTTGAATATAGCCAGAGCCTTAAAACCAGCAGTGAAATCTTAAACTCAATCTATCGCTCTACAGGCAGGCAAGACAGAGAAGCAGGGCGGGTGTAATATGATAATGATCACGGCTGCCTTGCTACTGCATTCTAAACAAGCTACAAGCAATGGACAAGCACCGTCAGCAGCCTGTAGAAGAGGGAATTACAATAATCGAGCCTCATGGGCACTCGGGCATGGTCAGCCTAGGAAAAATAAGGGCGTAACTTAAGCAAATCGTGTAGCTAAAGAAAGATCTCTGAACCACATCCGGCACCTGAGTTTTCATGGACAAAGCATGGTTGAAAATTACACCCAAGTTCTTTACCTGGCCCACAACTTCCACCCAGACCCCATCCGCATGCAGGGGCCAAGGTAAGCCAGAGTATCCTTGATTCGGAGACTGCAGCTGGTGCAGAACGCGGCAGCCTGTCTCCTTACGGGGACGAGGTGCCGGGAGCATATAACAACGGCGCTCCATTCATTGCGCTGGCTGCCTATAGTCTTCCGGGCCCAATTCAAGGGGTTGGTTTTGACCTATAAAGCCCTACACTGTCTGGGCACCATTTATCTGCGGGACCACCTCACTCCCCGAGTCCTGGATCAGCCCTTGCGGTCTGCTGGGAGCGCTCTCTTGGAGGTCCCCTGGGTGTCGCGGGTGGTGACCATGGAGAGGGAGTTCTTGGTGGCCGCTCCGAGACTGTGAAACTCCCTCCCAGTAGGGGTTCGTCTGTCCCCGGAGCTTTCCTCCTTCCGTCGACAGCATAAGACCTGGCTGTTCTGCCAGAGTTTTGGTGTGTGAGACGGGTAGTGGAAGCGGGGTTGGGTTGGGTGGGGTGTATTTTTTAACTCTAATAAGTGTTTATATGATATAATGTTTTTATGTATTTTATATTTATATGTTTTATCAATTTATGTAAGCTACCCTGAGGTGTCTGAGGCAAGATGGGTGCAGGCTAATAAATAAATAAATAAATAAATAAATCCTCGTATCGGCTGCCCATTCCAACCATCATCACCTCAGTCTTCCCTGGATTGAGCAGAGAAACACTTAGGGCAGGGATCATCTTTCTGCTGCATTCTCCATGCAGGCAGCTTCGTGTGCCCTGGTGCAAAGTCAGGATGGTTCCATCTTCAAGAGAACGCTAATGCACGGTAAAGAATGTGGAGTTTCCTGTCTCTCTGTGCATAATGAACCCATTCATTCTTAGCAACAAAGGCCACCCCCTCCCCTTGCTACCGTTTCAAGCACAATCAGCCCAAGTGGCAGAATCAAAGGGATTGAATGAAAATCTATTCACCCAGGCGTGGCAATTGTTTTAAACGATTAGCTCTTTGTTTGATGAGCTATGCTGTTTTGTTGCACAGCCCGTTTTAAGATTTTCTCTTTTTTGTCATTCCATCTATTTCTTTTTCCTTGTCGGACGCAATGATTCACTTTCAACCCACAGGTCGCAGGTGGACAACCGTTTGCTTGTATGCAACTGACTGTGCTGGTCATCCAGCTGTTTCTACAGTCTTATTTTTTCTTAATTCAATTTGGAGTGGCGCTTTTCAATTACCTGGTTAGGTGCGTACATAGTACCATGTTCTATGTTTGCTAGGCCGGCAACTGAAAAACTAGGACGACTGCGATCTACTTTTCTGAAAATTCCAGGTATTTTACAACAGAAGATTTTTATCACTGAAGGTTTTTTCCCCTCACAAACTTACAACCAACAGGGGGGAAATTCCAATTTATAGTTGGCAGATTATGCAAATTACAAAAATCTCTCAATCATGACATACGCCATGCACTGGCTGCCACTCGTGTTCTGGGCACAATTCAAGGTGCTGCTTTGGACCTCTAAAGCCTTAAACAGTCTGGACCCTACGTAGCTAAAGGACTCCCTCTTATGTCCCTCTGAGGCCTCTAAATTTGGCCAAGAGCGCTCTCCTGCAAATTCTGTCATTGTCCCAGGTCTCTTCCACCCAGGCACCCAGAGAGGCATTCTCGGTGGCTACTCCATGACTCTGAAACGCTATTCCCTTGTAGGTTTGCTTAAACCCTAGTTCAAGCATCTTCTGGAGGCAGTATAAGCCCTATCTATTTGACCAGGAATTTAGCAGGCAGAGTTAGGATCGGAGGGGTGGGTGGGTATGGGTATTTTAAGCAGTTGGGGGGTTTATCTTCTGTATTTCATCTGTGCTTTTTTATTATTGTGGTGTTAACTGCCCTGAACCTTTGGTGATAGGTGGGATAGAAATCTAAATCAATTAAATGAATTAACTGATTGATTAATTAATACAACCATCTGGATTTCTAGCACCTGTAAGGGAATGTATCATCATTCCTAAATATTTTACACATAGGAAAACAGAGATGCACTTTACATGCATTCTTAAATATTTTATATATATTATAATAATAATATTTATTCACAGGCATTGGCCTCCGCCATAGCCAAATAAAGAAAAACACAATAAAATTTTGAAAACAATCGACCATACAAACATTTAACATATACATTTTCCCAGCAGGGGAATATGACTGATTCGCAATCAGTAAGGACAAATGCAACAAATATCTCAGGTGGTCTAAAAGCATATAGAAAATACCTAATAAAAACAAATATGCCCATCTGAAAATCTAATCAAAGGTATCCCCAGAAGCTCTTTTCCTTCCCTCCCATTTATTCCCACATCAGTAAACTAAACAGATTTAATAAATAAAAATGCAAATGTTCCACTATTCATTGTCCAAGTCTTGGCTCAACAGATTGCCTTCATTTTGTCTTTGGTTAACAATCAAGTGCAAATATGTTGCTACAGTTTCCATATCACGAGGGGCTGTTTGCGCCAAAATGTATCTTAATTTATATCCAGGATCCCAAAACTTTCTGTACCCTAAAATTTTACCTAACCACTTCTGCCTTATTTTTTCCACAAATAAACAACCCAATATAATATGATGAATGTCATCGATTTGCCCCAGCCCGCAAGGGCAGAGGCGTCGTTCCCAGGGTACAGAAGCAAACCAGTCTTCAAGAACTTTAGAAGGAAGAGCTTGTAGTCGGCAAAGGGTATACGCTTTTCTCAGCTTAAAACTCTGTAAAGTATACGATATAATTCTCGACCCCAGTCCCACTTGATCGAAGGGTAGAGAGGAAACTGCCTTCGATGCCCTGACACTAACCATATCTAGTTGCATTGCAGTATCCAAAAGCCTTTGCATCACTGCTGCTTTTACCCTCGGATGCAACATCTGGAGCTGGACCAAAGCCCCATATCCTAGTCTTGTCAAAAGAGATCTCAGAGTCAAGCCACATACATTTGGACTCACTTTTGGTGGCCTCCTCCCAGCATAGCCTAGACAGAGCATCCTTCTCCTGCCCCAAGACTCTGAACCAATACCTCAATAAATTTTGTAGTGGCTTTATCTGTATAGATACTACTCCAGCTTCTGCCCTCATTAGGGCTATTTGGGAGGGTTTTGGCATCCCCATAATAATGCGGAGGAGATAGTTTTGAAATCCTTCCAATTTCCCTTCTACAGATTCCCCCCCATATTTCCGCTCCATAAATAGCTTGGGGTATCAGCTTCTGCTCTAGGAGCTTGATTGAGGGCATAAATTATATATAGGAAAACAGAGATGCAGACTGATGTTTCCCATCCCGAATTCCTTCTTAGAGTGGTCTTGCAATTTCATGTCAATCAAGATACGACCTTCGTGTGTGTTACTCCCCAATCCACATACTTCTCAAGAGAAGCCGGCCTTCCCACACGGGTCATTGGACTCACTGCTATAGTGAGCTGAGCAGTCTGTGGGGATGAGGAGCTAGGAAAAGCTGATGGAAGAGAGAGGTTTTTAGGAGGGAGCAGTGCGTATGTGTTTAGGGAGGGAGTTCCTCATGTAGGAGGAAAGGGGCAAAGAGGATTTCAGGAGCAGGAAAACTAGGGCGGGTGAAAATCAACCAAATCTCAAATTTAAAATGGGAAATAAAATGGGTAAGATTTCATCTTGTGCCAGTTCTCACCAGACTCTTTCCCCCACCCCTTCACAAAATAAGTCAGTGTCACTGCTTCCTCTCCACTGGCTAAACATTTGAAACGTCAGTGGCAACCGGGCGGGCATCAGGCTAACAGGTTGTTTTGCAGAATTTCTGATATGGCCGTTGAGCAGATCCAGAATGACAAATTAAAGTGAGGTCGGGGCCAGAAAAGCAGCTCCTTCGCCTTCCATCTCAGCAGATCTTTTCACTGTGTGGTACTATGGTCAGGAGTCACATCGGCTCACTTCACTGGCAAAACCCAGTTGTTACTACATTGATCTTATCTTAGTCCCTCGGAACCATAGAATAAATAATAATATTTTTTATATTTATACAGCGCCCCCCCTTGCCTTGCATGGGCTGCACTCAGAGCGCTTCACAAAAAGTTAAAACCATATAAACAATTTAAAAACAATATAAAACAATAATTAAAATGTTTGAAATGTGGCAGGCAAGAAGCGAGGGCAAAGTACATTGAGCACTGCACCACCAGTGGGTCCTGAAAGCACCTAGAAAACAAATACACATACAGGTGCATTTTAAAAGCATGGTGGGAGGAACAGGAGAATCATAAGAGTTGGAAGGGCCTCCGAGGGCATCTAATCCAACCCCCACTCAGTGCAGGAAATCTACGGCTACAGCATCCCCGACAGACGGCCGCCCAGCCTCTGTGTGAAAACCTCCAGTGAACGAGAGCCCACCACCGCCCTAGGCTATTTGTTCCACTGTCGAACACCTCTGACTTTCTATCTAACATTTTACCGAAATCTGCTTTCTTGTAATTTGAGTGTCTTGCCTTCAGGGGCAAGCGAGAACAAGTCTTTGCCAGTCTCTCTGTGATAGCCCTCCAGGCAGTGGAAGAACACTATCATGACTCCCTTTAGTCTTCTCTTCTCTAAGCTAAACATACCCAGCTCCTGCAACCTTTCCTCATAGGACTTGGTTTCCAGATCCCTGACCATCTTTGTCACCCTCCTCTGAACCTGTCCAATTTGTCAATGTACTTCTTAAAATGCGGTGCCCAGAACTGGACACGATACTCCAGATGAGGTCTGACCAGTATAGAGTGGAACTATCACTTCTCGTGAGTTAGCGACGATGCTTCTGTTAATGCAGCCTAAAACTGCATTCGCTTTTTTTGTGGCTGCATCAGACTGCTGACTCATGTTCAGTTTGTGATCAGGTACAATCCCCCGATTCTTATCACAGGTATTGCTGCCTCCCCCCCCCATACTTGTGCATTTGATTTTTCTTACCTAAATGCAGAACTTTACATTTATCTCTGATGAACTTCACTTTGTTAGTCTCAGCCCAGTTTTCCAACTTATCAAGATCATTTAAAATTTTATTTCTGTCTTCTAAGGTGTTAGCTATACCTCCCAATTTTGTGCCATCTGCAAATTTAATAAGCATTCCCTTTACTCCCATCCAAGTCATTACTAAAGATGTTGAACAGTACCTGGCCCAGGACAGAGTCTTGTGGCACCCCGCTCAAAACCTCCCTCCGGCCTGATGCGGAGCCATGATGAGCAAGCTTCTTTAACCAGCTGTAAATCCACCTAATGGTCTTAACATCTAGTCCATATTTTACCAGTTTGTCAACAAAGAGTTCATGGAGGACTTTGTCAGACGTTTTGCTAAAATCAAAATATATTATGTCCACAGCATTCTCATGATCCGCTAAACTAGTAACTCGATCAAAAAAGGAGATAAGATTAGTCTGGCATGACTTATTGAAAAATCCATGCTGGCTTCTGGTAATCACTGCATTATTTTCTAGATGCTTATAGATTGACTACTCTAGAATCTGTTCTAGTCTCTTTCTAGGTATTGTAGTGGTCTATTATTTCCCGGATCCTCCTTTTCCCGCTTTTTGAAGACAGAGACAACATTTGTCCATCTCCAGTCTTCCAAGAGTACTCAAAGACTGGGAATATTCTGAGAATATTCAGTACCCTAGGGAGCGTGAGCTGAAGTCTGTTCTTCTGTCATCAACAGGATACTTATTTCTCTGCTACCATCTTTCTCATGTCAACATGGAATTCCCATGATGTCATTTTTACATATTCACTTTGAGAGAGCATAGCTGCACTTTGAGATCTTTTTGCCCTCCCTGTCTCAGCTTCTAGACCGTAGTAGGTTGCTTTTGCTAATTTCTGAGGGGCCAAACAGGGTCACTCTACCAGGAAAGATGACAGAGGAGTAGCTACTGGTAAGGCAAGTGAGGTCACTGCCGCAGGGCCCAGGATTTCGGGGGTGGCCCAGTAGGGCTAGTGGCAATGGGCAAATTTATTATTATTATTTCATCCATTCCAATCCAAGCAGGTGGAAATTCGGATTCAACCCTAATAACCAACCCCACTGGGACATCAAACTGCGGCTTTCTCTCTGCTGGAGCTGCCTGTGACTTCCCCAGTGAGCCAGGACCCAGTACCATGGGGTCTGTCAACAGCTGCCACACCACCCCCAGTGCCTTATCTTACAGCACCCCCAAGACGTGGTCTGCTCCAATTCCTCACCTTCCCCTCCTACCCCAGTGCCTCACTCCCCCCCCTGCACACATGACCTAGCCTTCCCCTGCCTTGGCTTGTAGGGTGACCATACCTCCCCTTTCATCCAGGATGCTTATGGTGCAGGGCTGCGTGGGTTCCAATGGAGGGCTGTATTGGAACCAATGAAGCTCCGTACCATGTATTTTTCATAAGCATCCTGGATTAAAGGGGAGGTATGGCGACTCTATTGGCTTGACCCATACGCCTGGCTGGGATGGGGCTCAGTCATTTGGCTTGCCTGAGGGCCTTATATTATTTAAACCTAGCTGCGCCACTGAAAAATGCTGATCCGGACTTGGGGCCAGGTAAACGTGTGTTGCCTTCATGTACCATTATCTATAAACTGGGGATAAAGCCACTGCCTTGGGCTCCCAGTGTGGTGTTTGGTTTCTGATAAAGCACTCAGCAAGAGGTTATTAGGCAGCGCTAGACAAGCGCCAACAATTACCACTAGTTCATTTACCTGCTCTTTACAAGCTTTTAATGCAGCAAAAACATCGTCAGCCTTTTCATAGCCAAGTATTTCAGGTTAACCCTTCTGCTTTTCCTAGCCAGGCTGGGAATGTTGCCATGACAACCCTATTGATGCTCTTGAATTGACTGATTTCGGTTCTGCTTTTTTCTGGAGTTGCTGTAATGTAAATTCAGTCAAGCATGCATCCCTATCTGAGAGCAATTTCACATTCTTTGTCCCCGCAGGCCACAGGTTAGGATGGTATATATTCATGATAAATGTTCAGAAAACATTCCTTTGTGATTTTTAAATTGTATTTGCTCATCTGGCTAATTTTCAATTCATCAGTTCCACTCTGCTCACAAATCTTCGGCTAACTTTCCCAAGCAGCAACGTTTTAAAAAAATCAGGCGCACTGTTCCATGTGTAATATAAGGTTTCTGTGGTATCACACACAGCAAAACAGAAGCAATGGGTCTACATTTCATACTGTGTAAAGGAATGGAGCTACCTTGAAATTGCTTCTGATACGTAAAAAGGAATCTTTCGAAATTTGTTTTTAACTTGTATATTTTCCCCCCTCACTGCTATTATTTCTGCGAGAGTACACTAGAACTCCCAACATGCTAGGCACCCCCACACAGATACAAAACCAAAGATGATCTCTTGCTCCCCAAACCTGCAGCCAAAAGAGACAAGACGAAGGAGGTACTGTCATGTCGTTTTTACAGAAAGGAATCAAGGCATAGATACAGCAGGGGTGGGGAATCTCAGGTCCAGGGGCCAAATGACACCCACAGCTCATTTTTATTTGGTTCCTTTCCAATGCCTGGTTCTGGCCTTGAGATCAAATCCTTTAACCAACGCCCCCCCACCCCCCAGCACTGAGAAGACTGAGCACAGGGTAAGGAAACGGAGACGAGGACTCGTACGCAAGAACAGGGGACAGATCCACTGTACAGATCCACACCCCTTAGGCATCCCCCTCCCGCTGTGCAGCCCCTGGAGCTTGGACTAAATTTCTGCAGTCCGATGCAGAAATCACTTGGCCATACAGGTGCCAGTGAAACGAATGGAGCTTGTGCCAGTGGAGTGCTTTGAGGACTGGGCTGATCGTGAATAAAGTCACTTATGAGAAGGGCCCATCCGCAGTGACTTGCGCCCAGCTCTCACACTGGGTGTGGGTGGCACAGCTGGGATCAGGATACCTAGGTTTGCTGACTTTCAGTCCAGGATTTTAGTCGGCAGAATATAATTTGTTCCAGGCCATCAAAGTTGCTAATACAGTAAATAAATAGTGATATACTATCTATAGGGTGAGGATTAACCCTAAGCCCCCACTCCCCTTGAGACTTTGTACAGGGGTGTTTGGTGTCCCGTCCCCTCTGTAGAGACGGTCAGTGAGGATAGGCCCTCCGTGTGGGTAGGTGTGTGCTGAGGGGCAGCTGCTAGCGCCCCCGCTCCCCTGGAGGCCAGGGCAGAGGACTTTTTCCATCTCCTCCCGGGGAGCCGGGATTCATCAGTGGGCATGGGGAAGCCCACCTGTCAGTGGGAGTCTGACGTCGGCGCCTCCACCCTCAGGAAGGGGGCGGGCTGCGAGGAAGCCGGCTTCCGGGTCGCTCCTTCAAGTCTGGGGAGCCGTCGACGGCTGTGCCGGCGGCCACGCCGGGGGCACGTGCCAAAGGGCACGTGTCCTTCAGCTGGGTCAGGCGGCTGGGGCCGGCAGATGGAGCTGGAGTGATCAGCGTTTGGACGGAGGAGGAGGAAAAGGTATATTATGCGCGGGAAGGGACTCTCCTCCCTGGTGAGAGAAGGGGGGTAGAGGAGGGCACCTCCCTGGTGGCAGCAGGGTGGAGGCCGACTGCTACCGGCGAGTAGGTATAAAGAGGACTGCCAGATTGATGGATGGTATATTGTGGGTTTATGTATTTATTTATTTATATAAAATTTATATCCTGCCCCTCCTGCCTGGGGCGGCGAACAAGAATATAAAAATAAAACAATTTAAAACAGTTAAAAATACAAACACAGGGGGGGAAAGACCTCCCCCCCTCCCCCTTGCCAAAAGCCTGGCAAAATAGCCCGGTGTTTCATAAACGCCAAAATAGTAGGAGAGTGGGAGCCAACCGAACCTCCTCCAGGAGTGAATTCCACAGCACAGGGGCAGCCACCAAAAAAGATCTAACATCGGTGGCCACCCACCTCGCCCGGGGAACCTCCAAAAAGGCTCCCAAAGATGATCTCAAGGGTCACACGGGCACATGGGGAGTGAGGCGGTCCCGCAGATAAGCAGGGCCCAGGCCGTGAAGGGCTTTAAAGGTTAAAACCAGCACCTTGAACCTGGCCCGGTGCTTTATAGGCAGACAGTGCAGAGCCCGGAGCACTGGTGTCATGTGCTCCCTGCGACCCGCCCCTGTAAGGAGACGGGTCACGGCATTCTGCACCAGCTGCAGCCTCTGGACCAGCTTCTCGGGCAGCCCCATGTAGAGCGCGTTGCAGTAATCCAGTTTCGAGGTGAGGAAGGCATGGATGACAGTGGCGAGGTCGGAGTCTGAGAGATATGGCCAAAGCCACCGGACAAGATGAAACTGCCGGAACGCACTCCCCGCCATGGCCACAACCTGAGATTCCAGGCTGAGCCGTGAATCGAGGAGCACACCCAGACTCTGCACTTGAGAGACCATGGGAGGGCGACCCCCCCCAACAAGAGGAGATTCAACCACTCCCAGGTTCCCCAAGCCCTCGCCCACCAACATCACCTCCGTCTTGTCAGGATTCAATTGCAGATGGCTCAGCCTCAAGGTTAGGGCTGGGTTGTTATTTGGGGGTTTGTTACTGTTGCATTGACTTAAAGAATGTATTATTTGTATTATGTATTATTACATTTGTTGTAAGCCACCTCGAGCTCTCTCTGTATAGGAGAGTGCGGGATATAAATTAAATTGGAATTGGAATATAGGTATCTAATGATATTTGGAAGTCTTCAGTGGCATTTGGTGTTCTTCTCTTGCACACCAAATTTTGCCAGTCCAGATCATCCAAATTCCCCCTACCCTGCTCCCCGCAAAAGCCAACATCTCAGGGTACAGCCACATTAGCTGAAGGGGCCTGATCCCCACGCGACCCTAAAATGGGCTGTCACTGCCGCCACAATTTGGGCCAAGCACATGGAGCTGGCCAGATGGTTGCGGGGAAGCTGGGCAGGCTGGCCCCTGTTGGGAGTCACCGCCACAGGTGGGGCGGGCCGAGGTGCTGCCCACAAAAGTGGGTGCCCCGTCCTGCCCAACTCCCTCCCCCGGCTAGCCTGACAGCCCTCCCCAGCCATGACATGGCCATGTGACACGAGTTGCCCCCCTTCTCCCCTGGTAGTCTCACCCCAATTGGGGTAAGGCTGCTCCACGGCACATTCTTGGAATTTTTCTAATGATGCAGAAAGGAGAACTGCTCATCCCACCCGGGGGGTGGGGGCATCTGGTGGGCCCTGAGCACAGGAGTCACTGCATCATGTGGCTCGTTTGCCCACGAATGGGTAAGACTCCCTAAGGCGTGGTAGCCTCTGCAGCCTCTCTCGTCTGCCTACACCCTCTATTTGACACTCAGGAGTGGACTATTTCTACCTTCCAGAGCACTTCAAAGAGGAGTAACGAGAAGCTGGAAATTATATTCTGTGTGGCACAGTATTTAGTTTTCCGTGCTAATGTTCATGCGTAGGGGTTCCAGGCTCTGACCCTAGCTTATTTTGTTTAATTAGCTCCACTAGGGTCTTCCTCCTATTGCTGACTTTGCAGCCCTCCCTTCCAGCTGAGCTGCGTTACCGGAGTCCGAAGAGGCTCTCTGCCTCCTCATTGGCTCCCTGCACCGCCAGCTGGCTAGATCAGCCTGACTGGGTTTCAATTTTCTTAGAGCAGCTTAATGCTTCCTGGCAGCTCCGTGTTCTCTTCCTGGCTCTTGCACTATTGTAGTCAGTACCTGTTTCCCTCCCTCCTTCAAACCAGTCTCCTTCCAGCCTGTGTTCCAGCCCCGTACCTGCCCTCGAGGACTCCCTTCCCCAGGACTGACCTTTGGCTATTAACTCCTGCATTGACTCCAGAGACCCTGGCTGGCTCTATTCACCAGGCCCTACGATCCGGCAAGGCCTCACTGTCCCCAGGCCACAGCTGATCTAACACTTAGTTTGAAATATGACATCAGAGAACACTCCAACATCTTTCTGCCTGTCCTGTCCAGCCATTTTGAGTTCGGCATGCTCAGTACGATGGCACTCTGTCAGACTCACGTCATCCTCAGAGTGTGGGAAATTTGATTTGAAAATGCCAAAAATAGTTTAGAAGCAATATAATTGTAACCAAGGTTCCTGCCCTGGAGGCAAGCAGCTGTCAGTCCCCTACATTTTGAATTTCATAGGCCTGGTTCTCCTTCACCAGAACAAATAATCTATTGACTTAGAGCTGCTCCTGATTATTGATGTAAGAAAGGTGTCATGACGTAGAAATTCAGAATTGCAGAATTCTTTTTTTAAAAAATCAGATTTTTGCACTGAATAGGTTATATATTCAAACCAGAGCAGTTGTGCCTGTGGATATTTTTCATGTAGATCAGCCTGTATTATTTTTAATTCATTATTTCTGATGCCCAAATTATCCAGGCACCAAGGACCAAATTAAAGTTGACATGTCTAGATGTCCAAAATGATTACCCAGTTCTCTCTTCCATTTATATGATCGACTTCTTAAAATACTTTGTACTACCTGAACAGAATAAAATGTGGACCACAAAGGGTGAAAACAGACATGACGCTAATCACCCTTGGTGGTTATTTATGCATGTTGCAGGGCTGTATTGGTGCCCTAGGCAGCCCTGAAACATGCATAAATGACCACCAAGGGTGGTTAGCGTCATGTCTGTTTTCACCCAAAGATACAGCACCACAGAGAACAGGCCTTTTTTCCCTAAAGAACATGCTCCTAGTAAAAACCAGTCTGGTTTCATAAAACTGACATGCAACTGCTATTTTGTGTATTAGCGTGCCATACGGACAGGCTGTGGGAGACAGCACATGTTTCTCAAAGACACACACAGCCGCCAATCTGGCAGGAGACATGGTTATATTCTTAATTTATCAGAATTACCCTTGAAAAAAAGCGGACAATTACAAACCACCTTGGTGCTTCAAGAACAGGATAGTTCTGATCTAAATTCTAGTTCGCATCACCCTTGACCTCTGGATCTTTAATTTCTAGACACTAATTAACTTCAAACTGTCCATATGGCATTTCTGGATGTTTTGGACTCAGACCAGCTAAGTGAATTGCTCTCAAATACATTTGCTTTAGACAAACATGAAAGCAGATGGAGCACACATAGAATATTAGCATAACCAGTTTTTGGGTGTTAAAAGGCTTAATGGGTTTCTCTCAGGTCTTTGGGCCAGGAGAGCACAGATTCAAAACGATGCTCAAGGGAAGCAGGGAATTTGCAGTATTTGCGCTGTCAAAAATTCACAGCTGTGTTTGCAAAAGAATCTGGCAAAAATAAAATGTCATTTTGTGTGATGGAAGGAAATGCAGCAACTGTCCCACTCCCCCCCCAAAGAAAAGAAAAACGGAATTCCCTTAAACTCCCAGTCAGTAGCAGGGCCCCCACTGCATTAGCTGCTGTACAACCAAATAGTCAGGACATGGTTCTTACCCCCTGAAGGACTCACAATTAAAGGCGGGGGAAGAAAAGGGAAAGGCCAGAAACAGCAATAAGATCCTGTAGTTCCATTGAGGGTGTCACCATCCAGCCTGTCCCTCAGGTGCGTAGTCTGGGATCAGGGGTGGCTGGTGGGTTTTGAGGTTGGAGGGACAGTAAGGGGCGGAGCCAGGGCAACGGTAGGCAGAGCCAGGGCAACAGTGGGCGGCATAACCCAGCAGCAAGGAGTTCCCAGGGTTAACATACAAAACACAGTTTGCATGTACATCAAGCTTAAAATAAATAATTTATAAACCCAAAACACAGGCCCCCGTCCTTGTAAAGTACCCCAGTCACAGCTTGAGTCCAGTAGTTCATGATACTGAGGAGGACTGACAATGCCATGCATTCTACATAACCATGCAAGATTATCATTGGTCCCATTTAAATCAAGAATTGCAACAAAACACAGTTTGCATGTG